>BTPG01000004.1:236090328-236257828 GCA_036245525.1 Semisulcospira habei
ACAAAGCTGGACGCAGCTTCGGGATTTTGGCAAGTCCCGCTGCACGAAGAAACCGCAAAATACACAACGTTCATGACGCCGTATGAGCGTTACTTTTTCAAGTGGTTGCCGTTTGGAATCAATCTCGCACCGGATTATTATTTATTGGGGTTTAACGCCGAGCAGGCGACTAAGGCCATCTCACGGCGGGATGGGTAAAAATCTGCTCAGCCGGCCTAAAAGCAAGGTCGTAAGACAAGATGGAAATATAGCTTTAAAATATGGCATGCAGAAATGTCGCACGAGTCTTGAAAAGAAACGTCTACAGACTCTCAAAAAGGGCAAAATAAAGAAATTCACATAGTTTAGGAATAATAATAATAATAATAATAATAATAATTACGGTATTTATAATGCGCTTATCTTATAATAATTATAACTCTAAGCGCGCACTCACAACTCGCGCACGCATGCGCACGCTTTAGACAACGACTCACGTACAACAAATGGTGAAATATATTGCGACAGTCATCTTTTGTGGGGAGTGTGGTGATATAGTGCTAGAACTGTTGAAAGAGGTGAGTTTTGAGGGCGGACTGAAAGGAGGAGAGAGAGTCTTTCTGACGGAGAGAGAGTGGGAGAGTGTTCCAGGTGGATGGACCATAAACTGAGAAGGCGCGGGGGCCGAAAGTGCTGAGTTTGGTGCGGGGGATGTGGAGACGGAGAGGGTCGGAGGCGGAGCGGAGGGAGCGGGGAGGAGTGTAGGGGTGAAGTAAGTTGGAAAGATAGGCAGGAGCGCAGTTGTTCAGGGATTTGTAGCAGAGAGACAGAATCTTGTATTGGATGCGCTGTGGGATGGGAAGCCAGTGAAGAAGTTTGAGCAGGGGTGTGATGTGGTCGGATTTTTTCTTTCTGAGGACGAGGCGGGCAGCATTGTTCTGGATGCGCTGGAGAGTGGAAGTGGTAGAGTGAGGGAGGCCGGAAAGGAGAGAGTTGCAGTAGTCAATGCGAGATAGAATGAGAGAGACAGCAAGTTTGGTGGCAGCTTCGGTGGTGAGGTATTTTCTGATCTGACTGATGCGGCGGAGGTGAAAGTAGCATGCCTGGGCAGTGGCGGAGACAAAGCTGGTCATGGTAAGAGAGGAATCAAGAATAACGCCAAGGTTTTTGGCCGAGTCACTGAGGGAGATGGGGGTGCTGTCGAGTTGAAGGTGGAGAGAGGGAGGGAGCTGGGAAAGTTTCTGGCGAGTGCTTACCAACATGGCTTCCGTTTTGTCGTCGTTCAGTTTAAGCTTGTTTGCTGTCATCCAGTTTTTCACGTCTTCATAGCAGTCAGCCGTGCGAGTCAGTAGTGACTGAGTGTTGTCGAGTTTGTCTTTGTCTAGTAGTTGTGAGTCGTCAGCGTAGAGGTGGTGGCGTATGTGGTGAGACTGTATGATGTTGGACAGGGGGGAGGTGTAGAGTGTGAAAAGGACCGGGCCCAGGACGGACCCCTGTGGTACTCCGCAGGAGAGCGTGTCTGGGTTGGAGGAGACGCCGTCAATGGTGACGGACTGCTGTCTGTCGGAGAGGTATGAGAGAAACCAGGAATGCTCAGATCTTGTTAAAAATATTGCATTCTCTCAAGAAATTAAGATTTTGTCTGGGGGAACATCCCGGAACAAAACCTTCAAGGAGTCTGCTGTGAAGTGTTTATATCTCGTGTCAATTAGATCGGCACAGTACAGCAAAAAGTGTCGAACAGAAAACTGCTCATCACAGGCAAAACACCATGGACGTTCATCCTGTTGAAGTAAGTAAGAGTGCGTAACATACGTGTGCCCGCGGAGCCGAGTAAGGACAGTACTGGGAAGTGGTCACTACCACACAGGTCGTCGTGAACCTTCCAGTCAAAGTCCAGCATGAGAGAAGGATCACACACAGTGAGGTCTAGAACAGAACTAGATCCTGAACCTGGGATAGAGTAGGTAGGTGAGCTATCATTAAAAACACATAGGTTAAGTTGAGAAAAAACATCTTCTAACATCTGACCTCTGCCATCATAGTGGTCACTACCTAACAGGTGAGCGTGACCGTTAAAATCTCCCATGAAAATAAAGGGAGGGGGCAGCTGATCTACTAAGTTAAAAATATCATTACTACAGACCAGCAGGGATGGTGGCAGGTAAATACTGAATATGGTTATGATCTTTAAGGTAACCCGAGCTGCGACAGCCTGAAGACAGGTGTCAACACTAACGGGGCTACATAAAAACTGGTTGCTAATGAGAAGAGCCACTCCACCCGAGCGTCTCTCCGAATCAGAGCCTTCATGGATAGCATTAAAACCATTAAAGGAGACAGGGTCAGAAGTCTTCAGATAAGTCTCCTGACTGAGAGATATTACTGAGGGGGTATAGAACTTGACTATAAGGCGTAATTCTTCAAAGTTGGTGTGAAAACCACGACAATTCCACTGAAGCAGAGAGTACATGGTTAGGTTTTATGTGGAGGAGAAGAGTTCTTTCCCCCCTTTTTCTGTGCTTTGGAAGGAGTCGAAGAAACAGAGGGGAGTCGACTCCCGGGCCTCCTCTGGTTCCTCGGAGATGAGGAGCTGCCGCGGCACCAGCTACGACAACCTCCACTCCCTCCATCTGCTCCTCCAATGCAGCATATTTATTTTGAAGGGGGACATCAGTGTCCCCCTTCTGGGCCCGTACGCACAGCGGTCCCGTAACTTTTTTAGACTTCTAGGCCGGGGCAGCGTTCCTGCCGCCAGAGTTGGCGGCCTTAGAAGGCTGACCAGAGCCAGAAGCCTTTGTAGTAAGATTGACAGGTTTGGGTGGGGGCCGAGGCTTAGGGACAGCAGAAGGCGGTGCCACCGGACTGGTTACGTCCGCCTTCTGCGTTCCCTGGCTCCTCGTCACCACTGGAGGAGGGTTACTCTCCAGGGGCGAGAGGATCCGCCCCTAACAAAGAAGTTGGGGTTTCGGACTAGAGAAGTCAGTCTTTGGTGGGGCGTTTGCCTGCCACCGCAGCACTGACTGAAGGTATACACAGAGGTGTTATTTGAGTTTGGCGCAGCCTCAGCTGCACCAGGGCCGTCAAGCAGTTTTGGGGCGTCCACCAAGGACAGCCCCTTCTCCACACGCACCTGCTGAATCTTGCACTCGGATATCCAAAGAGGGCACTTCTTATCCGAAGCCATATGCGCCCCCTGGCACTGAATTCACACACAGGTGGGGTGGCTGTGCAGGACTCGGCAGAGTGTCCTGGCTTAGTGCAACGGGCGCATAGAGCCTCTGCCTGGCGGCATGTCTTCTGCCCATGGCCATACTTTTGGCACTTAAAGCACCGGAGGGGGAGAGGGACGTACTTTTTCACTTTTAGGGAGTAGTAACCTCCCCACTGAGATGGTAGTAGGAGCGGTGGGGGTGCCAAACGTCAGGATGATGGTAGGGAGACGGATCTCCCGACCACCTCGTTTGGAAACGAAGCGCCTGACGTAGGTCACCCCCTGTGACTTAACCCTTTCGCCGCCGATCTCGCCGTTTGGCGAGTACATGGCTCGCCGCCGATCTCGCCGTTTGGCGAGTAACACAGTTGAGTTCACTGCACTTGATTTGTACTCTAATGTATGAGGTAGGTTTGGTCAATAATAGTGCATCATGGGACAGGGAAATCCTCTCTTACATTCCAGCGCTAACTTTGAGTGCTTTTGAGAGTTTTGAGCGAAGAAATTGCGAGATATTCTGACTTTTTGGGAGTGATACTTTTTCGTGATAGCTAAAACTTCGAAAGGGTGAAGTGAAAGAGACTATATACGGACTTAGTTTTGCGTCGTTTGAACCTCATACGATCACAAACTGCTGTTGATTCGAACGAGGAGCATCCATGGGGCAACGAAGTTGACAAAGAGCTTTTTAGAAATTTACAAGATAGCTCTGATAACGATCCGAGTATGAGCACTCTCGCGAGCCGATTTCATGTAGAAGAGTGTCGTGTATTCTTCATGGACTATGCTTGCGAGTTGGTGTGTTATGGATTATCTGTAGAGCTCTGAACAACCAGCAATGCTTCAGTTGTGAGTTGAACATTTTCTCAATATATTTCTTGACATGTTATCATGTGTTTGTTACTTTGTTAGTGACTGCCATGTGTGTAAATAGTCTGTTGTGTGTGTTGAGAACACAGATTTTGTGTATTCTTCTTGCATCAGGCCAGATATAAAACTTTCAGCGAGTCACATGAAAGAAAAGGTGTCGGTGTACACATTTGTTTTCTCATCTCCATATTTTTTTTTAAATGAAGTAATTCGGTTCAGTGGTTCAAGAGTTATAGCCTTTTAAAGATAAGGGGTGTTGCACCACAGCGGTCTGGCAAAACAGCTGCGGCGCTGGGAAATGCAACATTGTAACACCTGTGGGTTCCATACAAGTTCATCTTCAGACAGTTCGGCCAATGCTTGATCTTTAATCACTCCTCTAGAAGAATTCATCGTTTTGTGGGGAGTGACCTCCACTGGAGTGTCTCCGGTAGAGGAGAGCCTCAGTAGCCCATTGGAGTGTGCCCGGGTACGGCACTCTATCAGCGAGTCACCAGACCTGAGGCGCTGTGCCTCAGGCCTGTCAACACGGCTCCGGAGGGTCTCCCCTACCAGGAAAGGGTGCAGCTTGGAAACAGGCTTCTCTTTAACTTTGCTGTGGATAATGAGAAAGCGAGGCCAGACGACCGATGCCTGAGGCGTCGCTTCCTCACAATCGGAGTCGCTATCATTTTCAAGGTCAATGTCAGTGGCTATGTGCCGCTTTGGTGCCAGGTTTTTTTTTTTTTTTTTTTTTTTTTTTTTTTGTATTTTCTATATTATAGTATGATAGATATTCAATCCCCGGGATGCGTCACCGAGCCCAACAAGGGAAAGTGCAACTGTCGGCGGGTCTCCAGCCGATGCACAATGGAGACTGCCCGAAAGAGTACAAGGGGGTAAGCCCGATTGAACCGTTTGAGCCACCGCCTTCTATCACACTGTTGAATGCAGGGGAATACTGGCGTAAAGCACCTAATCAGCATCACAAAATGCACGACTGGTATTTCAGCAGGTCATCGTGTCCTGACATTATTTTTCTCTTCACAGCCTCCCAAGCCGGCTCCACCGGACAATCGCATCAGTACCAGCTTCCAGGGTCATGCAGAGGTCAGTACGGTCAAGACAAGAAATTGTTTGAACATGTCTGTGTCCTGCTGTGCTCGTGTCACGACGTCCACTTCAGTGAACGTGGGGTTGTGACGAGACTGTCTGCGGGACGGAGACACGAGGGGTTACTGCCTTATCACCGACAGTCCAATGGTTAACCCTTTCCCTGATACTGCACTTAGAGTTTCTTTCTGAAATCTTTGTTCATTCAACGACCAAAACCCACAACCATCCAAGGGACCTGAATACACACGGTCTGAGCAAGAGACATAGATCCTCATCAGCCCCCGCTACAGCTACGACTGCCCCTCCCCGCCGCCCATCTCCTGCCCCCTGCCTCTCACCCCTACCTCCACATCCAGTTGCAGATGGAGGTGGGGGTGTGAGGAAGAGGGGTATGTTTTGATGGTAGGATGAAGGGGGGCATGTTTTGCGGGTGCGTGGTTATGATGGGACGAAGGCTGCAAATGCTGGGGGTGTGACGTGGCTGCCAGATTTTTCATCAAGTCGGCTGCTCCCGGGGGAAAGCCCACTCCCACGGCAGGGTGGGGGTACTGGGGCGGAAGCCTAGCTGGAAACTGACCGCGCAACTGCGGGGGCTCATGAGGATCTATGTCTCTGGCAGTTGGATGTTGTCCACGTTTTCTCGGCAGTGGAGGGGTGAATGAGCAGTGACCTTGTACACACATGCAGCATGGTTATCTTTCCCCTTGGTATCGACAACTAGGCGTTGTGTAGATTGGCATGCCAGTTAGCAGACGCCCGTCGCCTCACTGCTAACCAGGACAGCAAGGGAACTAGATCAACATTTTGAAGGTGTACTTTAAATGATATGTGCCAGTTGCAGGGGATGGATTAACCATAATAATTAACGGCGGTGCCATCAGGCGCCAAGCTAATCTGGCACACCCCTTGAACTAGTATGGCCGATCCACCTCCGGCGGCATTTTGTCCGGGCTATAGAGGTTAACCCAATCAGCAGGAGATGGATCGACCATGATCATTCAAAGGTAGTGCCAGATTAGCTTGGCGCCTGTCGGCGCCAAGCTAATTTGGCACTACCCTTGTCACAGTCACAGCTACAGCTACAGTCACAGCTACAGCCACAGCTACAGCCACAGTCACAGCTACAGTCACAGCTACAGTCACAGTCAGTCACAGCCACAGCTACAGCCACAGCTACAGCCACAGTCACAGCTACAGTCACAGCTACAGTCACAGCTGCAGCCACAGTCACAGCTACAGTCACAGCTACAGTCACAGCTGCAGCCACAGTCACAGCTACAGTCACATCCACAGTCACAGCTACAGTCACAGCTACAGTCACAGCTGCAGCCACAGTCACAGCTACAGCCACAGTCACAGCTGCAGCCACAGTCACAGCTACAGTCACAGCTACAGTCACAGTCACAGCTACAGTCACAGCCAATGCTACAGTCACAGCTACAGTCACAGCTACACCCACAGCTACAGTCACAGCCGCAGTCACAGCTACAGCCACAGTCGCATCCACAGTCACAGCTACAGTCACAGCTACAGTCACAGCTACAGTCACAGCCACAGTCACAGCTACAGTCACAGCTACAGCTACAGTCACAGCTACAGCCACATTCACAGCTACAGTCACAGCTACAGTCACAGCTACAGTCACAGCTGCAGCCACAGTCACAGCTACAGCCACAGCTAGTCACAGCCACAGTCACAGTCACAGCTACAGTCACAGCTACAGCCACAGTCACAGCTACAGTCACAGCTACAGTCACAGTTACAGCTACAGCCACAGTCACAGCTACATTCACAGTTACAGTCACAGCCACAGTCACAGCTACAGTCACAGTCAGTCACAGCTACAGCCACAACTACAGTCACAGCTACAGTCACAGTCACAGCCACAGTCACATTCACAGTCACAGCTACAGTCACAGCCACAGTCACAGCTACAGCCACAGCTACAGCCACAGTCACAGCTACAGCCACAGTCACAGCTACAGTCACAGCTACAGTCACAGCTACAGCCACAGTCACAGCTACAGTCACAGCTACATCCACAGTCACAGCTACAGCCACAGCTACAGCCACAGTCACAGCTACAGTCACAGCTACATCCACAGTCACAGCTACAGCCACAGCTACAGCCACAGTCACAGCTACAGCCACAGTCACAGCTACAGTCACAGCTACAGTCACAGCTACAGCCACCCGAATGATGGTCTTTAATGACATGCGCTCTCTTAGATTGACAGGTGATTATCATAAAGGTGGTCGCTCGAAACGGGTTCTGCTATATTTAGATGACAGAACAGGCGTACGATAAAGTCAGTTTGAATTCGATGTTTCTCATCCCTGTTTGATGGACTGATGATTGTCTTTTGCACTGTATTTCATATCCATGTTTCTCATCACTGTTTGATGGACTGATGATTGTCGTTTGTGCTGTGTTTCAAGTCTGTGTTTCAAGGCCTTGTTTCAAGGCCCTGTTTCAAGTCCCTGTTTAATGGACTGATGACTGTCGTTTGCGCTGTGTTTCAAGTCTGTGTTTCAAGGCCTTGTTTCAAGTCCCTGTTTCAAGTCCCTGTTTAATGGACTGATGATTGTCGTTTGCGCTGTGTTTCAAGTCTGTGTTTCAAGGCCTTGTTTCAAGTCCCTGTTTGATGGACTGATGATTGTCGTTTGCACTGTGTTTCAAATCTGTGTTTCAAGTCCCTGTTTGATGGACTGATGATTGTCGTTTGCGCTGTGTTTTAAGTCACTGTTTGATGGACTGATGATTGTCGTTTGCACTGTGTTTCATGTCCATGTTTCATATCCCTGTTTGATGTCCTGATGATTGTTGTTTGCGCTGTGTTTCAAGTCCCTGTTTCTCATCCCTGTTTGATGGACTGGTGATTGTCGTTTGCGCTGTGTTTCAAGTCCCTGTTTCAAGTCCTTGTTTGATGGACTGATGTTTGCGCTGTATTTCATCCCTGTTTGATGGACCTGTTTGATGGACTGGTGGTTGTCATTTGCGCTGTGTTTCAGGTTTGGCATCCTCCCCCTTCTCCTCACAAGAAGGAAGCATGCGCAATTCACCCATCATTGGCTTCGATACACCAGTGAGCGCCACCTTTGACTCCTCTGCGCGCTACAGGGGTCAGCAGGCAGACAGCTGGGTGGGTCAAGGTCACGAGGAGGTCAAGGGCAGAGGTCAACACCCAAGTAACATGCAGGTAGGTACAATTTTAAGTGCGTTTGTTATCTGAAGAGGTGTTGATCAGTTTCTAGGTTACCAGAGTGAAGAAGCCTGTTGATGCAAAGAGCGCTTGTGTGTTGATCAGTCCTCTAGTACCTTTGTGAGGAAGCCTGCTGATGTGTGTTGATCAGATTCCCGGGTACCTTAGTAAGGAAGCTTGCTGATGTGTGTTGATCAGATTCCCTGCTACCTTAGTGAGGAAGCTTGCTGATGTGTGTTGATCAGATTCCCTGCTACCTTAATGAGACAGCTAGTTGATGTATTTTATTCTGATCGTTGAGGAAGTGAATGTATAGTATTGGGAAGAGATGGGGTGGTTTAAAGTAGTGTATATTCATGCATGTGTCTGAGAGAGAGGGTGTGCTGTTGTGCATGCGCAGTGAGTCCAGTGTTTATTTCCTCAAAAACATTACCGATGACATGACTACATGGGGAATATCTACTTCTAGGCTCAATTTTAGTCTACTTGCCCGTTGTGTGCCCACACAACCCGAGAGGCACTCGGGGAACCCCCCAGAGGGGCCGAGAGTTATCTCCCCATACCTGCCTTACCAGATCCGGTCACGAGACCATTCAGTCTTTCTACTTCGCTCGTGGAGAGAAGACGTGTCTGGCCCGCGCTCTCGCTGCCTCGACCGGTCTTCTGCCTACCGACGCTTGTTGCCGACTCTGTGTGCTCTGCGCCCGCTTCTACCCTGCCTTCTACCTGGCCTTCTCTTCCTGCTTCGTTGGGCTGCTTGCGGGGATTCTTCTGCGTCTGTGGACGGCGGTTTGACTGCCCCTTCCCCCCCTTCCCTTCGTTGCAGAGGTAAGGTAGCGGTAGTTCCCTCGGCCGTCCCTCGGGCTGAGGGCCGGCTGTCTATGGGTGTTCCCGGCTTTTTGCTGGTGGTTTGGTTTCAGTGCGTAGTGCCTGATTAGCTCACGGTCGGCTGTTGCCGTGTCGCGCCCGTTTTGCACGTGGGCCTTGGGCTCCGTGTGTGTTAGCCCGTTTAAAGCCCCGTTAGCCCTCCGAGAGTGCCCCATTACGCTTTCACCGGGGCCCGCCTACGCTTCGATAATGTCGTTGTGCTCCCGGTGCGATGACTTTAGGTGGCCGACGGACACTCACTCGGTCTCCCTACCGCGTTCGGTGGTTCCTCGGACCGCAGGTGTGATAATAATAATAATAAGCACATTAAATAGGCGCTTTATCCCAATTGAAAATCGGCTCAAAGCGCCGCCCCGAACTGGGCCCAACAAGCGCGCTCACGCGAGTCACGCGCATTCACTCACACACGGAACGTAAACACAGAACTTTCACGTGGTGCTAAGGGCAAGCTCAAGCGAGCTGCTGTAGTTTTTGGAAGTTCAAAATCGTTTGTATTTGAAATTGGTTGGGTGGACTGAATCTGATACCAGAGTGTTAGCGGTGTGCGGCCTGGCCTGAGGTTATGTGGGCGGACCTTGGTCCTTTTACCGCCGAGAGCGTGCCCGCCCGGCTTACGAGCGTTCAGCTCCCTTTTGACACGTTGGCCGCCCTGGCTGTTTCCTCGGCCACTCCCGCACGGAACGGTCCCCTCTTCGGGGTTCGCGGTTTGTCTGACCACAGGACCGCCACTGCTGCCACGCCCGCTGACCCTTCCGGAGGGTCTGTTTGCCGGCTTAGCGCACGTCTCACTGAGAGTGACCAGCAGCAGTCGGCCTTGAGCCGTCCGTCGTTGACGAGCCGTCCTCACCACTCTCCCCGCACCAAGCCCGCTGATCCTTCCGGAGGATCGCCTTGCCGGCATAGTGGCCTACTTCCGGAGTAGGGCCCGGAGAGACATCAGCACCGTCCGTCGCGACGCAGCCGCGACCCTGATCCTCATCGTTCCTCCTCCAGACGCCCGCGCTCTCGCTCGCCTCGCGAGCACCGTCAGCGGGATTCTCGACGCCCCCTGCGGGACGATGCGCTCAGCCTGCTACCCGAAGTCTCGGTCTCGGCTCTGTTGGACGAGGAGGATCGCTCGACCTCGCACGCGGCAGCTTCCCCGGAGCTGAAGAGGAAGGTCGCCGCCTTCGTTGACACGGAGAGGCAGGTCAAGAAGTTTAGGTCGCTTCCCCAACCGCCCGGCTTTAAGGGTCTTCGAGACGTCTTTTCGTCGCACCTACAGCTGGCCACGTCCCAGGAGCCGGTCTTCTTCTCCGACCGTCGCTGGCCCGCGGATTTAGACATCTTGTTTCGGCGGGACTGGTATGCTGGACTCTCCCAGGCCTTCTCCATCCCTCTGCCTACGCTGGACCCTTCGGCGGTGTCCCTAGCCGGCGGTCTGACTCTGCTGCGGTGGTCCCCGCTGCGGGGCCTGGACAAGACGGCGACCTTGGTCCGAAACACCTTAGCCTGCTCGGGTGTTATGGAGCTCCTCGCTCAAGCCTTGGTTCGTCGGGTGGAGGTATCCTGGCATCCTTCCATCTCTCCCCTCCTAGGAGACCTGCTGGTCCTCGCGGAGACCGCCAACTGCGCCGCCTACCATTCCTCGGTCAACGCGATGGTGGCTTCGGCCAACTGCGACCTCATGCGTCGAGATGCCCTGCTCCGCCTCTGCAGTACGTTGCCGCCGGACCTGCGAGCGCAACTTCACCGTGCCCCCTTGGGTGGACCCTTGCTGTTCGGCGACTCAGTCTCTACGGGTCGGCGGTTCGTTCCTCGTGATGTCTGTGCGACTTGGCCGGAGACGTTTCGTCGGACCTCTGGAGTTTTATCGGCGAGAGCGACCTCCGTCTACTATCTCTCGTCCGGCTCCTGTGGACACTTCCGCCGCCCCTTCGGTAACGACCGCCCTTCCTCGCATCGGCCCCTCGGAACGGTCTGCTCGTCGGGACCCGGCGTTGTGCGCTGACCAGAGGATCGCCACTGCTGCCACGCCCACTGACCCTTCCGGAGGGTCTGTTTGCCGGCACAGCGCCCGCCTCACTGAGCCCGGCCTGCAGCAGTCCGCCAGGAGCCGTCCCACGTTGACTGGCCTTCATCCTCTCTCTCTCCCCGAGAAGCCCGCTGATCCTTCCGGAGGATCTAATCGCCGGCATAGAGCCCTTCTCACTGAGTCCGGCCAGGAGAGACGTCAGCCTCAACCTGCGCGACACGGTTGCGCCCCCGACTCATCCCGTTCCACCGTCAGTTCTAGACACTCACGCTCGCCCCTCGAGCGTCGCTGGAGGGATCATTCGCCTCGCCGGGATCGTCGCCGCTCCCCCCGGAGGATCTGAACGCCGGCATAGCGCCCTGCTCTCGGAGTCTGACCAAGGGAGGCTTCAGCCTTAGCTTGCGCGACACGGTCGCGCCCCGACTCCCTCCGTTCCACTTTCAGGTCACTTGATGGCTGATCAGAGGACTGCCACTGCTGCCACGCCCGCTGACCCTTCCGGAGGGTCTGTTTGCCGGCACAGCGCCCGCCTCACTGAGCCCGGCCTGCAGCAGTCCGCCATGTGCCGTCCCATGTGACTGGCCTTCCTCTCCCGTCTCTCCCCGTTAAGCCCGCTGATCCTTCCGGAGGATCTGTACGCCGGCGTAGCGCCCTACTCACTGAGTCTGGCCAGGAGAGACGTCAGCCCTAGCCCCCGACTCCTTCCGTTCCACTTTCTGTTCAGGACACTAGTGCGCACCGCTCGAGCGCCTTCGGTAGGATTGCCGTTCGGACTCAACCTCCGCCCCTGTGTCTTCACTTGGCGGATGGACGCCTTAGTCGCCTTAGCCCGACAGTCCTCCTCCAGTCCACGGCGAACTACCTGGACGGCCTCCGTTGTGCAACCAATCGGAGACCGCGCTAGCCTCGGACAGAGATGCTCTCTTGCACCTCCTGGCACACCTGGGCTTCCTAGTAGACGACGGCAAGTCGGATCTCTCTCCCTCCCGCCGGGTTGTGCATCTGGGTATGGAATGCGCTACCAACCTCAACACGGTACGCCTTCCGGCGCCCCGGATCAAGAAGATGGCGGATCTAGCCGACCAGTTAGCTCGGGAGGATGCAGCCCCCGCCAGAGTCTGGCTTCAGTTGCTGGGGTTGATGAACGCCGCAGCGGATCTTATCCCACTAGGGCGTCTCTACTCCCGACCAATTCAACTGCTTCTTCTTCTCCATTGGCTCACGTCTTCCGGAGACTTGACGACTGCGGTCCCAGTGTCTCAGATGCTCCATCTGCACCTTCGTCGGTGGACCGACCCTACGTGGCTAGCGTCGGGAGTTACCTTAGCCTCTCCCCCTCCACAGGTCTCTCCTTGCGTCGATGCCAGCCTTTCGGGGTGGGGGGCCCACCTACCGCGGTGCCTCGCGACGGCGGGCCCCTGGCCCTCACACTTGGCGCACACCCACATCAATTGGCTGGAGATGCAGGCCGTCTGGCGAGCCCTTCAGGCCGGGGAGTACCTCCTCAGACACCAGGAGCTTCTCGTGCTTTCGGACGACACGACGGTGGTCGCTTACATCCAGAAGCAAGGTGGCACACGCTCCCCTGACCTGTGTATGCTCCTCTACAGGAAGATGCGTTGGTGCGAGGACCGGAGCATTATCCTTCAAGCCCGGCACGTTCCCGGATGCCTGAATGTCTTGGCCGACTCTCGGTCTCGCCGCGACCAACTCCTACACACGGAATGGACCCGGCGACAGGACATCTTTCGGAGGATCTGCGCCCGCTGGGAGACTCCCCAGGTCGACTTGTTCGCCACGAGGTGGAACCACCAGCTTCCCCTCTTCGTCTCCCCGATTCCCGACCAGCTTGCCTGGGCTGTCGATGCGCTCTCCATTCCCTGGGACGGACTTGTGGCCTGTACCTGTCCCCCTACCGTCCTCGTTCCCTAAGTCCTCCTCTAACTTTGGGGCTGTTCGGCGTTCCTCCTGTTGGTCGCGCCGTTCGTCTGGAACCGCTCCTGGACCACCGACCTGCTCAGCCTTGCCACAGACCCGCCCCTGCTGCTGCCGTCCCCGCGGACCATGCTCAAGCAACCGCGCCAGCCGCTGTTCCACCCCTGCCCGGAGTGTCTCCTCCTTCACGCCTGGAGGTTGTGCGGCAAGCTCTCGGAGCTAGTCTACTCAGGTGCAGCAATGGAGGCGATTGCTGCGGCCCGGAGACTGTCGACCCTTCGAGTCTACGAGGGAAGTGGCGAGTCCTCTGTTCCTGGTGCACCGATCATGGCCTTTCGCCCACGGATCTGACGCATCCTCCGCTGGCGGACTTCTTGCTCTGGCTCTTCCGAGACCCAGGCCTAGCCCTCATCACGGTACGCGGTTACCTGTCCATGATTGCGGACACCTATCGTCACCTGGGACGACCCGATCCGGGCGCCTGCAAGGACCTAGCCGACCTTATGGGACACTGCGGCATCCAGCGCCCGACACTCCGCTCGCTCATTCCTCGCTGGGTCCTACCCTGGGTGCTCACGTGGTTGAACTCCACCCGCTTCGAACCATTACCTTTGGCCCAGCTCGCGGACTGGGCACGCAAGACTTGTTTCCTGCTGGCACTTCCTACCGCTTCGCCTGTGAGCGAGCTACATGCGCTTTCGGCTCGCCCTGCCGGTCTGCAATTCCGAACAGATGGCTCCGTCCAGCTGCGCACGGACCCGGCCTTTCTGGCGAAGAACAGGTCTCCTTTAACTCCGCCTTAGGTGATCACCATTAGGCCGCTGAGAGACCGACCCCGGTCCCAGGAGACCAGGCTACAGGATCCCGTGCGCGCCCTAAAAAAATCTATCTGCGGCGATCTAAGCCCGTCCGCAGGGGACGGTCGCGCCTCTTCCTACCCCTAAGACCCAACCGGCGTGACATTATAGCCCAGACGATCTCTTCCTGGCTCCGCTGGGTCATACGCTCCGCTTATCAGGAGATCTCACCTGAGGGAGCGAAGAGGCTGCACATTCACGCACACGAGGTACGAGCTATGGCCACGAACGTCGCGTTTGATCGAAACCGCGCTGTCAAGGACATCGTGGCAGCCGTGGGCTAGAAAACCGAGTCGGTCTTTGCCCCTTTCTACCTCCGGGACCTGGCTAGCCAGCGAGAGAATCTCGCACTGGTGGGGGGACATCGCCGCCGCGCAACACTCCCTCCCGGTGCCACTGGCACCGTAGATGCACTTCGCTAAAATTGTCGGGAGTGTGCGACGGGGAGAACGGCGCTGTTCTGCTGGGGGAGTTTTGGGCGGCACCCGCCTCCTCATCGCAATTCTCCCATGTAGTCATGTCATCGGTAATGTTTTTGAGGAAATAAATTCATTTTTCTCTAAAAGGTATTTTTTCGAAAAATACTTACCGATGACATGACTCGGATGACCCTCCCTCCTGCCCCGCTTGCCGCTTTCGAGCGAAGTATCAGACTGAATGGTCTCGTGACCGGATCTGGTAAGGCAGGTATGGGGAGATAACTCTCGGCCCCTCTGGGGGGTTCCCCGAGTGCCTCTCGGGTTGTGTGGGCACACAACGGGCAAGTAGGCTAAAATTGAGCCTAGAAGTAGATATTCCCCATGTAGTCATGTCATCGGTAAGTATTTTTCGAAAAAATACCTTTTAGAGAAAAATGAATTTTCCTGGAGAACAGCGCTGTACAAGAACTATGTATTATTATTATTATGTACAGACTACTTTTGTCACAGTTCAAAGCTGACTTAAAGACATTATTATTATTATTTACTTGTGTGTTGATCAGATTCCTTTAGTGAGAAAGCCTGCTGATGTAAAGACTGCTTGTGTGCTGTTGTGTGATTTTGGGCCAGATTTCTTTAGTGAGAAAGCCTGCTGATGTAAAGACTGCTTGTGCACTGTTGTGTGATTTTGGACCTTATGCAGAAAGCTGGAAGCAATGGGTTCCAGAACCACAGACCAGTAAATATTTACACATTTCTGATCATTTAGCAATTTCAGACGTTGATGTTTTTCACCTGTTTGTTACAGTCGATGTGGGCAGAAGCCCCCACCATGACGCCCCTGGAACGACTCTTGGAACAGCAGCGTCTGCAGCGACAGACTGACCCACACTGACCTTGACCTTGCCTGAGTCGAGGTCATACCAAAGGTCACGCAGACCTGCACGTCTGCCAAAACCAGGGATGCGAAATCCCTGGATAAATCCGGGCTGCACCGATTTGAGAAAAGGCAGACGCCTTAATGTTAACACGAGTGTAATGGGAACGGCGCGCACGTTATTATGGTGTTTGTAACCTGGCAACGGCGCGCACGTTATTATGGAGTTTGTAACCTGGCAACGGCGCGCACGTTAATATGGAGTCTGTAACCTGGCAACGGCGCGCACGTTAGTATGGAGTTTGTAACCTGGCTTGTACAAAGTATCCCCAGATTTCAGGCGTGACTAGACCCAGCCTTGGTTCAACAAGAGGCATAGATCCCCATGACCCACTGCAGTTGCAAGGACTTGTGGGGATCTACGCCTCTTGTAGTTGCAAGGACTCGTGGGGATCTACGCCTCTTGTAGTTGCAAGGACTCGTGGGGATCTACGCCTCTTGTAGTTGCAAGGACTTGTGGGGATCTACGCCTCTTGCAGGACTTGTGGGGATCTACGCCTCTTGCAGTTGCAAGTCCTCGTGGGGATCTACGCCTCTTGTAGTTGCAAGGACTCGTGGGGATCTACGCCTCTTGTAGTTGCAAGGACTCGTGGGGATCTACGCCTCTTGTAGTTGCAAGGACTCGTGGGGATCTACGCCTCTTGTAGTTGCAAGGACTTGTGGGGATCTACGCCTCTTGCAGTTGCAAGTCCTCGTGGGGATCTACGCCTCTTGCAGTTGCAAGGACTTGTGGGGATCTACGCCTCTTGTAGTTGCAAGTCCTCGTGGGGATCTACGCCTCTTGCAGTTGCAAGTCCTCGTGGGGATCTACGCCTCTTGTAGTTGCAAGGACTTGTGGGGATCTACGCCTCTTGTAGTTGCAAGGACTCGTGGGGATCTACGCCTCTTGTAGTTGCAAGGACTCGTGGGGATCTACGCCTCTTGCAGGACTTGTGGGGATCTACGCCTCTTGCAGTTGCAAGGACTCGTGGGGATCTACGCCTCTTGTAGTTGCAAGGACTGGTGGGGATCTACGCCTCTTGCAGTTGCAAGGACTCGTGGGGATCTACGCCTCTTGCAGTTGCAAGTCCTCGTGGGGATCTACGCCTCTTGCAGTTGCAAGGACTCGTGGGGATCTACGCCTCTTGCAGTTGCAGGACTCGTGGGGATCTACGCCTCTTGTAGTTGCAAGGACTGGTGGGGATCTACGCCTCTTGTAGTTGCAAGGACTTGTGGGGATCTACGCCTCTTGCAGTTGCAAGTCCTCGTGGGGATCTACGCCTCTTGCAGTTGCAGGACTCGTGGGGATCTACGCCTCTTGTAGTTGCAAGGACTTGTGGGGATCTACGCCTCTTGTAGTTGCAAGTCCTCGTGGGGATCTACGCCTCTTGCAGTTGGAAGGACTTGTGGGGATCTACGCCTCTTGCAGTTGCAAGGACTCGTGGGGATCTACGCCTCTTGCAGGACTTGTGGGGATCTACGCCTCTTGCAGGACTTGTGGGGATCTACGCCTCTTGCAGTTGCAAGGACTTGTTATGGATCTACGCCTCTTGTAGTTGCAAGTCCTCGTGGGGATCTACGCCTCTTGCAGTTGCAAGGACTTGTGGGGATCTACGCCTCTTGTAGTTGCAAGGACTTGTGGGGATCTACGCCTCTTGCAGTTGCAAGTCCTCGTGGGGATCTACGCCTCTTGTAGTTGCAAGGACTCGTGGGGATCTACGCCTCTTGCAGTTGCAAGGACTTGTGGGGATCTACGCCTCTTGCAGTTGCAAGGACTCGTGGGGATCTACGCCTCTTGCAGTTGCA
Source organism: Semisulcospira habei (assembly GCA_036245525.1). Classification (NCBI taxonomy): domain Eukaryota; kingdom Metazoa; phylum Mollusca; class Gastropoda; family Semisulcospiridae; genus Semisulcospira; species Semisulcospira habei. The sequence goes on from BTPG01000004.1 coordinate 236,107,525, forward strand.
AGGACTTGTGGGGATCTACGCCTCTTGCAGTTGCAAGGACTCGTGGGGATCTACGCCTCTTGCAGTTGCAAGTCCTCGTGGGGATCTACGCCTCTTGCAGTTGCAAGGACTCGTGGGGATCTACGCCTCTTGCAGGACTTGTGGGGATCTACGCCTCTTGCAGTTGCAAGTCCTCGTGGGGATCTACGCCTCTTGCAGTTGCAAGGACTCGTGGGGATCTACGCCTCTTGCAGGACTTGTGGGGATCTACGCCTCTTGCAGTTGCAAGTCCTCGTGGGGATCTACGCCTCTTGCAGTTGCAAGGACTCGTGGGGATCTACGCCTCTTGCAGGACTTGTGGGGATCTACGCCTCTTGCAGGACTTGTGGGGATCTACGCCTCTTGCAGTTGCAAGGACTTGTTATGGATCTACGCCTCTTGTAGTTGCAAGTCCTCGTGGGGATCTACGCCTCTTGCAGTTGCAAGGACTTGTGGGGATCTACGCCTCTTGTAGTTGCAAGGACTTGTGGGGATCTACGCCTCTTGCAGTTGCAAGTCCTCGTGGGGATCTACGCCTCTTGTAGTTGCAAGGACTCGTGGGGATCTACGCCTCTTGCAGTTGCAAGGACTTGTGGGGATCTACGCCTCTTGCAGTTGCAAGGACTCGTGGGGATCTACGCCTCTTGCAGTTGCAAGGACTTGTGGGGATCTACGCCTCTTGCAGTTGCAAGGACTCGTGGGGATCTACGCCTCTTGCAGTTGCAAGTCCTCGTGGGGATCTACGCCTCTTGCAGTTGCAAGGACTCGTGGGGATCTACGCCTCTTGCAGTTGCAAGTCCTCGTGGGGATCTACGCCTCTTGCAGTTGCAAGTCCTCGTGGGGATCTACGCCTCTTGTAGTTGCAAGTCCTCGTGGGGATCTACGCCTCTTGCAGTTGCAAGTCCTCGTGGGGATCTACGCCTCTTGCAGTTGCAAGGACTCGTGGGGATCTACGCCTCTTGTAGTTGCAAGGACTTGTGGGGATCTACGCCTCTTGTAGTTGCAGGACTCGTGGGGATCTACGCCTCTTGCAGTTGCAAGGACTTGTGGGGATCTACGCCTCTTGCAGGACTTGTGGGGATCTACGCCTCTTGTAGTTGCAAGGACTCGTGGGGATCTACGCCTCTTGCAGGACTTGTGGGGATCTACGCCTCTTGCAGTTGCAAGGACTCGTGGGGATCTACGCCTCTTGCAGTTGGAAGGACTCGTGGGGATCTACGCCTCTTGCAGTTGCAAGGACTTGTGGGGATCTACGCCTCTTGTAGTTGCAAGGACTTGTGGGGATCTACGCCTCTTGTAGTTGCAAGGACTCGTGGGGATCTACGCCTCTTGTAGTTGCAAGGACTCGTGGGGATCTACGCCTCTTGTAGTTGCAAGGACTTGTGGGGATCTACGCCTCTTGCAGGACTTGTGGGGATCTACGCCTCTTGCAGTTGCAAGTCCTCGTGGGGATCTACGCCTCTTGTAGTTGCAAGGACTCGTGGGGATCTACGCCTCTTGTAGTTGCAAGGACTCGTGGGGATCTACGCCTCTTGTAGTTGCAAGGACTCGTGGGGATCTACGCCTCTTGTAGTTGCAAGGACTTGTGGGGATCTACGCCTCTTGCAGTTGCAAGTCCTCGTGGGGATCTACGCCTCTTGCAGTTGCAAGGACTTGTGGGGATCTACGCCTCTTGTAGTTGCAAGTCCTCGTGGGGATCTACGCCTCTTGCAGTTGCAAGTCCTCGTGGGGATCTACGCCTCTTGTAGTTGCAAGGACTTGTGGGGATCTACGCCTCTTGTAGTTGCAAGGACTCGTGGGGATCTACGCCTCTTGTAGTTGCAAGGACTCGTGGGGATCTACGCCTCTTGCAGGACTTGTGGGGATCTACGCCTCTTGCAGTTGCAAGGACTCGTGGGGATCTACGCCTCTTGTAGTTGCAAGGACTGGTGGGGATCTACGCCTCTTGCAGTTGCAAGGACTCGTGGGGATCTACGCCTCTTGCAGTTGCAAGTCCTCGTGGGGATCTACGCCTCTTGCAGTTGCAAGGACTCGTGGGGATCTACGCCTCTTGCAGTTGCAGGACTCGTGGGGATCTACGCCTCTTGTAGTTGCAAGGACTGGTGGGGATCTACGCCTCTTGTAGTTGCAAGGACTTGTGGGGATCTACGCCTCTTGCAGTTGCAAGTCCTCGTGGGGATCTACGCCTCTTGCAGTTGCAGGACTCGTGGGGATCTACGCCTCTTGTAGTTGCAAGGACTTGTGGGGATCTACGCCTCTTGTAGTTGCAAGTCCTCGTGGGGATCTACGCCTCTTGCAGTTGGAAGGACTTGTGGGGATCTACGCCTCTTGCAGTTGCAAGGACTCGTGGGGATCTACGCCTCTTGCAGGACTTGTGGGGATCTACGCCTCTTGCAGGACTTGTGGGGATCTACGCCTCTTGCAGTTGCAAGGACTTGTTATGGATCTACGCCTCTTGTAGTTGCAAGTCCTCGTGGGGATCTACGCCTCTTGCAGTTGCAAGGACTTGTGGGGATCTACGCCTCTTGTAGTTGCAAGGACTTGTGGGGATCTACGCCTCTTGCAGTTGCAAGTCCTCGTGGGGATCTACGCCTCTTGTAGTTGCAAGGACTCGTGGGGATCTACGCCTCTTGCAGTTGCAAGGACTTGTGGGGATCTACGCCTCTTGCAGTTGCAAGGACTCGTGGGGATCTACGCCTCTTGCAGTTGCAAGGACTTGTGGGGATCTACGCCTCTTGCAGTTGCAAGGACTCGTGGGGATCTACGCCTCTTGCAGTTGCAAGTCCTCGTGGGGATCTACGCCTCTTGCAGTTGCAAGGACTCGTGGGGATCTACGCCTCTTGCAGGACTTGTGGGGATCTACGCCTCTTGCAGTTGCAAGTCCTCGTGGGGATCTACGCCTCTTGCAGTTGCAAGGACTCGTGGGGATCTACGCCTCTTGCAGGACTTGTGGGGATCTACGCCTCTTGCAGTTGCAAGTCCTCGTGGGGATCTACGCCTCTTGCAGTTGCAAGGACTCGTGGGGATCTACGCCTCTTGCAGGACTTGTGGGGATCTACGCCTCTTGCAGGACTTGTGGGGATCTACGCCTCTTGCAGTTGCAAGGACTTGTTATGGATCTACGCCTCTTGTAGTTGCAAGTCCTCGTGGGGATCTACGCCTCTTGCAGTTGCAAGGACTTGTGGGGATCTACGCCTCTTGTAGTTGCAAGGACTTGTGGGGATCTACGCCTCTTGCAGTTGCAAGTCCTCGTGGGGATCTACGCCTCTTGTAGTTGCAAGGACTCGTGGGGATCTACGCCTCTTGCAGTTGCAAGGACTTGTGGGGATCTACGCCTCTTGCAGTTGCAAGGACTCGTGGGGATCTACGCCTCTTGCAGTTGCAAGGACTTGTGGGGATCTACGCCTCTTGCAGTTGCAAGGACTCGTGGGGATCTACGCCTCTTGCAGTTGCAAGTCCTCGTGGGGATCTACGCCTCTTGCAGTTGCAAGGACTCGTGGGGATCTACGCCTCTTGCAGTTGCAAGTCCTCGTGGGGATCTACGCCTCTTGCAGTTGCAAGTCCTCGTGGGGATCTACGCCTCTTGTAGTTGCAAGTCCTCGTGGGGATCTACGCCTCTTGCAGTTGCAAGTCCTCGTGGGGATCTACGCCTCTTGCAGTTGCAAGGACTCGTGGGGATCTACGCCTCTTGTAGTTGCAAGGACTTGTGGGGATCTACGCCTCTTGTAGTTGCAGGACTCGTGGGGATCTACGCCTCTTGCAGTTGCAAGGACTTGTGGGGATCTACGCCTCTTGCAGGACTTGTGGGGATCTACGCCTCTTGTAGTTGCAAGGACTCGTGGGGATCTACGCCTCTTGCAGGACTTGTGGGGATCTACGCCTCTTGCAGTTGCAAGGACTCGTGGGGATCTACGCCTCTTGCAGTTGGAAGGACTCGTGGGGATCTACGCCTCTTGCAGTTGCAAGGACTTGTGGGGATCTACGCCTCTTGCAGTTGCAAGGACTTGTGGGGATCTACGCCTCTTGTAGTTGCAAGGACTTGTGGGGATCTACGCCTCTTGTAGTTGCAAGGACTCGTGGGGATCTACGCCTCTTGCAGTTGCAAGGACTTGTGGGGATCTACGCCTCTTGTAGTTGCAAGGACTTGTGGGGATCTACGCCTCTTGCAGGACTTGTGGGGATCTACGCCTCTTGCAGGACTTGTGGGGATCTACGCCTCTTGCAGTTGCAAGGACTTGTTATGGATCTACGCCTCTTGTAGTTGCAAGTCCTCGTGGGGATCTACGCCTCTTGCAGTTGCAAGGACTTGTGGGGATCTACGCCTCTTGTAGTTGCAAGGACTTGTGGGGATCTACGCCTCTTGCAGTTGCAAGTCCTCGTGGGGATCTACGCCTCTTGTAGTTGCAAGGACTCGTGGGGATCTACGCCTCTTGCAGTTGCAAGGACTTGTGGGGATCTACGCCTCTTGCAGTTGCAAGGACTCGTGGGGATCTACGCCTCTTGCAGTTGCAAGGACTTGTGGGGATCTACGCCTCTTGCAGTTGCAAGGACTCGTGGGGATCTACGCCTCTTGCAGTTGCAAGTCCTCGTGGGGATCTACGCCTCTTGCAGTTGCAAGGACTCGTGGGGATCTACGCCTCTTGCAGGACTTGTGGGGATCTACGCCTCTTGCAGTTGCAAGTCCTCGTGGGGATCTACGCCTCTTGCAGTTGCAAGGACTCGTGGGGATCTACGCCTCTTGCAGGACTTGTGGGGATCTACGCCTCTTGCAGTTGCAAGTCCTCGTGGGGATCTACGCCTCTTGCAGTTGCAAGGACTCGTGGGGATCTACGCCTCTTGCAGGACTTGTGGGGATCTACGCCTCTTGCAGGACTTGTGGGGATCTACGCCTCTTGCAGTTGCAAGGACTTGTTATGGATCTACGCCTCTTGTAGTTGCAAGTCCTCGTGGGGATCTACGCCTCTTGCAGTTGCAAGGACTTGTGGGGATCTACGCCTCTTGTAGTTGCAAGGACTTGTGGGGATCTACGCCTCTTGCAGTTGCAAGTCCTCGTGGGGATCTACGCCTCTTGTAGTTGCAAGGACTCGTGGGGATCTACGCCTCTTGCAGTTGCAAGGACTTGTGGGGATCTACGCCTCTTGCAGTTGCAAGGACTCGTGGGGATCTACGCCTCTTGCAGTTGCAAGGACTTGTGGGGATCTACGCCTCTTGCAGTTGCAAGGACTCGTGGGGATCTACGCCTCTTGCAGTTGCAAGTCCTCGTGGGGATCTACGCCTCTTGCAGTTGCAAGGACTCGTGGGGATCTACGCCTCTTGCAGTTGCAAGTCCTCGTGGGGATCTACGCCTCTTGCAGTTGCAAGTCCTCGTGGGGATCTACGCCTCTTGTAGTTGCAAGTCCTCGTGGGGATCTACGCCTCTTGCAGTTGCAAGTCCTCGTGGGGATCTACGCCTCTTGCAGTTGCAAGGACTCGTGGGGATCTACGCCTCTTGTAGTTGCAAGGACTTGTGGGGATCTACGCCTCTTGTAGTTGCAGGACTCGTGGGGATCTACGCCTCTTGCAGTTGCAAGGACTTGTGGGGATCTACGCCTCTTGCAGGACTTGTGGGGATCTACGCCTCTTGTAGTTGCAAGGACTCGTGGGGATCTACGCCTCTTGCAGGACTTGTGGGGATCTACGCCTCTTGCAGTTGCAAGGACTCGTGGGGATCTACGCCTCTTGCAGTTGGAAGGACTCGTGGGGATCTACGCCTCTTGCAGTTGCAAGGACTTGTGGGGATCTACGCCTCTTGCAGTTGCAAGGACTTGTGGGGATCTACGCCTCTTGTAGTTGCAAGGACTTGTGGGGATCTACGCCTCTTGTAGTTGCAAGGACTCGTGGGGATCTACGCCTCTTGCAGTTGCAAGGACTTGTGGGGATCTACGCCTCTTGTAGTTGCAAGGACTTGTGGGGATCTACGCCTCTTGTAGTTGCAAGTCCTCGTGGGGATCTACGCCTCTTGCAGTTGGAAGGACTTGTGGGGATCTACGCCTCTTGTAGTTGCAAGGACTTGTGGGGATCTACGCCTCTTGCAGTTGCAAGGACTTGTGGGGATCTACGCCTCTTGTAGTTGCAAGGACTCGTGGGGATCTACGCCTCTTGCAGTTGCAAGGACTTGTGGGGATCTACGCCTCTTGTAGTTGCAAGGACTTGTGGGGATCTACGCCTCTTGTAGTTGCAAGTCCTCGTGGGGATCTACGCCTCTTGCAGTTGGAAGGACTTGTGGGGATCTACGCCTCTTGTAGTTGCAGGACTCGTGGGGATCTACGCCTCTTGCAGTTGCAAGGACTCGTGGGGATCTACGCCTCTTGTAGTTGCAAGGACTCGTGGGGATCTACGCCTCTTGCAGTTGCAAGGACTTGTGGGGATCTACGCCTCTTGCAGTTGCAAGGACTCGTGGGGATCTACGCCTCTTGCAGGACTTGTGGGGATCTACGCCTCTTGCAGGACTTGTGGGGATCTACGCCTCTTGCAGTTGCAAGGACTTGTGGGGATCTACGCCTCTTGTAGTTGCAAGTCCTCGTGGGGATCTACGCCTCTTGCAGTTGCAAGTCCTCGTGGGGATCTACGCCTCTTGTAGTTGCAAGGACTCGTGGGGATCTACGCCTCTTGCAGTTGCAAGGACTTGTGGGGATCTACGCCTCTTGCAGTTGCAAGGACTCGTGGGGATCTACGCCTCTTGCAGTTGCAAGGACTCGTGGGGATCTACGCCTCTTGTAGTTGCAAGTCCTCGTGGGGATCTACGCCTCTTGCAGTTGCAAGTCTTCGTGGGGATCTACGCCTCTTGCAGTTGCAAGGACTCGTGGGGATCTACGCCTCTTGTAGTTGCAAGGACTTGTGGGGATCTACGCCTCTTGTAGTTGCAAGGACTTGTGGGGATCTACGCCTCTTGCAGGACTTGTGGGGATCTACGCCTCTTGCAGTTGCAAGGACTCGTGGGGATCTACGCCTCTTGCAGTTGCAAGGACTTGTGGGGATCTACGCCTCTTGCAGTTGCAAGGACTTGTGGGGATCTACGCCTTTTGCAGTTGCAAGTCCTTGTGGGGATTTACGCCTCTTGCAGTTGCAAGGACTCGTGGGGATCTACGCCTCTTGTAGTTGCAAGGACTCGTGGGGATCTACGCCTCTTGTAGTTGCAAGGACTCGTGGGGATCTACGCCTCTTGTAGTTGCAAGGACTCGTGGGGATCTACGCCTCTTGCAGTTGCAAGGACTCGTGGGGATCTACGCCTCTTGCAGGACTCGTGGGGATCTACGCCTCTTGTAGTTGCAAGGACTCGTGGGGATCTACGCCTCTTGCAGGACTTGTGGGGATCTACGCCTCTTGCAGTTGCAAGGACTCGTGGGGATCTACGCCTCTTGCAGTGTGTCGGTGTTTGGCTGACTGACTGCGGCGCCCCCTGTGGCTCATGTGATTCTGTGTCTCTTGCAGTTTAATGACGGTTTTGAATGAGGTACTGTGACACAGACCCAGAGCGGTCATGTTCGCTTGGGAGGTGTGTTGGATGGTCTGCGTTTCAGAGAAGCATCTCAGTCATCGCTAGCAGCTTTGCGGTGGCATACAATGGAGAGGCTCTTCCGAGGGTCAGCCTTTTTGTTGAGTCATCGCCATCAGCTTTGCGGTGTCAAATGATCTGCAAGTGTAAGCGCTTAAGTTAATTGTTAGTATTGCAAACTGTTACTGGAATGCCGCGCTTAGCAGAAAGGGCCGTTCTTGAGAGCAGCAGAGTGGTTTGGGCATCGTTTGTGTAAATTGGACGATTCTTTGAAGGAGCTCGTAGACTCTGAAGTGTGGGGTTTGGGTTTCATTTCTAACTTCTGTTGTTTTTTGTGGGGTTTCTTTGTTTGTTGTTTTTTTTTGTTTAAAAACACATTCACTTGAAATAATGGCTATCAAAACTTTGGAAGGTGCCTGCAGAGACAGTGTTCTAACAGTGGGAGGTGAATCAACCATGATAGTTAAAGGTTAGTGCCAGATTAGCTTGGCGCCTTCCAGGCACCAAGCTAATCCGGCACTGCCTGTGAACTGTCACAGCACCAAGCTCATCTGGCACTACCTGTGAACTATCATTGGTGATCATCTCCAGCTGTCAGTATTTAGGTGATTGTGTTAAGCCCCCTTGTGCAGGCAGCCACCACTACTGTGGACAGTGCAGTGCTGACGGCCGCATGCTCGAGGTGATTGTGTTAAGCCCCCTTGTGCAGGCAGCCACCACTACTGTGGACAGTGCAGTGCTGACGGCCGCATGCTCGAGGGGGGGGGGGGGGTAATTGTGTAAATAGTGTGAATAATTTTGCAGAAACCATGAACGTGAGCCTGTACATTTCAGAAACACTGCAAGATGTCTTCACTGTGCTCCGTGTGTGGCATCAGCCATCGAAACTAAACACATCACTGTTGTGGAGTGGCCATAAAATGTATACACGATGATTCACGCTGTATAATGGTACCTGTGTGTGGGATTTGGATTTGCCAAAAGTGACATAACCCGAGTAACCCTCCTTAACCTCTTGACCGCTGTTGACGACACTGAATGGTATCGTGGGTAGCAGAGAAGGGGTGGGTGTGCTGGATTGGCCACAGGCGTACTCGAGGCGTTCTGAAGATACAAACTGCATCGGTGTGTTGGACTGGCCGTTAGGGCGGCCCTATTCATTATTGCATCGACGTGTTCACGGGTGTGCCCCAACGTGTGCGACTCGTTCGACCCCGTTTTTCTTTTTTTTCAGCGGAGAAGGCGCGTAACTGCGTGCCTCTTCCGCGGAATGGTATCAGTAGCCGTCAGTTAACCCATTTGATGCTGAGCAAAAGTGGACGCCACCCATCTGCAAGAGACATAGATCCTCATGAGCCCCCGCAGTCGCAGGGGCTCATGAGGATCTATGCCTCTTGCTGAAACCACTTTGCATTCCTGTTGGTGTCAAGGCCGGGGGCTGTTTGGCCTTGACCTTACAGCGATTTACAGTCTGCGTCCACCAGCAGTCACGGGGTTAACGGCTTGTCTGCAGGTGCTTGTGGAAACTGCCTGACGAGAGCCGCATGTATATCTGTGTTCCAGAAGTAGATGCCACGTAACACTTGCTGTTAGGGAGCGTTGGCACACTGTGCAGCTGCTCGTCAGCACCTCTGCCTTTCTTTGTTCCCGTGACCTGTATGTTTCTCTTGCGGAGAACGGGAAACTTGCTTCCAAGGGATTTTCTCTCACAGTTTCCAGTGCTGCCATAGTTTTTCTCGGCCGTGTTTGAAAATACAGATGTGACTCGTGTATTTCACTGTCTGAGAAAATTGTTGACAACTGATTTTATGGGTAGATTGCTGTCTGACCTGTAGTGGAAATAACGCATTCTGTGTGTTGAAATGATGTGATGATTTTGGTTAGTCCCTTGTGTTTGCGAGCGATAATGTAGTCCCAGAAACTGTACCCCCCTTTGTGTTTGCCAGTGATGATGTAATCCTAAAGATTGTCAGCCCCTTGTAGCACAGCCGCCATTGTTGTTAACCTGTTGGCTGCCAGTGGCATTGTTCGTCGAGGTCATTCATGCAGGAGTCTCCTCCACAGAAAAAAAAAACACCTGTTTCCATCAGCATTATCCCATGAAAAAAAATGCTACCAACAGGGAAAGAGTTAAAAGGACCGATGACTGCAGGCACAGGCGCTTTAACCCTTTGGGTGTAGGTAGCGATTTTGATCTCGGTGAGTCCGGCAGGAATCACCTCGACCCAAATTGCTACCAATACCCAAAGAGAATTGGTAGCAAAGAGTTAAGTGAACACGGCTCAAGACTATTGAATGTACTGTGGGATATTGCTGGACAGATACTACCAGCAGCCAAGTGGTTAACTGGACCAGTGGCTGTAGGCATGAGGAGGTTTAACCCATTTAGCCCCAAGTCCCTACAGCAGGAGATGGATCGACCATGATAATTCAAGGGTGGTGCCAGATTAGCTTGGCGCCTTCAGGCGCCAAGCTAATTTGGCACCACTCTTGAATTATCATGGTCGATCCATCTTCTGCAACTGTGAAGAGAGTGGTTTTCAGTATGCACAACAAATAATAATAATATATAACTCTTCTATAGCGCAATATCCCCACAAAGAAAGGCTCGGAGTGCTTTACATCTAGATAATCTAACTGATTGAAATTAACTAACTAAAGTAGTGACAACATTCAAAAACACAATCATTCGTAGGTCCAAATGCACACTGACACAATACTAAAATAATAAACATAAAATAATAAGCAGTTCTAACCAGCGTCAATAGGGGCGTGATGCTGCTAGTCATGCTGGGATATGGATACGCGCAAAGCAATTTTCTGCCGGCTGTACAAGTACAGTACCAGAAGGCCCAAAATCACAGACACATTTCTCCGTTGGTATCAGTGAGTGATCAGGTCTTGCGGCACAACACTCTTGTGGGCTGGCGATTGGGTGCCTGATAGGTGGGGGCAGGGGATCTAACTGTTGTCTGTCCAGCGCTGTGATTCCCCTTGGTTTGAGTACTGACAATTCTGCCAGCGCTAGCCTCACCTATCTGGTTTGTGAGGACAACACTCTTGAATACAGCAGCTTGTCTTCCCCTCTGAACGCATCCCAATTTTTGGTGAAAACTGCACGTTTTGACAAAAACGGTGGATTAAAAACCCGGACAAACATGCTATGTTGCATGTTCGTCCAGGTTTTTAATCCACCGTTGTTGTGGATGCCTGTGCAAGTTTGACCTACTTTGTGAGACGGTAAACTGTGTGGTGTTCAGCTGTGTTGATGACGACACTTGTGCATGTACACAGGTTGTACAGACCGTGTGGGTTTTTTTGTTGTATTTTTTCTTTTAGATTTCACCAAGGAAACTAGATGTGTGGGAACTGTTGATCATTGTGTGTGTCCCAGCAAGCAAGCAACCACCGGTACTCTATAGCATTAGTGTTCACTTGTCAGGCAGCTTGGCTTTTGGCTTGCGTGCCATAGCAAAAGTCAGTATGTCATGAACTGGGCCAGTGGTCGTCCGTCAGTCGTCGGTAAACTTCAACGTTGGCATTTTCTTGGATACTATTCAAGCCACAGTCTTCAAACTTGGCCCAAGGATACTTTCCAAGACATTTCTAAACATACCAATTTTGGTCGTGACCTCTTAAAGGTCAGGGTCACAGGGATCAGGAAAAAATAGCCGGAATTTTGACAAAATATTTTGTCTTTTTTTTTTCTTTCTCTCTCTCTCAAATACTATTCACAACGTCAAACCCAAACTTGGTTCACAGATCCCCGAGAGACAAGCATGTCAGTGTGAGAGAGACTTCAATACAGTGGGGCCTGTTGTGAGCGATCACTCTTTTTTGCAGACCAACAGATGTGGTCTTAAAAGATGGACGTTCTCTCAAGGGACTGGCTCCTGGCATGAAACATGTACAGACCATTTACCTGGCTACATCCACCTCACAGATGGCCTTTATTGACAGGTGATATGTCATAAGGGTGCTCGCTGAAGACGGGTCGTGCTGTAGATACAACAATGTTCCTATGATGAGCAAACGGCACCACATTTTAGTGGGTGAATTTTCCTTCCATTCACGGTGAATTATTTCTGGACAGTTTGTATCGAAATGTTTCTTTCTTCCCCCCCCCCCCCCCCATTTCCTTTCAAGCCTGAAGAGAGATACGTATACGACACTTCCGCAGCTATTGATGCGGGGCGTGTCGATTGCGTCACCCCTTTGTGCAGTGCGGCTGGCTACATGTACCAGCTTAAGGCCTGTATCCACGGTACGGTAATGCCATACGGCAGCATCGGATGAGTGATGTCCGGTCACATGGTAGCACCGCGTGCTGCGACACTGCTGGGGGGAAAATAGCAGCGTGGGTCAAGGTCAAGTACTGGTGCTGCTTTCAAAGGCTGGGGAGTCGTGTCATGGGACGAGCAGTTTTATTGGCTGTCTGATGCCTCATGCCTGCTGTCCCCATTAGGGCATTTGACGGTGCATGACTGCGAGTTCAAATTCACCTAGCTGCCGTAGCAGCTGATGTGAGTCGACACTGCCATACGGCATTGCCTTACCGTGGATGCAGACCTTTAAGAGACCGCCTCCACTGTTGGCTGATGTGTGGGCTGGCTGTAATGATGGCTTTTCTACCTGTGTATTGAGTGACTGCTCGTTTGAACAACCGCTCCTGTATCTTTGGAGGTTGCTGGTGTAAACTTGTCTGGCCCTGAGAAACTAGGGATGATGGTTGGACAGATAGTTCAAGGGTAGTGCCACATTAGCTGTGACAACGAACCACGCAGCATGAGACGGATTGGCCAAGATAATTCAAGGGTAAAGCCAGATTAGTTTTAACACCCAACCAAACAGCGAGGCAGATTGACCATGATAGTTCAAGGGTAGTGCCAGATTAACTTGGCGCTTTCTTTGGCGCCAAGCTAGTCTGACTCTACCCTTGAACTATAAAGGTCAGGGCCAAGCTAATCTGGCACAACTCTTGAACTATTGAGATCAAACACCAAGCAAATCTGGCACTACCTTTGAATTTCCACTAATCTGGCACCACTCTTAAACTGTCACGGTCAGTGGGTTCCAGGAGTGTGTCTGTATGGAACGGAACAAGCCGAGGACTGCCAGTTTCAACATGGAAGTGTGCGAGTGGTGAAAGTTGAATGTTCGTGCTTGATGGTGGAAATAAATTGTGTGTTAAGGTGTCGGTAAGCTGTTGTTTGCTTTATTTCATTTAAACCCAATGTGTCTCTGTTTTTGTTGTTCCTGTTTATAAAAATAGGAACACGTTTGAAAATGGGGCACGGCGGAGCGTGTTCAGTAGCAGGTACGTCTACTGCCCATGACGTCAGAGGAGACTTGGCCTTGTGCTTCTCGAATTAAGTAACTAATGACGTCATGTCGCGATACATCAGCTAATAGAACGTATGTGTGTGTGTGTGTGTGTTTCACACAATAAATAACTCTGGTCTTTGTGGACGGATGAGGTTACAACTTTGGATATTTTTCATACAAGAAGTTTCCCGGAGGAGTTTCGAGGGTTTCCTAATTTGAGTATTTTTTGACGAGAAGGTGGCCGTTTCAAGAAAACTGGTTGATCCACAGTGTCCGTCATTATTTGTTATTCTTACTTGGTATTTTGAGGAAGACGTTTAATTTGTTAGCCAGTGTTGTACCTCTTCAATTTACAACAGTTCATTCGTTCTTTAAAGAAAAGTCAACGTGAAGAAAAGCAAAACGTCCTGCAGCAAGTGACATAAACAGACCCCGGTTGCCCACAGTTCATCCCTATGACACGTCTTCCAGAAACCTTTCGCGGCTATTGAAATCGGAGCACGCACTGACGACAAAATGACCCGCATCTCCTACTGAAAAAAAAAAAAGTTTCCAACAGCATTATCCCATGAAAAAATGCTACCAATAGCGAAAGAGTTTAAAGGACCGATGACTGCAGGCAAAGTCGGTTTAACCCTTTGGGTAGTGATTTTGGTCTCGCTGATTCCTGCAGGAATCACCTCGACCCAAATTGCTGCCAATACCCAAAGAGTGTTGGTAGCAAAGAGTTAAGTGAACACGGCTGAAGATACTGAATGTACTGTGCACAAACCAAGGGGAATCACTCGGCGCTGGACACAAAAACAGTCAGATCCCTTTCCCCCGCCCATCAGGCACCCAATCGCCAGCCCACAGAGAAATATGCAGGTATAGAACAAGACGATCATCTGCATCCTCAAAAAGGATGCATCAGGTCTCGCTTATAACCCATGTCTTTCTCCGGAATTTAGGAAGTAGGCAGGAGAAACATACATACACAAACACGAAGGTGCACTACTTATGTGGTCGGGTAAATGCCCTGATTTCCCACAGTAGATGCACAGAACATTACACAACAATGTAACCATACAAATTTGCCTCGAGTTATAGATACTCGCAAACCAGATAGGTGAGGCTAGCGCTGGCAGAACTGTACACAAACCAAGGGGAATCACTCAGCGCTGGACAGACAAACAGTCGGATCCCCTGCCCCCGCCTATCAGGCACCCAATCGCCAGCCCACAGAGGCAAATTTGTATTTTGGCTTGCGTGCCATAGCAAAAGTGGTCACATGGTAGCGCTGCGTGCTGTGACACTGCTGGAGGAAAATAGCAGCGTGGGTCAAGGTGCTGGTGCCGCTTAAAAAGGCTGTGAGTTGTCATGGGACGAAGCATTTTTATTGACTGCCGAATGCTGTATGCCTGATGAGAATAGAGCATATTCAGTCCCCATAGGGCATCCGGCGGTGCTTGACTGTGATTTCAAATTCAGCTAGCAGCCGTAGCAGCTGATGTGAGCGGTCACTGCCATACGGCATTGCCTTACGTGGATGCAGACCTTTAAGTGACCGCCTCCACTGTTGGCTGATGTGGGCTGGCTGTAGTGATGGCTTTTCTACCTGTGTATTGAGTGACTGCTCGTTTGAACAACCGCTCCTGTATCTTTGGAGGTTGCTGGTGTAAACTTGTCTGGCCCTGAGAAACTAGGGATGATGGTTGGACAGATAGTTCAAGGGTAGTGCCACATTAGCTGTGACAACGAACCACGCAGCATGAGACGGATTGACCAAGATAATTCAAGGGTAAAGCCAAGAAAAGAAGTACCCAACGGAGAAAGAAACACGCTTAGAAAAGACGGGTACAACACAATTTATTAATATTTCGGGTAAATACCCTTTGTCAAAATAGACAAACAAACAAACAGAGAGATTAGCCGCTACTTATCTTCATTGGCAGAAGGAATTAAAGCCAGATTAGCTTTAACATCCAACCAAACAGCGAGGCAGATTGACCATGATAGTTAAAGGGTAGTGCCAGATCAGTTAACTTGGCGCCTTCTTTGGCGCCAGGCTAGTCTGACTCTACCCTTGAACGATCATAAATGTCGGGGCCAAGCTAATCTGGCACTACTCTTGAATTATCGAGATCAAGCAAATCTGGCACTACCTTTGAATTGCCACCAATCTGGCACCACCCTCAACACACACACGCACGCACACACACACACACACACGCTTGGCGCTTCACGCAAAAGTACGTTGTATAGGCTGATGCAGCGCAACATGACGTCATTTGTTACTTTATTTCCATCAGGCCAGAAGCCTCAGGCCAGGTCTCCCCTGACGTTATGGGCTGTAGGCGAAAGGGGAAACCTGCTACTGAACGCGCCCCATTTCAAAGTTGTTCCTATGATTTTTATAAACAGGAACAACAAAAACAGAGACACATTGGGTTTAATTGAAATAAAGCAAACAACCGCTTACCGACATCTTAACACACAATTTATTTCCACCATCAAGCACGAACATTCAACTTTCACCACTCGCACACTTCCACTGTTGACACTGGCAGTCCTCGGCTTGTTCCGTTCCATACAGACACTGTGACACTCCTGGAAACCCACTGACCGTGTGTGTGTGTGTTTGTGTGTGTGAGTGACAGTGAATAACGCCTGTGATTTGAGTACTCATTGTCCAGGCCGAATAAACAAAAACCGGTTGATCCTCACGCCAACCCACCCCCCCACCCCCCCCCCACCCCTCCCCGCTGCACTTTGGTAACTGATTTTATTATTAGATTTTTAAAAAAAAGTAAAAAAAAACCTGAAGTACGCAAGGCTCTATCGAGTTGATCAAACCGGCATGATATAAAACGGGGATCATACGACACTAGGATAAATACGTCAAGCCTCGGCTGCTGATGATTTTCGAGTCTCGGCTTCCTTTTGACAAACAGTTCTGGCTCCTTGGCAGAACCTCGGAGCCTGAATTTATTTGTGTGTGGAAAGTAAGTCTTGGTTCGTAGGCCTTTCCACTTGAAGAGTGCTCCTTACACCGCGCGAGTACCGCAGGTATGGGGCGCGAACTGCACGGTATTCGGGCTAGTGTCACATTATCGGACTGTTTCATTTCCCACTTGCTGAAAATAAAATAGCGGCCACGTCACGCGCGACGTTCTTTGTTTTTAAGCGATTAGCAGGCATGGGAATTGTCCTGGGATCCGCGGTTTTCCGTGGAAAATAATTTCACATTCCTAAAAAAAAAAAATGCTCAGATTGCACATATTTTCATCGCTTATTCTTTTTTCTTTCGTGGGGGAGGGGGGGGGGGGGCATGCCCCCGGACCCCCCCCCCCCAAGTTTTAGCCGATTTTGCTTTGGCAATTCCCATGCCTGATTAAGGGGGCTGGTGTGTGTGTGTGTGTGTGTGTGTGTGTGTGTGTGTGTGTGTGTGTGTGTGTGTGTGTGTGTGTGTGTGTGTGTGTGTGTGTGTGTGATAGTTTTATTGTATTATTTATTTGAATATTTCATTGACAGACCGTTTGTTTATAGATATTTGTTTTGTTTGATTGTTTCTCGTGTAACCAACATCAGCAGGAGAAATGAAAACGGTGTCGGTGAACAATGACACCTATCAACCCGCACGTTCTGCATCACATTGAAGCCAGCGAAAGCCTTCGATGAAACAGAAATGTGACCTAAGATATTACTTGGCAAACCCAGTGATCATAAGTAAACGGCAAGTACACACGCAAACTGAAGTGGTATGGGCATGTCACGCGTTCAGCAGGGCTTGCCAAAACAATCCTGCAAGGCACTGTGCAAGGAGGACGAAGGAGAGGAAGACAGAGGAAAAGATGGGAGGACAATAATTATCTCAGAGTGGACAGGACTGAAGCTGGGCGATACGCTGATAATGGCAGAGAACAGAGAGGAATGGAGGGAGCTGGTTGCCAAGTCATCAGTGGTGCCCCAACGGTCGGCAAGACTACGGGAGATAGAAAGATAAGATAAGATAAGAT
The DNA here is from genome assembly GCA_036245525.1 of Semisulcospira habei. NCBI lineage: Eukaryota > Metazoa > Mollusca > Gastropoda > Semisulcospiridae > Semisulcospira > Semisulcospira habei. The sequence goes on from BTPG01000004.1 coordinate 236,124,400, forward strand.
AAGGATAGATTAGGATAGATAGATTAGGATAGATAGATTAGGATAGATTAGGATAGATAGATTAGGATAGATAGATTAGATAGATAGATTAGATAGATAGATTAGATAGATAAGATTAGATAGATAAGATTAGATAGATAGATAAGATTAGATAGATAGATTAGATTAGATAGATAGATTAGATTAGATTAGATAGATAGATTAGATTAGATAGATAGATAGATAGATTAGATAGATAGATAGATTAGATTAGATAGATAGATAAGATTAGATAGATAGATTAGATTAGATAGATAGATAGATTAGATTAGATAGATAGATTAGATTAGATAGATAGATAGATAGATTAGATAGATAGATAGATTAGATAGATAGATTAGATAGAAAGATTAGATAGATTAGATAGATAGATAGATTAGATAGATAGATTAGATAGATAGATAGATTAGATAGATAGATTAGATAGATAGATAGATTAGATAGATAGATTAGATAGATAGATTAGATAGATAGATAGATTAGATAGATAGATAGATTAGATAGATAGATAGATAAGATAGATAGATAGATTAGATAGATAGATTAGATAGATAGATTATATAGATAGATTAGATAGATAGATTAGATAGATTAGATAGATTAGATTAGATAGATTAGATAGATTAGATAGATAGATAGATAGATAGATAGATAGATAGATAGATAGATAGATAGATAGATAGATAGACTGAAGTACACACACAAACATGCCCTTTAAATGCAAGCAGTGGAGTCGTATTAGACTGTCAGCTGTGATAGCTAAGTACTGCGAGCTGTACCAGGGCAGGAGGGGTGGGTCGGGTGGCAAGAAATGAACGTGAACACCACTGAGGTACAGGCCATAGGAGCGTGATGAGTAATGCAAATCCGCTGCGCCACCGCGTACATAACTCTCAACTGAGTATTCTGCGGTGACGCAGCGGATTTGCATTAGTCAAAACACTATCGACAGGCCCCTTATTATGGTGCAGGCTAAAATGACGAAGTGGTAACGTGCAGCCAACGTGCTCCGTCATGCGCGACAATAACGTCACCTGCTCAGTCCTGCATACGTTTCAGTCGATCATCCTAGACTGATCCCGCTGAACTGAGACAGCATGAAGTCGAACACCGGATATTTCACGGCACAATGTGACCCCCTGCTGGCCAACTCATGATATTCATCCGGTGGTGGCCGGGACCTGCCGCCAGCGGAAAATGTAAGGTTTTGTTTTCTCCACAGGACAGCTAGCTGCGTAGTTACGTATTAACCCCATAAATGAAATGAACAGGACCCAGCTGCAAGAGACACAGATCCTCATGAGCCCCCGCAATCGCGGGGGCTCATGAGGATCTGTGTCTCTTGCTGGGTATCCGTGCTCCTTGGCCGGACGGTTGTGGCTTCTGGTCGGCGCTGAATGAACAAACATTTCGGCCAAATACACTTTGCGTCAGTCCTGTGGCAGGGAGGGGTTTAAGGTATGGATTTCCGTTTGACGTCAGCCAGCATTCAATAGAGTGGTTGAGGTGAACCAGAACTTTTTTCATGACCCCAAGGTGAGGCCGGTGTGCCCGCTATCTCATACTTGTTAGTCGCAATGCGGGACTGAGCAGGTGACATCAGTTACAGACTGCTGGTTGTGTAGTAAATCTTGACTGACTTAATGGCCGTACTGACATGTATTGTGAATAGCTGGTTGGGAAATGTTAAGACAATTTACAACATACACAGCCAGTCGTCAGTAAACAGTCGTACAGTACACAGTCGTACAGTACACAGCCAATAATCCGCAGCCGTGCAGTGCACAACCAGTACACAACCGTGCAGTACACGGCCAGGACACAGCCAGTACACAATCGTGCAGTACACAGGCAGTACACAATCGTGCAGTACACAGGCAGTACACAGTCGCGCAGTACTACACACGGCAGGCAGTACACGGCCAGGACACATGCAGTACACAGGCAGTACACAGTCGCGCAGTACACAGGCAGTACATAGCCAGGACACAGTCAGTACACAATCGTGCAGTACACAAACAGTACACAGCCAGTAGGCAGCCAGTACAAAGTCGTGCAGTATAGCCAGTATACACTTGTTTAGCCAAGTGCGGCTGATGTCGGCCCTAGGCCCTCCGCTTACTGGGATCATCCTCGGCGCGTATCTCCTGTAACAGAAAGTAGTCCGCCCAAACTCTTAACAACTGTGTCCGCCATAAAAACTAAATCTTCTGAAAGTGGAATTGCATAGTTGAGGTCGCAGAATTGGTGTCATGTTTAGGGCTAGTAATGACGGATGGACCAGGATGTTGTAGTTAACCCATTAAAGTGCCAGCTGCAAGAGACACTCATAAACCCTGATGAGCCCCCGCAGTCGCGGGGGGCTAATGAGGATCTATGTCATTAGTCTTGTATTCCTTACGCCTAAGCTGTCCCCTCTGTGTTCTTCAGACGGTCAGCCGGCGTGCAGTCGTTGCAGACGCGCTATTCGTAAAGAGGGTTAACTTGGTCGGGATTGCTAGGCTGACCAGTACAACACTGACTGGATGGCCAGCAGCACATGTAATTAGTTAGTTAGTTATTGGTGTTTAACGCCGAGCAGGCGACTAAGGCCATCTCACGGTAGAGCACATGTAATGGGTGTGTAGCTCGTGCAGACCTAGCACTCTGTTTAACTCAGTCTACCCCAACACCGAAATCCCCACATGTTGCCGTTGTCCTCTGAAGACTGCATTGCAGTGCGGGACACAGATCGACCATGATAGTTCAAGGGTGATGCCAGAAGAGCTTGGCGACCACAGGAGGTCAGTCAGTCAGTCAGCCCATAGGCGCCAAGCTATCCTGGCATCACCCTTGAACTATCATGGTCGATCCTTATCTTGCTGTGTCTGGGGTAGAATGAGTTAAAGAGCGGTGTGTTCACTGACGGCACAGGGCCACTTAGCCATGCCCATCACTCTGTATAAAGAGCATTGTGTTCACGGCAACACCCTTTTTTTTTTTTTTTTTTTACCTCTGTCAAGAGATGTCTTCATAGGCAAACAGAGAAGGCCCACTACCGCCGTAACTGTTCAGACGGAGATACGCTTCTGCAACAGATTGTCACGAAACGCTACACGCAGGTCTAGCTCAGGTTCATTTAGACACAGGACAATCCAGTTCAGCGCACGTCGTCTTTATATCAGGTAACCTGACAATGACTCCACTCTGTAGTCCTAGAAATGCATCGTTATCAGTGCGAAAAACAGCTAAAAATAGTTTGACACGCTAACGGCAGCGCAGAAAAACGTGAATACGTGCGATTAAACGTGAATAAGTGCGATTACGTTGTGGAGACTGTTTTTCTTGGCTCTTGCCAGGTGTGGCCGGTGTCAGATAAACTATGAGGTGATAAATATAGTTAGGTACGGAGTGGGGACACTTTGTCTTGGCTCTCGCCATGTGTGGGCCGGTGTTAGATAAACTATGAGGTGATAAATATAGTTAGGTACGGACCGGGGACAATTTGTCGTGGCTCTTGCCTGGTGTGGGCTTGTGTTAGATAAACTATGAGGTGATAAATATAGTTAGGTACCGACTGGGGACAGTTTGTCTTGGCTCTCGCCAGGTGTGGCCGGTGTTAAATCATCGATCGGCTATCAACTTCTGGGTCAAATACACTAATCTCCATATTAAAAATAGATTACATACACTAATGACATTGGCTCACAACAGATTAACAAAATTTCTATGCATACCGTGTTTGTTTACCAAGCTGTTGTATGCTTTCAACAGAGACGCTTTTAAATATAACTGTTCTGTGACACGCGACACAGAGAGGCGATTAAAACTCCCTCAGCTCAAAAGCGGTTTTGTACTAGTTGATGGGGGTGATAGTCAAATTAGCCTTGTTTCAGGACATCTACTTAAGACAATGAGATGGAATTCTCAGGAGCTCCATTCTCTCTCTCTCTCTCTCTCTCTCTCTCTCTCTCTCTCTCTCTCTCTCTCTCTCTCTCTCTCTCAGCATCTCTGAGCAAACTGGAAAGAAACGTAGATAATATGTCCAAAAGAGCCATGTCAATGATTTCCTGTGGTCCTCCGTTTTGCACTTGTTAGTTTTTATATAATATCTCTCTTTATCGTGGTGTTTTGGCTGCACACTAAATTCCTACACATGAGTAGCTGTATCATAAGCGTGCAGTCGCTTTTTATAAACATACTTTACATCGCACCCCCCCCCCCCCCCCAAGACCCTGTCATTTTGCTGTGTGTGTGCAGTGTGTGTGTGTGTGTGTGTGTAATTTTCAGCGACTTTGGAACTTGTATCGGAATGTAACACAAGTGACCTGTGGGGTGTAGCCGCTTGTTTTGTGCTGTTGACATATTGTTTTAATGTTGCTTTTAATGTTGTAGTTTAGCAAGGACAAACATGAAAAGAGACCTGTGCGCCTATTGTTTCCTTCCTTGAGAAATAAAGTGTTCCTTCGTTCGTTCCTTCGTTCCTTCGTTCGTTCCTTCGTTCGTTCGTTCCTTCCTTCCTTCCTTCGTTCCTTCCTTCCTTCCTTCGTTCCTTCCTTCCTTCCTTCGTTCCTTCCTTCCTTCCTTCGTTCCTTCCTTCCTTCCTTCGTTCCTTCCTTCCTTCCTTCGTTCCTTCCTTCCTTCCTTCCTTCCTTCCTTCCTTCCTTCCTTCCTTCCTTCCTTCGTTCCTTCCTTCCTTCGTTCCTTCCTTCCTTCGTTCCTTCGTTCCTTCGTTCCTTCCTTCGTTCCTTCCTTCCTTCCTTCCTTCCTTCCTTCGTTCCTTCGTTCCTTCGTTCGTTCCTTCCTTCCTTCCTTCCTTCCTTCCTCCCTCCCTCCCTCCCTTCCTTCCTTCCTCCCTCCCTCCCTCCCTCCCTCCCTCCCTCCCTCCCTTCCTTCCTTCCTTCCTTCCTTCCTTCCTTCCCTCCCTCCCTCCCTCCCTCCCTCCCTCCCTCCCTCCCTCCCTCCCTCGCTCCCTCCCTCCCTCCCTCTCTCCCTCCCTCGTTCGTTCGTTCCTTCGTTCGTTCGTTCGTTCCTTCCTTCCTTCCTTCGTTCCTTCCTTCGTTCCTTCGTTCGTTCGTTCCTTCCTTCGTTCGTTCGTTCGTTCGTTCCTTCCTTCCTTCCTTCCTTCCTTCGTTCCTTCGTTCCTTCCTTCCTTCCTTCCTTCCTTCGTTCCTTCGTTCCTTCGTTCGTTCGTTCGTTCGTTCGTTCGTTCCTTCGTTCCTTCGTTCTTCGTTCGTTCTTCGTTCTTCGTTCGTTCGTTCGTTTGTTCGTTTGTTTGTTTTTTCTCTCTCTCTCTCTCTCTCTCTCTCTCTCTCTCTCTCTCTCTCTCTCTCTCTCTCTCTCTCTCTCTCTCTCTCTCTCTCTCTCTCTCTCTCTCTGCTGTTTCCTCGGCTGGCTGTCTCTGTACAGCCATTGTCTGGTGTACATCTTGACATTTGTGTAGAAGACACGCCCATCAGTGTTTCTGTCTCTGCTTTCACAGCCATTGCTGCACGATGTCGGACCCGGCAGGACGGCCAGCCAGTCGTGAGTCATCCCGAGATCCGCAGGACAGTCAGCAAGGCGCCATTCCTACACAGCACCAGTCATCGCAAAGCGCCAGTCTGTCTACACAAGCCCAGGGGATACCACATGCACCAGGCGCCAGTCTGTCTACACAAGCCCAGGGGATACCACATGCACCAGGCGCCAGTCTGTCTACACAAGCCCAGGGGATACCACATGCACCAGGCGCCACTCTGTCTACACAAGCCCAGGGGATACCACATGCACCAGGCGCCAGTCTGTTTACACAAGCCCAGGGGATACCACATGCACCAGGCGCCAGTACACAAGCCCAAGGGGCACCACATGCACCAGGCGCCAGACTTTTTACACAAGCCCAGGGGATACCAAATGCACCAGGCGCCAGTCTGTCTACACAAACCCAGGGGACACCACATGCACCAGGCGCCAGTACACATGCCCAGGGGATACCACATGCACCAGGCGCCAGGACACATGCCCAGGGGATACCACATGCACCAGGCGCCAGTCTGTCTACACAAGCCCAGGGGACACCACATGCACCAGGCGCCAGGACACAAGTCCAGCGGATATCACACACACAAGGCGCCAGGACACAAGTCCAGGGGTCACCAGGATGTGATCAAAACAAACGTCCCAAGCGGTCACAAACACCAACCAGACAACAACAAGCACAAATAGCGGCGGCCGAAACCTACTGGCGTCAGTCTATACGTGACTGGTATCCCAACCTCCACAAACAAACCTACTTCGTGCCCCCGAGTCAGTTCAACAGAGTGCCATACGACGTGCAGCCTGTGGCCGGTCAGACGGTTTTAGTTCCACAAAAGGCATCAGATCAACCTCACCAGGTGCCCGTTATCTTTAATCCCAGTGGCTCTCCCCCTCCACCTCCCCCAGTGGCCGCACCTCTAGCATCCCGAGTGTGGCCTGACCAGCCCGTCCCCCCGGGTCCGCTACCTGTCGTTTATGACTCTTATACCAGGGACGATCGCGCGATGCAGCAAGTGCTTGACTGCATCCGGGACCTGGCGGAGAAGGAGGGACTGGTGATGCTGGTGTTGTCCCAGCTAGAGTTCAGGAAATACCTGGACAACCAAGTCGATCCGATCAATGCCGCAGCCATCCGCCTGCTCCGACCTGCCTGTAGAGAAGGCGACTTTGACGTGTTGATGGTTAATGAGCAATATGGCCTGATATTAGGAGAAGTGAAATCAGTGGGAGCAGACCCGACGAAGATCCCGGACCTAGACAAGGCGGTGGTGAAAACAGTTCAGAGAACTGTTAAGCAGCTAAACAATGCGGTGGCTGTGTTGATGCAGCTGGTGTCAGACCTGCCACCCATCAGAATCACCGGGAGGTTGATGTTGCCCAACATTACGTCCACACAGCTGCTGCAAGCTCTGAGTGCCAACACGCAGGTACAACAGGTGAGACAACTCTCTCTCTCTCTCTCTCTCTCTCTCTCTCTCTCTCTCTCTCTCTCTCTCTCTCTCTCTCTCTCTCTCTCTCTCTCTCTCTCTCTCTCTCTCTCTCTCTCTCTCTCTCTCTCTCTCTGACTGTTACTGAGTACAACACTGCCAGCTACGTGTACTGTGTGGTACTGTGTATTACTGTGTAGCACTGCTGTGTCAATCGAACTGTGCTAAGATGGCAGACAAAGAAGCTCTATCCGCATATCCACTCGAGGTCTCAGGAACTACATCACCTTTAGTTACTGTCAGTGACATTCAGCGCATAATCGACAAGCAGACACAGGTGATTGATGAGAAACTGGGGTCTCTTCGTGCTGACCTTTGTGATGTGTTGACCTCTATACAGGCGATTGGCACCGACATTGCTGACTTGAAGCAACGCGCTCGCAGCCTGGAGGACACCTGCAAGGAACTGACTGAGAAGCAGGAGGAGGTTTCCGAGTCTGTAGAAGACTTGCAGGAGGACATGGAAGATCTGCGGAAACGCTACGAGGAAGAACTAGACAAGCTAGAGGCGTTCTCACGTAGGGACAATCTGCGACTTTTTGGAATCGTGGAAACGCCAGGCGAGACCTTCGATTCCTGTGCCACCAAAGTACTGGAATGTCTGCAGGGCACAGTGCCAAATAAAACCTGGACTGAGGACGATTTGGTACGCGCACACCGGGTAGGGAACAAACCGGACTTTGCTTCTGTAGCAGCCAACCGTGCTAGAGCCAACAACAAGCCCCGCCCCATGATCGTGAAGTTCGCGAGATGGAGGGACAAGATGGACGTCCTGACCAAGGGTCGTGCTGCACTCAAGCAAAAGGGGGTTAACGTTGCTGGTAACTTAACCAACCGGCAACACGAACAGATCAGACTGCACCGGGAGAAAGGCTTGCGGGCGTACTACAAGGGGAACAAGCTGGTCGTCGCTGGACCCCTAGAGCAACGGAACTACGACACCGACAACTTCGGCCGCCGCCATGCGACAGACAACAGCGTCAACAGTAGACCGGACAACCGTATCCAAGGACTCGGTGCCGCCGCAGCTACTGGTCAGCAGGTCAACGCAACACCGGCACGTGCGTCACATTCAGTATCCCCGCTACAGCCTTCTCCTAAACCAGCGAAACGGCGCCGGCCACACAGTTCCCCTACAATTGAGGTCGGGGACGAATCCAGTGACCCGTGATATGTCGGCCAAGCCGCGTCTCCCACCTCAATTGCACGGGATGTGTCGCCGATGCGCGCGTGTGTTGTAGAGCAGCCAGTAGACAGACTTACCTTTCTGTCATGGAATGTTGATGGACTGTGGAGCAAGCTACCTGACCCAGACTTTTTACAATATGTAAGTAATTATGACATTGTGTGTTTGTTTGAAACATTTTTAGACAATGCTTTTGTCCCGCCTGACTGCTGGTCTGATTTCACGTGTTTTTCCTTACCTGCAGTCAAACTGGCACGTCAAGGAAGAAGCTCGGGAGGTGTTGTTGTGTTAGTAAAAAATGTGTATGCCAAGTTTGTTTTCCAAGTGAACATGTCATGCGCTCAAAGTGTCTTTCTCAAACTTGACAGATCATTGTTTGGTACTGAATGCGATGTGCTTTTGGTCGCGTGCTATGTTCCGCCCAAGGATTCACCATTTTATAGACAATTACCGTACGACTGCCTGTTGGAAGAATTAGAACAGTGTCTTGCTAGTGCCCTCGAGCAATTTGGAGACATTCATTTCCTAATGTGTGGTGATTTTAAAGGTCCTGGTTCAGCAATTAGTCAGTTGAGGACAGCGAAAAAAAATGTCGAAGTCCCTACCTGACTTGAAGTGCAACCCTGACAGGGCCTCATCAGATGGGATCCCCGAACATTCACGTTACTATAGCTGCTGTAGAGTGTCAGACGTCCTTGACGGCTGTCACAGTTCATGCAAACAGGTATACGCCACTCAGCTGCCAAAGGTCACTTCCAGTTGCATCTGTCCGTACACGGTAACACCCACAATTCTCGTGCAACAACAACGAAAGATGACTATCCAACTTTCACTTCTGGGCCGGTACTGGGAAGCACTGAGCGACGTCCACAGCGTCCAAAAATGGCCCAGGGAATGGTGACGGTACGTCGAACATGCTATATCGTGGTCTTCTCATTTCTTATGTCCTCGCATTTATCCAAAACAAGGTTTCCTCGAAAGCGTTTGCAAACAACAAGTCTTTATGGTAGTCGCCATTTTTACGAAGGGAAGCTACTAGATAATGTTTGTGTAAGGGACAGCACTCCCGTGCTAAGCAACGCGCAAACGCCCACCTCAAAACGATTTTATTTTTCACAAAAGCCTGGGAGATAATTTACAGGTCATCATGCAACAATGTGATGTGCATGGGTGACAGTGCGAGAATATGAAATGAATGTAAACGGGACATAAATATGCCCCATAAATCCATGGCCAGCAAGCGATATACACTCCCATGAGCTCCTGCGGATGCAGGGGCTCATGAGAATGTATGACGTTTGCATTTGGAACAGGCTGGCTGAAGGCCTGTTCTGTCTGAACCAAACAGCTGAAATTCAGCTTTTCGGGATTTTGAAAAGCTGAATCAGCTTCTAGGAGTGAAGACGGTCACCCATTGATGTGATTGTGCCTGTTCGTGTGTGTTACACGGACATAAAATTTGATTCCATTATAAGAATCTAAGCACTAGGTAATATTTTGCTTTGTCGTTAACTTCTCATCTTGTTTTTTGTTTTTTTGTATCACAAAAGATAATTACCGTCTGCAAACTTGATGAGTTCAGTGATAATATTTTCTCCCCAGACCAACTGCTGTCTATGCACACGCAATGCACCCTGCCCAATGCATACCTCATGCAGGTGCCTGACAGCAAACACCGATACACCAACTACAAGCTAAAGGGTGCACGAGCAAACGAGAGGCAAGTTTCAAAATAATTAGATACAGGGCCGCAGCAGATGGTTCCGGCCTTCGCCATACCAATAATGTATACATTTTTTTGACAAGACCATATAATTATGTCTGTTTATGCCCTCGACCCAAATTAATTTAAATGTTACTAATTTTTCCATTTTTGGGGGGTTGTGCGAATTCTTCCCCCCCCCCCCCCCCTGCCCGATTGACTTTAAAATAATTAGATACAGGGCCGCAGCAGATGGTTCCGGCCTTCGCCATACCAATAATGTATACATTTTTTTGACAAGACCATATAATTATGTCTGTTTATGCCCTCGACCCAAATTAATTTAAATGTTACTAATTTTTCCATTTTTGGGGGGTTGTGCGAATTCTTCCCCCCCCCCCCCCCCTGCCCGATTGACTTTAGGAAGCAGATGAAAGCAAGCTGGCATCATGCAGGCATGCACCCCTTCGGCTGGAGCATTAGGTTTCTTTCACCTCGTGCTATGGTTATGAGATATGAAATAAATGTTAGGAAACAGATATATATATATATTATGTAATTGGTATTCTAACCACAATATATTTCATTCATAGTTTATCTATGTTTGCACTGACAGCAAACCATGTGGGATTTATTTTTGATTACTCCATATAGCAATGTTCTCTATCAGAAAACTGAAATGACTCAACCCGCAAAAATAAATATCAAGGAAATATATCAGTTCACAACAGCAAGAGGTATATCTCACTTGATCTTCATTTTGTGACAAAAACATTGTTTTCAAATACACTTCAACGTATGGCTTATTTGTTTATATCTGTACTGAGTGAAACTGTTAAAAATGCCTTTCATTGTGAGGCTTCTCTTATGAGTTTACCAAAATCGTCAAGTACATCAATAAGTGTCTCTTGGCTTGACTTCACGAACGAAGATTCTATAGGGCTTGCCCACGTCGTCTGCAGGCATTTTCGTGGCTGCGGAGGCCAATCCGAGACAGGCAGGTTTACATCAATAAGTGTATACATAAATAAAACACAATTACCATGATTGTCATAATTCCTAAAAATACAGCTGATTTTTTTTATGAAATGAGTATGTCTATCCTCAACAAGACCAAGTAGTCTATGTACCCTGCAGAACCACATAGTCCAGATCAAAATGGTGACTGCGAAGCGTGTGTAATGCAGAGACGAACTCAACGAAAAAAAGAAAGACGCTTAGAAAAGACAGCTACAACACAATTTTATTCATATTATCTAGTAATAAATTGTGTTGTAACTGTCATTTCTAAGCGACGTTCTTTCCTCATAGGGTTCTTCTCTACAGAACAACATACATGTGCACTTTTACTTCCTGCACCATATATAACTGTAATAATACATGAGGCAAAAACACAAACAGAACAGAGACAACCATTTTAATTATAAAGAAACAATTTCAGTGATGTCATTGAATTATATGCATGGTATATTTTGCTTATGATGCTGTCATTCAAACTTGGTCACTGTGTTTTGGTAAGTGAGGGAGAGGGAGGGGGGGGGGGCTGGAGGGGGCGGGTACACATGCAGGCATATATATATATATATATATATATATATATATATATATATATATATATATATATATATATATATATATATATATATATATATATATATATATATATATATATATATATATATATATATATATACCGCAACGATTTCCTAATGTAATGTTACATATGGCAATATAGTTCTATCATCATATGCTAAATTTTGCTATCCACCAAAATGCTAATATTGCCATGATTCCACAGCAGACAGACAGCCTTCATGGACAGGTCCAACCAGTGAAGAGACAACAGACTGGTCAGTGTCAAACATGTCACCAAACTGCAGGGGCCTTAGCAGCAATGTCACACAGAAACTTTGGAACAGCAAACAGCCTGATGCAGTGCAGTGTGCCCCAACTTGCTCTCAGCAGGCAGCTGCAAGACAAGAACAAAGGTCAGTTAGTACATGTGAAGATGTACTGCAAACACTGTTCTAGATGAGTTTACTTGGCTACCGGGTATCAGCCAGTATAATCTACTCAACATGAAACCAACCGTAATGAATCAATCACAGCCAGTGTAATCAATAAACTCCATACAAGACAGATTTGCAAAATAACTTTTACAAACAATTTCTTTGTCTCGGTGATGGTCAAACGATTTATACAGTTTTGTTCTAATAATAAAATACATTGTAGCTTTGCAATGCTGCTTGGTAACATGATATTATATGAATATGTTTTCAGGCCAACATAACCAACTTTTCCCTGGGGGAGACTAAAGATGCACTCAACCGATGAGCAGCCCCTGGTGACCATATCGAATGTGGGAGTAGAGGCGACACCTTATCAGCGCGTGACCAGTGAAGACAATCCGGCCTACTGTTTGTGTGGGAATCATCTAATAATAATGGACAACAAGAACTACTGAATTTGATCCAGCTGATCGAGTTAACAGAAGAACCAACTTTTCTAGATATTTGTAAGAAGCAGACCGTAGTCAAATTTTGCAGCGTCAAAAATTATAGCATCACATTTGCAAATAAAATTCCCACATTATAATAGCAATCAAACATCACCAACACTCTACATACAGATTTTTTTCAGTTGTGGCATGAGAGCCATATGGGGCTTGGCAACAGCAAACACTGTTGCTCTTGTCAGGTGGCCATAATCAGATGGCAGTTTCTAAGCCCCAATCTAAACTACCTGAGGGCACTATCTGGTTGTGTATGTGTGTGAAACCAACCTCCAAGTCTTTACTTCTGCTGAAAAACCACATCCACTCGTCGCTCAATCTTGTCATCTGTACTGCGTAGGTAATGTAACAAACTGGAGAGCTTCTCATCAGTGAGGCATTGGGGATACAAGGCCACGGAGCACATTCCTTGATGAGAAAAAACAGAATGAAGAGAACATTTTCATTAACTTTTAAAATTTACTTTCTGTCATGGAGATTGTTTACATCTGTTTGTACAAGTAGTTGGGACATGAATAAATGGACACATGCATGTAATATATACTCCATATTGTGCACTTTGTACTCTCTATACAAGAAAGTATTAAAGTTGAATGTAAAAGCAAAATGTTGGACATTTTTTGTTTTCAATACATTTGGACATTCTTCTTCATAAATTGCATACATGTCTGCTTTCATTTTTCATCCTTGTTATAACTACATACTGTAAACAGTGCACATGAACAGGAATTCTGCACCTGACTTGCCATAAGAAAGAATTAGTTTTCATGGTCAGTGTCACAATCCTAAATAGTATATTTCTACAAATACATGTACTGTAATGATACTGAAAATGACATGTACAATACTGCACTTGTACCAGAAATTGCACAAGTGTGTAACATACATGTACTATGCATATTTCTGCTGTGCTACCTGGTATGCCTGTTGCTAATCTTGGTATACTGCTTGCATACTTGGTGGTTGAAGTCAAGGATGGTAAGCCTGTTGCGCATTGTGTAGCCTTTGTAGCCAATGAAAGTTTTGGGGGGGGCCATTTCATTTTCAGCCACATAGATACATCCCCTTGACTAACACTCAAAACACTCAATGATGAGACTGAAACATATCTAAACTCTAAGTCAAAATAAGTGCATAAATAAGACATGATACCTTGATCATGCCTGGCAAGGACACTCGTAATGTGTGGTGATAACAGGCTTTATCCCTTGTTTCAAGTGGTGTTTAGCCTTTGGCAGCAGCAAAGAAACTGAAAACAGATGGCCAATATAATAGATAAAGCAAAACCTGAAAGTAAAAAAAGCACAAAAGTGAAAATGTACCAGCAGCAGTTTATACTGAGTAGGTTATTTCGATGACAGGACAGTTTCGTGTGTTTTTGTTCTGCATACACTCAAGGATATAATCCTCCATGTAAACACACAGCTCAACTCAAACCTTTTATGCAATTCGCTTGCCTTTGTGCCACACATCAAAGTAATGATCCAGATGTTTCAGTGGCTGCGATCAAGTCAGTAATAATATACAAATCTATTTCATACTGGAAAAAAGATACATGCATTACAGAGTGGCAAACTGACCGGTAGCTAGCACTAGCTGTTATGAAGACTTGGGAGAAAAACCACCATGGCACCATGATAATAATGTTTACTGTCAACTTGTAAATATACTTACAGTGTGGAGGTAGCAGTCATATGTAAATCATAACTTAGTGTTGTGACAGCAATATTTCCAGGACACTATAAGCTACTTTATGATAACACTTTTACAAACAAAAATGATTTTGTGCAAGCGCACGGGTGTACCATACTTCAAAATCAAATGCCACCAAACTGATAATTACCTGAAAGTAGCAGGAGATTACAGTAGAACTCTGTCGGTGACAACTTATCGGACAGGTCTTGCTGTCTTCAGAAACTCGATGCCATGCTGTGCATTCACCAGTTTCAAGTCACCTGACCTTGTGACAGCCCTGCTGTCTAGAAACAAACCATAAACACAGTCATGGATGGACAAAACCTGTTGAAAAAGAAATAAATACAGAAAATAGGCATGTGTGCACATACGCATGTGCGTGTGGCTTTCTAAAAATGGCTTAGTCACAAAATAGCAGCACATTTGAGTGTTATGATATGGAGCAATATATACATGTATTTACATGATTCACAGAAAAACTTGCAATAAAATATTTTGGTATACAAGAATGATATTATAAGTTTTTGTCACTCATATTTCTCCTGTTCATAAGCTTGTGGTTTCAGGAAAATATGAGAAATACATTGTATCAGTGGCAAGCCAACTTACAATAGACCACTTATATACCTGATTGTGAGTTTCATAATGAATTATGCACATACATGTATTGCTCTATTTCATCACACTGAAATGTGCTGTTATTTTGTGAACAAATATATTTTAGGTTGATTATAGTGGTATATTTTATCCTTACCTAGACCTGTTGATTATATTCTCATCCAGACAATTGCTGATGTTGTTTTCATACAGCGAGCAGCTGTACATTTGTTTTCATTCAGACAGCTGAACATTTTGTCTGTGTTCAGACAACTGCAGGTATATTTTGTTTTTTATTCAGACAGCTGTATATTTAATTCTATTCAGACAGCTGTATATTTTGTTCTAAATATAAGCCAGCTGTACATTTTGTCCCAAGCATACACACACACACACACACACACACACACACACACACACACACACACACACACACACACACACACACACATTTTAGGTTCACAACTTACCTTGCCACTGCGATTATCTGTTATGTATTGTGATGAGATTGGGCGTTGTTCCATTACTGATGCACCTTCACTTTGTACTAGCTTCACAAATGTATCCACAGAAATAACACATTAGCTGCTTGCTGCTCTGTGAGCTCATTTGGTGTGGCACTGAAAAAGAATCAAATGACTGGTATTTGTATAGTTATGTAATGCACACACGGGTCTTGTACTAGAAAATGGCGTGGCGTTCTGAAGATATTTACACAAAAACAACCACCACGAACCCCCAAAACAAATCGCAACTAAAAGTGGAAACTTCTAAATGTACATCAGACCAGAGCTCAGAATATATCGCATATTTCATTATGTATATAACACAAATATGTGTAATAGAAAATTGCCCAGAAACTATTACACTTATTTATAAAGGAGAGAATATTTAAAAACAAAGTTTCAGGCTGTTACTATAGTGACGTATATATATAGTAACTACAGAAGAGACGAACAGTGAGGCTAAGATTTCCAATTCTTCGTCTTGTTCATCGATGTATTCTGCCTACTTCTCACCACTGTCGTCTGCTGTTATTTCCTCAGTCATCATTTCCCCCGAAATTGGTGTCCTGTACACCAGAACACACATAACATTACGATCGCTAGGGCTTCTTGTTGTTGACAAGGAAGTGGTCATTAGAGTGGTGTCCCCTGATAATACATATTTACGAGTACCTTCCCTTTGTAAACACGACGTCAGCTACACGCGCATAGGTGTTTGTTGTTGTTGGAAATATACTTACCAACAAAAGTAATATTTGTACCACAAAAAGTGAAAAGACCACACCATATCATGTTGGACTTACCGCCACCATTCGCTGGACCTTTTTTGGACGCTCTGGACGTCGCGGCTCGGTGCAGGCTTCACCAGTGCGGCAAAATGAAAGTTGGATATTTTTCAGTCGTAGTTGCACGGGAATTGGATGTTACCGCGCACGGACAGATGCAACTGGAAATGACCTTAGGCAGCTGGATGGTGTATACCTGTTTTCGTGAACTGTGACAGCCGTCAAGGACGTCTGACACTCTACAGCAGCTATAGTAACGTGCGTGCTCGGGGATCCTATCACACGGGGCCCTATCAGGGTTGCACTTTCTGTGTCAGGTAGGGACTTTGAAATTTTTTTTCGATGTCCTCTACTGACTAATTGCTGAACCCGGACTTTAATGGTAGAATTGGGGATTTGCAGCCTAATCCATATTTGTTTCAGCTTGATCCTGATGAAACGCTACTAACTAATACCGCTGTATTTGAACCTTCACGATTTACTGAAGATATGACTGTAAATACATTTGGAAGAAAACTATTAGATTTGTGTGCATGTTTTGAACTGATGATTTTGAATGGGCTCTGTAGCCCTGATCTGTCAAAGCACCTGACATTTATCTCACCCACTGGTTGTAGTATTAATGATTATTTTGTTGCATCTCCTGACTTTATTTGTTTGTGTGACAAACTTGAAGTTGGCGAGAGGATAGAGTCTGTGCACATGCCGCTGGTCCTTACTGTGTCTTGTGTACGTGTATCACCCCACAACGATGTTTCTGATGACGATACGCAGTGTTTTTCTTTTGATAAGATTATCTGGGAACCTGCTAAGGCCCAAACGCTCAGCGACAGTTTAACTACTCCTGCATTCCAGGATGCTCTAGTAGCTGCTACTGCTGAGATCGATGATGATATTAATAGGGTATTAGACATTTTCACATGTGCTATCAAAGACGCTGCTAGTTGCATGACAAAACAATTTCATTCCTCCACAGGCAACACACACAAAACAAACACCGCTAGTCACCCTTGGTTTGACCAGGAATGCAGAAATGCAAAAATGTGAACGCGTAAAGCCTTACGTACATACACAAAACATAAAACCATGGAAAATAAACGGCAACGTTTGTTAATGACAGAAAACAATACAAGAGATTACTTAGAGCTAAAGAAGTTAATTTTAAGAGGGAAACTGTTGACAAAATTCTTGAGTATAGACATAACTCTCAGGCATTTTGGAAGGAAATAAAGAAATGGAAAAAAAAAAAACGTCGTTTAAGAAACAATATAACAAAGAAGCAGTGGTTTGATCACTTCTCTGGCATTCTAAATGAAAACATAGCACAGCAAGAGAATAATGATGATGTATTTTCTTCAGAAGACTCTGAGTCTGATGAAGCCTTATTTCATGACCTAGATATTAACATAGAAGAAGCAGAAGTTATTGCTGCTTTAAAAAATGCCAAAGCAGGAAAGGCCCCCTGGCCTGATGGAATTATAAATGAAGTTCTTAAAGTCTCCAACCCAGCTATCATCTCCTTTCTCACTAAGTATTTTAATGCTCTATTCAACAAAGGGTTGTTCCCCAGCGAATGGTCTAAAGCTATTATTTTCCCACTACACAAGAAAGGAGATGTAAATAATCCAGATAATTATCGTGGTATTGCTCTGATTAGCTGTGTTAGTAAACTGTATACCTACATTTTGAACAGAAGGTTAACAGACTGGGCTGAGGAACACAATATTCTGTCTGAAACACAAGCCGGGTTTAGGAAATCCTATTCTACTGTGGACCATATATTTACACTTTATGGTATTGTTAAAAAACAACTTCTACAAAATAAGAAAGTTTATGTGGCTTTTGTTGACTTTCGCAAAGCCTTCGATACTGTTAAAAGAGGTGTGTTTCGGAATATTTTACTAAAGGTTGGAGTGCGCGGCAAAATGCTTTCAGCTATGAAGGCAATGTATGACTCGGTGAAATTTTGTGTTAGAGACAGCCTGAATTGTACAGCGTTTTTTTGAGTGTTTCCAAGGTTTAAAACAAGGATGTTTAGCATCGCCGACATTGTTCTCCTTTTTGATTAACGAGCTTGCTCTGTACATTATTGAAAATGGTAAACATGGTTTCCAACTAAAATCCGATGCAGCAGAACTGTTTTTGTTGATGTTTGCAGATGACATTGCTTTGTTTTCATCAACCCCCAATGGCCTTCAGACTCAGCTGAACAATTTATACAAAGAAGCATCTAAACTTGGTTTGTCTGTTAACATAGACAAGACAAAAATAATTGTGTTTCGAAATGGTGGATATTTGTCAAAATATGAAAAATGGATTTACGGGGGAACGAGGGTAGAAGTTGTCAATATGTATAAGTACCTTGGGTTAAACTTTACCACACGTTTGAGTTTAAACACATCCGTCGATGACTTAGTGACTAAGGCAACAAAATGTGTAATCGATATTTTCTGTATGTTGAAGAAAATCAACTGCGCTAGTCCTGATGTTTTTTTCAAGCTGTTTGATGCGCAGGTTGTCCCAATTTTGTTGTATGCCTCGGAAATTTGGGGTATAAATGAGTGTGCCGAAATTGAAAGAGTCCATACATTTGCATGTAAACGTTTTCTTAATGTCAACTTCCGCACACCGAACCTGATGGTTTATGGTGAACTTGGTCGATATCCCCTGTCAGTATTAACGTCAGTAAGATGTGTTTCCTACTGGCTTCGACTCTGTGCTTTACCTGTTACTAGATTTGCAAATATGGCTTATCATATGCTTAAGGATTTAGACGATAAAGGGAAAGAAACATGGGTGTCAAAGATAAAGAATTTGCTTTTTCGAAATGGGTTTGGTCATGTATGGATTTCACAAGGTGTTGGAAACAGGAATGCTTTTATAAACAAGTTTAAACAAAGGATGGTTGATTGTTCCAAACAAAACTGGTGATCGAAGCTTTCTGAGAGTGAACGTTTTACTGTGTATCGTAGCTTTAAACATACACTTGTCCAAGAAAAATATTTTGAACTGGTTAAGCCAACCTATGTCAAAAATCTATACATTAAATTTAGACTTGGCATAACTGAATTGCAAAGTAACAAACAAAGATATAGTACTCCCAATGCTGTAACGAAAGTGTGTCCATTGTGTGCCAAGGCTGTGGAAGATGAAATTCACTTTATGTTTTATTGTCCATTCTACGAATGATGAACTGCGTGTCAAATACCTATGTAAGTTTGACCTTATGGAACTCAAACAGAAAGAATTGTGTATCCTAGACACTACCAACCCGCAGTCTATTGCCGATTTAGCAAGATTTGTATTTCATGCATTTAAACTCCGTAGCAGCATGCTTGTATGATTCCACGTGCAAACTGTGGTTCTTACTCCGACCTGGTCTGTGTAGTACACGGCTGTGGCCTGGATTTGGATACCGCATTTTACATGTAGGTCAAAAGTGGCTATTATGTGCTGGCGTAGATCGAATGGAAGTGTGTGTGTGTGTGTGTGTGTGTGTGTGTGTGTGTGTGTGTGTGTGTGTGTGTGTGTGTGTGTGTTGTTATAAACATCGCCTTATGGCTTTTATATGCACCTGAATTATAAATTATGTAATGTCTCACTCCATTGTATGGACATTTTGTCTGAACAATAAACTGAGTAGTCTTGAGTCTTGAGTCTCTCCCTCTCTCCCTCTCTCTCTCTCTCTCTCTCTCTCTCTCTCTCTCTCTCTCTCTCTCTCTCTCTCTCTCTCTCTCTCTCTCTCTCTCTCCCTCTCTCCCACCGTATCCAGTCTTCCAACCGCCTTTCCAGCCATACCCCCCACCTTTCCCTCATTGGCAGTTACCCTACTTGATGGGTGGTCTGAGGCCTTAAGCTGTAGTGTAATTAAATTAATCCGTGTCTGCTCGGCACAGTGAATGTGTTAGGTAGAACTAAGACGCACCGGCCCTTGCTGTGTACATAGCGTTTACACCGACAATTGTCATTCAGTTTATTTGGTTTAGCGCCCATCGAGTCATTCAAAACTATGACTTTTTACTTTTTTTTAATAATTAATCTTGACTACGATTCAACCCGCAATCCGCGAACCGCGGACAATAGCGTGTGTTCCTATGTGCATAGGTGTGTGAGCCCTTGTATAGGTTGTGTGGACTTAATTTGAAATAATAACAGAAACGTTCGAATTTCTGTGCATGTGTTTTAACAAGTGCTGCGGCACTTAGACATTTTTATTTAGTTTTTTACCGTGTTACGTAAATAGTGATTACTTTCTGGTAATCGGAACTGCGAAATATTACAGACTGTTTTGACATTGGCTGTGTGTTTGCCTTTGAGGAAGCACACTGAGAACTGTTTGACTACGGAAGTCACAGTGACCTTTTGGCCTTTAGCCAGTGAATTGTCTTTGTGGACTCCAAGTTCTCTTGGCTCGAGAGACTTAACCGTACTGTGTGTGTATGTGATTTTATTTTGAGATCATCGTGCATTTTTGTGTATGTGATCCCATTTTGAGATCATAGAGGCTTTTTACAGTGACTTCACGCGAACTGACGAGAAGCGATGCCGAAAGCTTCAATTAGCGTACAATCACTTGGACTGAAAATCGGACACCTTAATATTTTTCACCTGTTTCACAAGGTCCCCGATATTCGTTTATTTTTAAATGAGCCATCGCACTTCCATCTCTTTGGTCTCACGGAATCACGTCTGGGCCCAAACATAAGTGATGCTAGCTTAATTATTCCTAACTTTTCTCTAATCCGGCGTGACCCAAGCTACCCTGGACACACTGGAATAGCTGTCTATGTACATAGCTCTATCCGAAATATGGTGCGCAGACGTGAAGACCTTGAGTCCAGAGAGCTAGAGTGTGTGTGGCTGGAGGTGAAAATACCACATTCCTCTCCCATCCTTGTCGCCTTTATGTACAGAAATCCAGCTGCTACTGCTGACTGGTATGACGACTTTGTACAAGTGATGGATAAAGTGAACGACACCGGTAAAAATGTTCTCATTCTGGGAGACTTTAACATCGATATGCTGAAACCCAAGCCTACATGGCAATCAGCGATCACTCTTTTCGGGCTAAAGCAGATGATTAAATCTCCAACGCGAGTATCACGCTCTGCTGCCACCATCATCGACCACATTTACACTAATAACCCAACAGCAATAGCGGAAACTAATGTTTCTTCATTAGCCGTCAGTGACCACTTTCCCATCGCCTGTACATGGTCGTGCAATCTGCCCGCAAAACAAAGTCGGGACCAGCACTCGTACATAACGTACAGATCGTTTAAAAAGCTCAATACGAATGCTTTCTTACATGATCTAAGCTATGCAGGATTTGATCAAGTGTATAACTGCACTGACCCTGACAATGCGCTCACTATATGGCTTGATCTGTTCCTCGGGGTGCTGAATAAACACGCGCCGCTAAGAAGGAAGCGAGTCCGACGCCGCGAGCCTCCCTCCTGGATAACGGAGGAAATCAAACAAACTATGGAGGCACGAAACACCACTAAACGAGAAAAGAACTTCGCTGAGTTTAAACGTTTGTGTAACAAAGTTAAGTACTTAGTTCGAGAAGCTCAAAAGTTATTTGTTGAAAAGACAATTGAGAACGAAAAATCTCCTGCTTCTGTTTGGACTGCTTTGAATACTCTAACAAGCAACACGCGCAGGCAGACTCATATCATTCCACACGAATTCTCTGCGGAAAGCATAAACAATTGCTTTCTCTCAGCTCCAGAACAGCTACTTACTTCCAACAGCCCTGATCCGTCAGCGTATGTAATATCGGATCAACTGTCCATGTTTTGCCAGGAACGATTATCGTCCGATGATACGTTTGGTATCCCCTTTATCGCTGTTCACGAAGTCGGGCGTTATATTACGTGCCTTAAGAACAAGACATCTGCTGGTGTGGACGGTATAAATGGTTATATACTCCACATATCACTGCCTTATATTGTTGAACCCCTCACTTACATTTTTAACTTATGCATACAGTACAATACTTTTCCTGTGGCGTTTAAAAAAAGCAAAAGTTGTTCCTATACCCAAGACCAAAGATACTACTGATGTAAATGACCTTCGTCCCATTTCTCTTCTGTCTGTTTTATCAAAGCCACTTGAGAAGCATATTCAAAAGCATCTCCTCCAGTACCTCGAAGAACGGTCCTTGTTAAATAAGTTCCAGTCCGGTTTTAGACCCAAACACTCATGCCACTCAGCATTAGTACGTATGGTCGATTCATGGCTAGATAACATCAACAATAACAAAATGACTGGCACGGTATTCTTGGACCTGAAAAAAGCGTTCGATCTGATAAATCATGAAATCTTGCTGAGGAAACTTAATGTTTATTTCAACAACAACAGCCCGTCAGCCCTTTCATTTTTTAACTCGTATCTTTCTGCGGGAACACAAGCTGTATATGTAAATGGTAACTATTCCTTAGAGGGTAAGGTAGAGCTTGGTGTTCCTCAGGGTTCGGTTCTGGGCCCATTGTTATTTTGTATCTTTATTAATGATTTACCACTACACATCACATGTGCTAGTGCCGAGTGTGACATGTTTGCTGACGATTCGACGCTACATGTATCCGGTAAAACTGTAGCTGACATAACCAACAGCCTCCAGCAGAGCCTACAAGAAGTCTCTAAATGGTGCAGTAGAAATAGAATGATAGTCAATCCAACTAAAACAAAAAGCATGTTAGTCACAACACGTCAGAAACATCAGCTGCAACCCGCGCCTCTAAACCTCTCATTTGAAGCTGTCCCCATAGAGCAAGTACAGCAGCACCGTTTACTAGGGGTAGTTGTAGATAACCAACTTAGTTGGCAGCCTCATCTCATACACATCGGAAAGACAATTTCAAAGAAATTATTTTTACTGTCTAAACTGAAAGCGGTCATTAATCTGAACACGCGTAAATTATTTTTCAATGGATACATCAAGCCCCACATTGATTATGCCTCAACAGTTTGGGATGGCTGTAGCGAGGTTCAGTTCAAGAAAATAAATTCGCTATACAGAAGAGCAGCCAAACTCATTATTCCTAGCTCATCTCTACCCACTGAGGCGAGGCTCGAGGCAGCTGGACTCCTTCCTCTTGACAAACACTTAGTATTTAACAAGTGCATACTAGTGCACAAAGCTCTTAAGGGTAAGGCCCCCGGCTACTTATCGGAACTCTTTACTCTTACTGAGAAGAGATACAGCACCTCTCGGAGCAACCTGAGCATAAAACGGCCCCGCATTGATTTGTATAAATCCAGTTTGTCATACTCAGGTGGTTTCCTGTGGAATTCTATTCCTCTGCATCTACAACAAGTTAATTCCCTAGCTGCTTTTAAAGCAAAACTGTTCAAGCACTTATCCAAGGCAACGTAAATTTAATTATCTCGTGTTGTCTAACCATAATATATTTTTATTTCTTTTTATGCAACTATTATTTTTATTATACTATTTGCGTTCACGTGCCGTTTGTGAGGGTGCTTCCCGTATAGACCTGGTCAGGGGATGCAGTGCCGGTGCACAGTTTATTCAAACGATGTGCTTAAACCGTATGTCATTCGAATGAAAGTATATTTGTGGCGTGCCCCCCGGGTGGGAGTGTCTGGGGAGGGCTCCCGCAAACGGATATTATGACACGTGCAAACATCTTCGTATGGGTACCTGTGTGTTTTGTTAAATCATTGTTGCAGTTTGTAGTGTTGTCGTAATTCGCATTAATTTCAGTTCGATGTTGTTTGTGAGTTTAATGTAGCTTTGCCTGTTATTATATGTCAGTAGATGTAAAGAAGTACCCAACGGAGAAAGATTTTAAGCACATCGAAAATGTTTAAGCACATCGTTTGAATAAACTGTGCACCGGCACTGCATCCCCTGACCAGGTAGATGTAGCAAGGACAGATTGGAAGAAAGGCCTGTGCGCCTAATATCTCAATCCTTGATAAATAAAATTTCAGTCAGTCAGTCAGTCAGTCTCTCTCTCTCTGGTGTAAACGTGATGACGTTACTGACTTGCAGAGAAACATTCCTTCAGTGCGCACATTGGTAAGAATCGCGTGCTGACTATGTATCCATCATCCGGGTTTGCTGCAGTCAGGTCCCCTGTACACTGCTCACTCACTGTATACACGCTCTGTGAAACTGAACCTTCCTAATCCCTCCTTAACCCTTTCGCTGCCGAGAAAATGTGAACATCGCCTTATTACAAGAGGTATAGATCCTCATGAGCCCCCGCAATTGCGGGGGCTCATGAGGATCTATGCTTCTTGCTGACCCTGTTCTGCCGGCCTCTGCGGTCCTTGGGCGACTGAGGTTCTCTGGCGCTGAACTGGCACTGACAGTGAAGGCGTTAATCACCCAGGAACAGAGCAGAACAAAATTTATTGTCGAGGGGCCCATTGAGGCCAAAGGACACAGGGATCGGACTTAACATTACTTTATATCATTCTTTAAAGGCCCACTACCGCCGTAACTATTCAAAGATACACTTCTGTCACAAACGGTTACGAAACGCTGCACACAGGTCTAGTTATGGTTCATTTGGACACAGGACAATCCAGTTCAGCACGCGTCGTCTTAATATCAAGTAATCTGACAATGACTCCGCTCCGTTCTAGAAATACAGAGTTATCAGTACGAGAAACAGCTAAAAAATAGTTTGAAACGTTAACGGCTGCACAGAATAAGGTGCGATTGCGCATGTGCTGTTGCTGCGTGTCCAAACTGCTGTGAAAGTTCATAAGGTGTGTCGGCAAGACATCCATCCATCCATCCATCCATCTATCCATCTATCCATCTATCTAGTAGTCTTGCCGACCGTTGGGGCACCACTGATGACTTGGCAACCAGCTCCCTCCATTCCTCTCTGTTCTCTGCCATTCTTAGCGTATCGCCCAGCTTCAGTCCTGTCCACTCTGAGATATTGTCCTCCCATCTTTTCCTCTGTCTTCCTCTCCTTCGTCCTCCTTGCACAGTGCCTTGCAGGATTGTTTTGGCAAGCCCTGCTGAACGCGTCACATGCCCATACCACTTCAGTTTGCGCTTTTTCACAATGGCTAATAGGTCTTCATATGGCCCGATGGCTTGCCTGATTCTGCTTCCCACTTCCTCGTTCGTGATATGATCTCTGTATGAAATGCCCAAGCAGCCTTCGAAAACATCTCATTTCAGTGGCTTGTACCCTCCTTTCGATGTCTGCTATGAGGGTCCATGACTCACAGGCATACAAACACGCTGAGATGACTAAGGAGCGCATGAACCGTTATAGAGCGATCGGAACACCTGCTGTCCAGACTTTTAATGATGCAATCAAACGCCAAACCTGACCCATCCGTCCCACTGTTTACTGTAATGTATAATTAAACAGTATTGTCCAGCTATCAGCATAATACTTCATCTACACGGCTGTGCAGAACACGCTTTAAGTTAGGAGCTGACGGTGCCACTGAGTGCAAGATAAACCATCGGTGGCAGTAGCGTGGAGGCAATTAATAATTAGCGCGCGCCTAGTCATGCAGATTCAGTGGAAGAACTGTTCATGGTGCCAGAAGGGAATGCTCTTGCATTATCCTACTACTCTGTGTATCTGCTGTCAAACATTCCACAGGGTATGTAGAAAACTGAGGGAGAAGAGATAGAGAACATTAAACACAGGCATAACACACATCAGTAGTCCAGCAACAGAGATTATAGAAGGAATAGTTGAAGTCAGACAGTGACCTAGATAGGCTGCTCGCAGTGGGGAGTGGCTGCATACCACAGCAGCAGGTGGCTGGCCAAACTAATGAGTAGGAAATAGGGCTAACTTCACTGCTGTGTCTATGATGCAAGTGACGTGTTTTTATATTACGATATGTCCTATGTGATTTGTGTTACTGTGAAATCATGTTTATGGCCTTTATGCTTAGACCACAATAGTTACTAAGGCATACAGGTGTGTGTGTGTGTGTGTGTGTGTGTGTGTGTGGTGTGTGTGTGTGTGTGTGTGTGTGTGTGTGGTGTGTGTGTGTGTGGTGTGTGTGTGTGTGTGTGTGTGTGTGTGTGTGTGTGTGTGTGTGTGTGTGTGTATTAGTGTGACCGTGAGTAGCTTTATTATATTTTGATGTGTTTAATGTTTTTCTTTTTAAGTTGCACAGCACCGCAACGATTTCCTAATGTATTATTACATATGGCAATAAAGTTCTATCATCATCATCATCATCATCATCAGTCTGATCTTAGAGCAGAGTATGTTGTTTCTGTCCTTCCATATGGTTTTCAGTCTTGTCAGTGCTGTTGTTGTCTGCGCAGTCCTGGACATTATTTCTGGTTTTGATCCTTCATCTGTCACAATGGCTCCTAAGTATTTGAATTTCTTAACTGTTTCCAGTTTTTGGCTTCCAACCATAATTTCGGTGCCAATGCCACTGGCGTTATTGCTTATCAGTTTTCTGCGCTGATTTCCATCCCAAACGCAATGGCTGTACTGTCCAGATTTACCACCAGCTGAGCTAGCTCCTTCTCTGTTCCTGCAAGGCCATCAATGTCGTCCGCGAAGCGCAAGTTCTTGATTGTTCTGCCTCCAATACTGACAATTCCTTCATGATCTTTCAGAGCGTCCGTCGTGATTCTTTTCAGGATGATTTTGAAAAGAGTAGGTGAAAGCAAGCAGCATTGTCTGACTCCAACTGTAGTCCTAAACCAGTTTCCTATTTTGCCGTTGAAGCAGACTGCGCTAGTGGCCTTGTTGTAAAGGTTTTCTATTACTTGATCAGGTTGGCATTGATGTTGTACAACTTCATGGTGGACCAAAGGGCTGCATGTCACACCCTGTCAAACGCCTTCTTAAAATCCACAAAGACATGATAGAGGTCTTGCTGGTGCTGGACGGACCTCTCACATAGAACTCTCAGGTTGAAGATCTGCTCAGTTGTGCTGCGCCCTGGTCGGAAGCCTGGCCTGTTCCTCAGCTATGATTTCCTCTGCCTGTGGCTTCAGCCTGTTCAGTAGGATCTTTAACATGACTTTGCTTGGGTGGCATATAAGACTGATCGTTTGATAATTCTGGCATTGATGTAAGTTGCCTTTTTGGGGGAGAGTTATCATAAGTGATTTGGGTCCATGGTGTGGGCCAATCCCCTGACTGCCAGATCTTATTACAGATAGTTAGTAAAGCGCTTATGTCTTCTCCCCCTTCTTGGACTAGTTCTGCAGGGATGTCTTCTGCTCCTGCTGCCTTCCCTTTTTTCAGCGACTTCACGGCAGCCTCTACTTCTTGTCGGAGGATGGGATAGTTGTCACTGTTGGTCACTGTTGGGGTGACATGTATGCCTGTAGCTCGGTGGTTGTACAAATCTGAGCAGTACTCTTCAGAATGTCTTGGTCTTCCGTAAGACAGTTCCCTTCACTATCTTGAATGATAGAGAAGCGTCCTTGTTTTGCACTGGTCAGGTCTTTCACCAGCTGGTATGCTTTTTTGCTATTGTTTTTGTTCAGATTTTCTCCTACGTGTTTACACTGGTCTTTAATCCACCTCTCCTTTGCCTTTTTCATGCTTTTCTTAATATCCTGGTTAATTGCCCTGTATTGTTTGGCTCCTTCACTTCTGACCTTTTTTTTTAATAAAAATTCTCGACGCTTGTCACACAGACCAAGGATGTCAGCTGTAACCCAAGGTTTCTTTGCTTGTCGGTGTTTGCCAAGGATCTCACTGGCTGTTTGGGTTACAACAGTGTTAAATGTGTTGATCAGTGTGTCCACATCCGTGTCTTCTGCACCTAGAAGTAAAAGTGATGCGAATTTTTCTCCTATCTTTGCCTGGAAGGCTTCCGCTACCTCTGGGTCTTTTAGCTTCTCGATGTCAAACTTGATTCTGGTGGGACCATGCTTGTTGACTTTCTTCAGGCGGAGTCGGAAGGTAATCATTACTAAGTCATGGTCGCTTTCAATGTCTGCTCCTGGAAAACTTCTTGTCTTGGCAATGTTCACACTGGTTTGGAAGCATCTCTTCACCAAGATGTAGTCAATTTGGTTATGGTTCTCTCCGTTCGGGCTGTGCCATGTCCACCTTCTGGATGCTTTGTGTGGGCCGAACGTGTTCATCAGCTTCAGATCATTTGAACTGGCAAATTCCAGGAGCCTTAGGCCTCTGTTGTTGGTCTCTACATTGCAGTAGCGTCCGCATGTGCCTTTCCAGTTCTCAACAGCATCCTCTCCTATTTTGGCATTCCAGTCTCCCTGCACCACAAGAATGTCTTTCTTTTGGGTCTGGTCCAGGACTTCTTGCAGTTGGTCAGTGTAACGCACGCAGACTTGGCCCAGTCGCACGTACAGACTCTCGCAAAACAGACGCATACACCGCCACTGACTCAGTCCGGCGCATTCACGTGGCAAAACTCAAAACACTATTTCTATTTCTCCTATGGACCTTTATATAAATAGAAACAAACAACAAAAACACTCAAAAGATTATGTACACCACCCCTTCTCACTACAAGCACATCAACACCGCATACACATACACAGTGTAAACGCCAGGCTAGATAATTGTCTCTCACAATCCAACCTGTTTTACTGGTGTTCTCGCTTGGTAACGTTCTGTCCTCCCACGTTTAGGCGTGTAGGTCTTTCGTCGCACGCTTCCGAGTCGTCCGTTTCTCGTACCGTGGACGTCCTCCTGACTCGCTCCGTAGCGCAGTCCCTGCTGACCCGGGTGTCTCGGCACCGGTCGCTCACTCCCTGAGTGAAGAAATGACCTCGTAGTAGGTCCCTCGGCGGTAGCCTATGTTGACTGATGTCTCGGCGTCACGTCGCTCCGCTCCACACAAGAACTCTGTACAATAAAGTCCTAATATAACACTTGCTAAACTCACACATTGGATAATATGAGGTACCTTACGTAACCTGGCTGATACCAATAACTCACACGTTTATTCACACACGTGCTTCAAAACACGAACTACTTCGCAACACACCATAACTCTCTCTACATTGAAACAGACGATAACCTGACACTCTCGCCATACATTTCATACATTGGAACAGACTATACTTAAACCAACCAAGTACTACCTTCATAACGACTTAGGCATACACACCTCACATTCCTTAGTTATCCATCTCGGTAAATAACTACATAGAAAAATCACCGATTATCTCAACCAAACCAACATAACTGAACCAAACCAGTCAACGCTACACAACCGAATTAACTCTTACTAACGCATACTATTTTTAACTCAGTAGCTGTTAATAATACATATAAAAACATACCTGAATTCTAGGTTTCAGAGTCTTGGAATACGGCTAGCATATATCCAACATACATCCCTCCACAATGACATCCTAGCCCGTACTGAATTCCCTACAGATCTGTTCGCCTGATCTCTCGCTAAATCCCGGTGCAAAACACTTCCCTATGATTGCACGTGGCCTCGTGCATACACGGGATATTTGTCACAAGACAAACCGCTGACAAGACCGTAGCATAAAAAAACCCTGTGTGAACTCTATGTATGGGCATAGAGCTTCATTACAGTCATAGAAGTCTTTTATTTCCTCATCATCATATTTTGTTGTTGGAGCATAAACTTGTACAATGGTGATATTAAATGGGGTTGCCCTCAAGCGTATGGTGATAAGCCTGTTGGAGACTGGCCGACAACTCATGACAGTGTTCACGATGTCTTTGTGGACAAGAAATCCGACACCCTGTTAGTGTTTGTCATCTCTGCCACTGTAGTACAGTTTGTGGTTTTCCTGGGTAGATGTTTCCCCAAGGTTCTTCCATCGTACTTCGCAAAGTCCTAGGATGGTCCAATGGTATCTGTTCGTTTCGTGTGTCAGTTCTTCTACCTTTCCAGGCGTTCTTAATGTTCTGACTTTCCAGGTGCCAATGCTGATGTTGTTTCTGGCACGGAGTTTTGATGGTGATGGTGCACCAGTAACACACTTAACACCTCTGCCCTGGTGCAAGACAGAAGGCGCGGTCTTTGTTCCGGGCGACGACCGATCCGGTATGGATTGAGGTAAGATTGTCATTGCATGTGGTGTGTCTTGGGCAAAAGAACCTGTCGGAGCCCATCCCTCTCCAGGCTGTTAACCACAACCGAAACTCCACATAGCTTGTGGCTCGCCTTGGTCCTGGACACGTGGCCGATGAGACCCTCATGGGACTTTTTCGCCCTGTGTGGTGACTTCATCAAGGAAGTTCATACACCCGATCAGGTACCGTGTCAGCACCCTAGCCTTTGGTTATCCAAAACCTAACTTGCAAGGACAAGACATAACAAACACAAATGGTGCAGAAACGTGTCTTCAAATTGATGTGTAATGGTACTTTAAGCTCGTTCAGTCCATACGGAATTTTGCACTTTTCTGTCGGCAGTAAGTCAATTCATTGGTGTTCATCGCGTGGCGTCTGTGTTCCTGGAGTCCCTTCCGTATTATTCCTGTGACCGCCCGTGATTCTCGCGTGGTCCGTGGTTCTTTCCCGTCTTTTAGCGTCTCCGACGGTCCGGGGCAGAGAGAGAGAGAGAGAGAGAGAGAGAGAGAGAGAGAGAGAGAGAGAGAGAGAGAGAGAGAGAGAGAGAGAGAGAGAGAGAGAGAGAGAGAGAGAGAGAGGCCTTTCTTACAATCTGTCCTTGCTAAGCTACTTAAGGAACACCAACCAAACAACAAAAACTAACTAATAATAAACGTCACACACACGCATACACACACGCACACAGACACACATATACATGTAATCGTGCACATGCGCACTTTTGTACATACACATACACACGTACGTGCGCACATAATTATCTAACATATAAGTAGGTATGATATTTTGTGTACTATCAAAAACAAGTTAGAAAACTGAACAAACAATTTGGAGGCTAGATGAAAAAAAAAATTAAAAAACATGAAGCGTATTATGTCAAAAAACAAAGAAGAAGAAAGGATCAGCATAACGATGTCTTAGGAAGGTAATCATGTACTCTACTTTTAAACAGAGAGAGGGACGTGGTTTGTTGAATAGTGGGAGGAAGTGAATTCCATAAAAGAGCACCTGAATAAGACAGGCTAGATTTGAACAGGTCTATACGGGGCCTTTTTATAGAGAGACTGTTCCTGGAGGTGCTGTATTTTTTTTTTCAGTTGGCGAAAAAAGCCTAGATAAGTAAGGTGGAGCTTTCCCGTTAAGAATTTTGTGCATCAGTACACATTTGTTTAGTGCGAGGTGCTTAACCAGAGGGAGAAGTCCGATGGCCTGCAGCTTGGCATCAGTGGATAAAGACGGATCAGGGAGGATAAGCTTAGCAGCGCGCTTGTATAATGAGTTTATCTTCTTTAAGTGATTTTCACTGCAGCCATCCCATATTGTTGAGGCATAATCAATGTGTGGTTTAATGTAGGCATTAAAAAAATGGTTTGCGCGTCTTAAGGTCAATGATCGTTTTAAGTTTGGAAAGTAGAAACAACTTTTTGGACAAATGTTTTCTCATATAATATAGGTGGTTATGCCAAAATAAATGTTAAATGTTTAGGGCTTAACGTCTTTTGTCCACCACGAGGGTGATTTCAAAGACGGGGACAACGAAAAAGGGTCTGAGCAAATTTTGACCCAAGCTGGATTCGAACCCGGGACCTTTTGGTCTGGAGGCAAACGCTTTTACCACCGAGCCACCCAGCTCCCCTAGGTGGTTATGCCAGCTTAGATCATCATCTATTATTACTCCAAGCAGGCGGTGTTGACTGACCTGCTCAACTGAGATGGAGTCCAAAGAAAGGTTGAGTGATGGAGGTTTGAGCTGATGTTTCTGGCGGGTTGTGATAAGCATGCTTTTTGTTTTTGTGGGATTTACAAGCATGCGATTTCATTACACCACCGAGAGACTTCATGAAGACTCTCTTGAAGATTATTTGCAATTTCAGGCACAGTTTTACCAGCGGAATGTAATGTTGAGTCGTCGGCAAACATGTCACACTCAGTCTCACTACACGTTACATGTAACGGTAGATCGTTAACGAAGATACAAAACAGTAGTGGGCCTAAAATAGACCCCTGGGGCACTCCATACTCCACAAATTGTTCAGAAGAACATTTTCCGTTGACATAGACTGTGTTCTTTTTGTAAGATAGGAGTTCAGAAACGAAAGAGCTGAGGGGCTCTTTTTGTTTAAGTAGGTGGCAAGCTTTTTCAGTAAGATGGTATGATCGATAAGATCAAACGCTTTTCTTAGATCCAAGAAGACAGCACCAGCCATTTTATTATCATTTATGCTGTTGACCCACGAATTCACTATTCGTGCGAGTGCAGTGTGGCATGAATGCTTGGGACGAAAACCTGACTTAATTACTTACGTACGCCTGTCACCCATACCTGTCACCCATACCCGGGTATAGGCCGTCGACGAGAGACCTCCAGCAACTCCTGTCCTGTGCTTCTCCTTCGATTCTACTCCAGGTGGTTCCCAGTCTCTTGATGTCTGCTTGGAGGTCTCGACGCCAGGAGTTTCTCGGCCTACCTCTTTTCCTCTTTCCCTGGGGGTTCCATGACAATGCCTGCCTAGTGATACTGGAAGCTGGCTTTCTCAGACTGTGACCGATCCATCCCCATTTTCTTCGCCCAATTTCATTCTCTGCTGTTATCTGCTCTGTTCTCTCCCAGAGTCTGACGTTGCTGATCTTCTCTGGCCAGTGGATTTTCAAAATTCTTCTAAGGCAACTGTTCATGAAGGTCTGTACTCTGTTGACTGTGGTTTTTGTCAATCTCCAAGTCTCTGCTCCATATAAGAGAACTGCTTTTACATTGGAGTTGAAAATCCGGACTTTGGTGTGTTGTGACAGCTCTCTGGAGCTCCACACTTTTTTCAACTGGAGAAAGGCTGCTCTGGCTTTACCGATTCGTGCTCTGACATCTGCATCAGTGCCGCCTTTTTTGTCTATGATGCTCCCGAGATAGGTGAAGGACTCCACCTCCTCCAACGGGGTGCCAGCAAGCAAGACTGGTTCTTCCCTGGTTGCATTCAGCCTCATTGTCTTTGTTTTCTGTTTGTGAATGGTGAGGCCCACTTGGGACGAGATGTCAGCAAGCCTCGTGGTCTTGTCCTGCATTTGTTGATGAGTGTAGGACAGTAATGCCAAGTCGTCTGCAAAATCGAGGTCGTCAAGCTGTGTCCACAGTGTCCACTGTATTCCACTTCGTCTGTGCTCTGTGGTCATCTTCATGACCCAGTCTATGGCCAGTAGGAAGAGGAACGGAGACAGCAGACACCCGTGCCTGACACCAGTTCTGACCTGGAGCTCCTTGGTGAACTGCCCTTCGTGGATCACGCGACATGTCATGCCATCGTAGCTGCTCTTGATCAGGCGGACGAGCTTTGTGGGTACACCGTAGTGTCGTAGGAGTTTCCACAGAGTCTCTCGGTCCACACTGTCAAATGCTTTCTCATAATCCACAAAGTTGACGTACAGCGGGGAGCTCCACTCCAGAGACTGTTCCACGATGATGCGGAGAGTGGCGATCTGGTCTGTACATGATCGGTTCTTCCTGAATCCTGCTTGCTGGTCTCTCAGGTGGGGGTCAACGGAGCTCTTCATTCTCTCCAGGATGATCCTGTTGAAGACCTTTCCTGGTACTGACAGCAAGGTGATTCCTCTGTAGTTGGAACACTTGCTGAGGTCGCCTTTCTTGGGAAGCTTGATTAGGTACTCCTCCTTCCAGTCAGCCGGCATCACCTCCTCTTCCCAGATCTTTTCAAACAGTGGGTACAGCATCTCCACTGTTGTCTCTAGGTCTGCTTTCAGAGACTCCGCTGGGATGCCATCTGGGCCTGCTGCTTTGCCGTTCTTCAAGAATGCCACTGCTCTTCTGATCTCTTCCCGGCTGGGTCTGTCACAGCTGATGGGTAGGTCGGTCTCTGCCGGCTGGATGTCTGGGGGGTCGGGTGGGCTAGGTCTGTTCAGTAACTCTTCAAAATACTCGGCCCATCTGTCGAGTTGGTCTGCTCTGTCTGCAATAGGCTTGCCTTCTTTGTCTTTTACTGGTCTTGAAAACCTGACTGGTAATGATATAATAGGGACCTTTTTTCAAGAAATTCCAGACGATGTTTGTGAACATGCTTTTCCAGAGGCTTCGAGAGAACTGATAGAAGGGAAATGGGGCGAAAGTTATTAATTTCAGAAGAATCGTTTGCTTTAGGAACAGGAACTATTTTTGATTTTTTGAAAGCTGCTGGGAAGACGTTTTTTTGTATACATAGGTTATAAATGTATGTAAGAGGTTCCACTATGTATGGTTGCGACAGGTCAAGGATATATCCATTGATACCATCACTGCCAGAAGACGTTTTCTTTTTTAGGATAGAAATGTATTTGCCTACCTCGTGTACAGCAATATCAGGGATGACGAAAATATCATCTGAGGACAATCTTTGCTTACAGAACTTAGTTAGCTTTTCTGGTGTGGAATATATCGACTGATTGCGATTGTGAGAACTGAGTAAGTCTTTGGGGGCTGATAGAAAGTGGTTATTAAACTCCTCAGCGGAGAGGTTTTCTGGAATGGTTTTGCACCGTTTACGCTTGTTGTTGGTAAGCGTATTAAGTACTGTCCAGATAGAGGAAGGGTTTCTGTCTTCTTCGACTGTTTTGGTTACGAACGATCTCTGCGCCTCTCTAATTAAGTATTTAACTTTATTTCGCAATCTTTTAAATTCATGAAAGTTCTTTTCTTTCTTAGCCTTATTTCTATCATCCATTGCTTGTTTGATTTCGTCGGTTATCCATGAGGGAGGCTGGCGGGATCGGACTCGCTTTCTTCTTACTGGCGCATGTTTGTTTAGCACCCCTAGGAACAGATCAAGTAAGAGAGAGACAGCCTTATCTGGGTTGGTACAATTGTACACACCATGAAACGGTGTAAGGCTAAGATCGTGTAAAAAAGCATCGTTGTTTAGTTTTTTAAAAGACCTATAGGTAATGTACACATGCTGATCCCTCTTTTGTTTGGGCATCTTGCTCGACCATGTACAGGTGATGGGAAAATGATCACTGACAGCTAGTGGGGGGACGCTGGTCTCTAGTACTGACTTACAGTTGTTGGTATAGATTTGATCAATGAGTGTAGCGGATGATTGGGTTATTCTAGTAGGAGCTTGGATTAGTTGCTTCAACCCAAAAAGAGTTGTTGTCGATTGCCACGTGGGATTTGTTTTCAGTAAGTCAATGTTAAAATCACCTAACAGCAGTACATCTTTGTCACTATCATTCACTTTATCCATCATCTGCACAAAGTCATCATACCACTCGACAGTGGACGATGGATTTCTATATACATAACCCATTATAATTGGCGATGAGTTATTAATTTTTACTAGCCATACACACTCAATCTCAGTTGACTCCAGATCATCACGTCTGCGTACCATATGTGCAATCGAGTTGTGTACATAAACAGCAATCCCTGTGTGTTTGAGGGTGTTTGGGTCACGACGAATTAAGGAAAAGTTTGGGATGCACAGATTTTCGTCGCTAATTCTTGAGTCTAGACGTGATTCCGTTAGCCCAAAGAGATGGAAGTGTGAAGGCTGGTTTAAAAATATTGAAATGTCAGGAACCTTATTGTAAAGGTGAAATACATTAAGGTGCCCGACCTTCAGCCCGTGGGCATGCATGTAATTGTTCGATGGTGTACACATTTTGATGACAAAAATGTAAATATAAAGTTTTCAATATCCGAAACTCAGTGAAACAGTCCAGTCGCTGAAAGGAGTGATCTTGTGCGAAAATATGGAATAAACCAAATCCACTTATAATCACCACGACTGTCAAAAATAACTTGCCTGATAGTTTGTAGAACTGTCTACTCGCATTCAGCACAACACGTTTGGCTATGTACTATAAGCACTAATCTTTACATTTAGTCCGGCTTACAAAAATGGTGTGTATGCCGGCCAGACACAAGTCAAACGCGGAACTGTATTGTACACAGGTCAACCACAGTACAAATAGTCCAACGAGTTCCCTAACTGTCAGACTGCAACACATTGAGAGAGAGAGAGAGAGAGAGAGAGAGAGAGAGAGAGAGAGAGAGAGAGAGAGAGAGAGAGAGAGAGAGAGAGAGAGAGAGAGAGAGAGAGAGAGAGTACGCAGTATCAATGCTGTATGGTCCTTACGTTTCTCTCCCTTATGGGGAAACAGTCAAATACAAACTTTGCTAGAGTGCATTGTGCATCCTATCTGGCTAGTAGTTGGCTTGGCTTATGTCAGTCTGTACTTAAAGCTAGCTGAGTTCTGAGCTGATTATATAAGCTACAATCGTCTAGCATGTGAATTTCGCCCTCTACTACTCCACACGCGCGACATAGTCTGTGTTCCCGGGGTGTGTTTGTATACCTGCCTCTTTCTACTTCTAGCATGTAGGCACTTACTCGCAACTTCGTGAGGGCTTGTTTGTGTTCTCGTATTTTTGTGTGCATAAGGTAGCTTTGTATTTCGTATTTATCAGTTGCTTTGTTGTAAAATGCCAGTCTAGATGTGTTGTTCTGATTAATTCTTGTCCAGTGTCTAGTGTATTGCTCTTCTAGTTTTCTATGGAGGGCTGTTTTAAGTGAGGTTCCCCTGAATGTACACTGGTTATCCCACACGTGGCCAAAGCCCAGTGAGCAACGAATTTGTCTTGTAAAAGCGACCTACGGGGTGGTGGTCTCGAGCTGTTCGTGATACGCCTGTTTGAGGTAGGAGGTGTTGTCAGAGTTTAGCATGTGAAGCCAAAAACCTATCACTTGGACCGATACTCTGATGTGCACAGGGAACTGTCCGATCTCAGGTAGGGCAGGAATATTCAGAGCTTTTTTGTGGATGCCTAAGATAGGCTTAACAAATTTCAGTTAAATGCACTCATGAAGCATTTGTCCCTTTATGTAGTCATCAATACTATTTGCCTTTAGTGTGAAAGGGAACCAGGGTTCTGAGTTGCGGCATCCCTGGCCATACCTCCCCCTGCAGCCACTGCGGTCGAACC
Source organism: Semisulcospira habei (assembly GCA_036245525.1). Lineage (NCBI taxonomy): Eukaryota > Metazoa > Mollusca > Gastropoda > Semisulcospiridae > Semisulcospira > Semisulcospira habei. Next base: position 236,161,402 of record BTPG01000004.1, read on the forward strand.
TGACTGTCCCGGATTGGCCTCCGCAGCCACGAACAAGCCTGCAGACGTCGTGGGCAACTCCTATAAAATCTTCGTTCGCGAAGTCAAGCCAAGAGAAAGGGAACCATACTTCTGATGCATATGTTGCTACAGGGACCTCTAGAGAGTCAAACAGTTGCATTATCGTTTTAGTATATTATAGGTTTTGTGTGTATAGTGAGCGTTTAAGAGTATGAGCGGCTTTGCTGGCTTGTCTCCCTAGGTGGTCTTGTGCTGATGTAAAGCTACCTGTGTTATTGAACATTACCCCTAGGTTTCTATTAAAATTTTTCCATACCAAAATACGGTCGGTACTTTTGGTGCTGCGCGTGCGAATGCGATTATCTTTGTTTTGTTTTTATTGACAGTCAGGCCCCAATATTTATGTAGTTTATTTAATTTGTTCTGCAGGCCAGCTTTTGTAGTAGACAGAACCGCTAGATCGTCTGCGTACAGTAAGCACGGTAATTCCGTACCTGTCGTATTGTTAACTGTTGGGGAGTCTTCATCCTTTAAGCAATTTGGGAGGTCGTTGATGAAAATATTGAACAGAGTAGGGCTTAGATTATTTTCTTGTTGCACCTCCTTTTTTTAAAAGTATGTCTTGTGTATACCCGCCAAGTACTTTCGTGCACACAGTTGACTGACTATACATGTTTCTGATTTCGTTGTAGCAGAGCCCGCCAATGCCTAGGTCTAGGAGTTTTAATAACATAGCGTCATGCCACACAGTCGAAGGCTTTTTGCACATCCACAAAGCAGCAGTATGGTCTGCCGTTTGGGGACTTTAGGTATATAAATTATATAGACTTACCATTATAGTTCAAAGTTGATGCCAAAATAGCTTGGCGGCTATGGACGCAAAGGTATTCTGGCACCACCTTTGAACTATCATGGTCGATCTGTCATCTGGATTCTCACAAACCAGATAGGTGAAGCTAGCGCTGGCAGAATTGTACTCAAACCAAGGGGAATCATAGTGTCATCTGGATTGTAATGCAGTCTTCAAAGGACAGCTCCGCAATTTGGGGAGGTCGGCTTTAGGTTACAAAGGGTTAACGTGCCTCCAGCAAGGCGTTCCTTGAGGTGTGGGACGAGGAGAACATCGTGCGGGGCCAGATCATGGAAGTAGATTGACAGGTCACGGCCAAGGTCAAGGCCAAGTGGAACATTTCTGTCGTTGTTATTTTGACTTGTGGGCAGGTGTGTTTTGTAGGATTTTAATTCATTGGTCTTCCATGTTTGTACAGTCTGTCCGACTAAGCCAGTCTCTCTCTCTCTTGGCTGGACTTCGCGAACGAAGATTTTATAGGAGTTGCCCACGACGTCTGCAGGCTTGTTCGTGGCTGCGGAGGCCAATCCGGGACAGGCAGGTTCGACCGCAGTGGCTGCAGGGGAAGGTATGGCCAGAGTTCTGAGTTGCGGCATCTCTGTTCTTTCTCCTGAGCCGCTTGTCCTTAAGGCTAGCTCTGCGAGAGTCCTCAAAGGAGACAGCTGCCTTGTAAATAGTGGAGCGCCAGGTGTCACGGTCCACAGCAAGCGAAGACCACTGGTGGTGGTCGATTTGGCAGGCACTAAGTGACTTCTTGAGACAGTCTTTGTATCTCTTCTTTGGTGCCCCTCTGTCACGGTGTCCAGTAGCAAGCTCGCCGAACAGGGTGATCTTTGGTAGGCGATGATCCTCCATCCTGGAGACATGCCCCGCCCAGCGGAGCTGTGTCCGCAGCAGCAAAGCCTCGATGCTCACGGTTTCAGCCTGTTCAAGGACCTCGACATTGGTGACATAGTCACTCCAGTGAATGCCCAGGATGGTACGCAGGCAGCGCTGGTGGAAGCGTTCGAGGAGTCGTAGTTGGCTGCGGTAGAGGGCCCAGGACTCGGAACCATACAGCAGGGTGGTGAGGACCACAGCTCTGTACACGCTGATCTTGGTGCCTGTTTTCAGCTGTTGATTGTGCCACACCCGCTTGAAAAGTCGCCCGAAAGCGCTGTTCGCTTTTGCCAGCCTGCTGTCAAGCTCCTTGTCCAGCTTGGCGTCCGACGTGATAATGCAGCCAAGGTAAGTAAACTGGTGCACTGACTTTAGTTCAGACTCGCCGATGGTGATGTGAGGAGGGCGATACACTGTCTTGGGTGCCGGCTGATGGAGGACCTCTGTCTTTTTCAGACTGACCTCGAGTCCAAAGAGCTGGGCAGCGTCTGCGAAGCAGGACGTGATGCGCTGCAGGGCTCTCTCTGTGTGTGCAACGAGGGCAGCATCATCAGCAAAAAGCAGCTCACGGATCAGTTGGTCTAGGGTTTTCGTGTGGGCCTGCAGTCGTCTGAGGTTGAACAGGCTGCCATCGAGACGATACCTGATGTACACTGCATCGTCATCATCGAGGTCCACTGTGGCCTGCTTCAACATCATGCTAAAAAAGATGGTGAAGAGGGTCGGTGCCAGCACGCAGCCCTGCTTTACGCCGTTGAGAATGGGGAATGGTTCTGAGAGGTCATTGTTGAGTCTGACCTGACCTTGCTGGTCATGGTGTAGCTGGACAATCATGTTGAGGAACTTTGGGGGACAGCCAAGTCGCTCCAGGATCTGCCACATGCCTTGCCTGCTCACAGTGTCGAACGCTTTTGTTAGGTCGACAAACGTTACGTACAGCCCTTTGTTCTGCTCGCGGCACTTCTCCTGTAGCTGTCTCAGCACAAAGACCATATCGGTGGTGCTCCTGTTTGCTCTGAAGCCACACTGGCCCTCTGGGAGTTGGTCTTCAGCGATGGCAGGTACCAGCCGATTCAGGAGCAGCCTTGCAAGGATTTTTCCAGCAATGGACAGCAGTGTAATTCCCCGATAGTTGGAACAGTCAGACTTCTCACCTTTGTTCTTGTACAGGGTGATAACGACTGCATCACGGAGATCCTTTGGTAGTGTTCCTTCCTCCCAGCAGCAGAGAAAGAGGTCATGGAGCTTGTTGTGCAGTGCTGTGCCTCCATGTTTCCAGATCTCTGGCGGTATTCCATCAATGCCTGCTGCTTTGCCACTCTTGAGCTGGTGGATGGCTGTGAGGGTCTCTTCAGCGGTGGGCGGTTCGTCCAATTCAACTTTTACTGGGAGCTGTGGGATTTGTAGGACGACTGCTTCTTGAACAGTGCGCTCAGCGCTGAAGAGGCTCTGAAAGTATTCCGACCAGCGGTTCAAGATGGAGGTATTATCTGTGAGGAGTGCCTGGCCATTCGCGCTTCGCAGGGGACTTTGTACCAGGTGCCTGGGGCCATACACTGTTTTCAATGCTTCGTAGAAGCCCCTGTAGTCACCATTGTCTGCGCAAAGCTGGGTCCTCTGTGCAAGTCTGGTCCACCACTCATTCTGGAGATCTCTGAGCTTGCGCTGGAGACTGCTGCAGACGAGGCGGAAGGCAGACTTCTTCACAGGGCAGGAAGGCTGGGCTAGGTGGGCCTGATGGGCGGCTCTTTTTTTGGTTAGGTGTTCCTGGATCTCTACATCGTTTTCGTCAAACCAGTCTTTATTCTTCTTTCTAGCGAAACCCAAGACTTCTGCAGAGGATTTTGCAATAGCAGTTTTCAGTTCTTCCCAAAGTGTTTCAGGGGAGGAGTCTGCTGGGTCCGCTGTGTCTTTGAGCCTGCGCTGTAAATCTGTCTGAAAGGCAGCTTTCACGTCGTCACGCTGAAGGCTCGCAACATCAAGCTTTTTCTTGGGGGCCCCCATTTCTTGGGTTTTGGCTTGAAGTGGAGCCTGAGTTTGCAGCGGACAAGGCGGTGGTCAGTGTGGCACTCTGCGCTGGGCATCACTCTGGTGAGGAGGACGTCACTGCGGTCCCTCTGACGCACTAGGACATAGTCGATAAGGTGCCAGTGCTTGGAGCGAGGATGATATAAAACCTACGACCCGAGGACCTCGATGCCATCGTCCCAGCTTGCTAGGCCATGGCAGATGAACCAAGGGTTTAAAGGGTGGGGCCAGTACTGCGCACACTGCACTCCACCAAAAAGCTCCACCGCGCAGGCTTTAGGAAACGTCCACGGACCATGACACTGACCATTCCAAGTCCTGTAGCGATGGGCGAGGGGCGAAACGGCAGGTGAAAGATGTCACTGGAAGCCGCAGTCTCAAACCTGCATGCAGGCGGTTCAGGATATTGGTCGCCTGATGTTGACCTGGGGATGACAACATCACTCGGCACACCCTGAACGACCAAGCAGCCTTCTCTAGGGACAGCACTGCTTGCTCCACACGGAGAGGGGCCTAGAAAAGGTGGCCTAACCAAAGCTCGTCCCCTCGCAACCCCAGTTGGCTAGCCGCGGTCAACGGGCATCTTCTCATGCGGTCAAAAAACAAGAAAGAATAACGGATCCACTCTGATGACGACCACGACCGGACTCAACGTAGCATGCTGGAACATCCGAACCATGCTCGACAAAGCAGACAGCGGACGCCCCGAACGTCGCTCCGCCCTCATTGCCCATGAATTGCGGAGGTTAAACATTGACATCGCCGCGCTCAGCGAAGTACGCCTTCCGGACGAAGGCAGCCTCCAAGAACTTGGCGCTGGGTACACCCTCTACTGGTCAGGCAGGCCTGCATCAGAAAGACGGCTCTCAGGCGTGGGTTTCATGGTCAAGACCTCCATTGCGACTAAGCTGGAAAACCTACCAACGGGTCATTCAGACCGCATCATGTCCATGCGCCTCCCACTGAGACACCAGCAACACGTCACCCTTCTCAGTGTGTACTCCCCAACCCTCTTGGCAGAGCCTGCTGAAAAGGACAAGTTTTACACTGACCTGCGCAGCCTCATACAGAGCACCCCTGCAGACGACAAAGTCATCATCCTTGGCGACTTCAACGCCAGAGTGGGCCAGGACTCTGAAGCCTGGAAAGGAGTCCTCGGCAAGCATGGCGTGGGGAACTGCAATGACAATGGCCGCCTACTGTTGGAGTTCTGTGCAGAGCAGCAACTGGTCATCACCAACACTACTTTTCAGCAAAAGGACAGTCGAAAGACCACCTGGACTAAGCCAGTACACAGTCTGTGTAGCACATAATATTGATGGCCTCTCCTGTCTTGCACGGTTTTTGTGGAAAGAGTTCCTTGATTCAGAAACGTGAAAACACCGTACCGACCTTTGTTTCAATGAGATTTGCAGCGAGATGATTGATGATTGAATGTTTTATCCGTCAAGAGTTTTTCACTGAACAAACTATTTTTATTGGTTATTTAGCAAAACGCAAAATTTGGGAAAAAGTCGTCTTTTTGTGAGCCAAAAAAATCAGACTATGGGATATTTGAGCTCTCTTATTGTTTTGTCGCTCGCTTTCTTTCAAGCTAATCCATTTTCGGATCTTTTGGTGCAGGAAAATTAAAACTAAAGCAGCACCTTCCAAGCAAGCCTCAGCAATAACATTTTAATGTTAGTGAACTACTGTTGACATCAACATTAGGGGGCATGAGCCAGAGCCGGGGTGGAGGGTTTGAGGGGGGGGGGGGGGGTCCGACTGAGCCTTGTTTGCAGAGCCGTGTTATAGCAGCCAGGCTGACTGATTGTGTGTGTGTGTGTGTGTGTGTGTGTGTGTGTGTGTGTGTGTGTGTGTGTGTGTGTGTGTGTGCGTGCGTGCGTGCGTGCGTGCGCGCGCGCGCCTGCCCCATGTGTTCAGAATGGCATCATTTGCGTCTTTCGTAAAATGACGTATTCTGAATTGCGTAATGAATTACGTAATATACATAATTATGACGCATATTAACTGGACGCCTCAAATGACGTGTCGTGTGATTGCCAGAGATTAGCGGCTGTTCTCAAATGACGTGTCGTGTGATTACCAGAGACTAGCGGCTGTTCAAAATGATTGTGTGTACAGCTATGAAGAAAGGGTAATAAAAAAAAACTTGCCAAGTTCACTGTTTGATTGACTTTTTTTCTGTTTGTTTTTGACCGGTTGCAAAGACTATTTTGTGTGTGTGTGTGTGTGTGTGTGTGTGTGTGTGTTTGTGTCTTGCAGGCCCTGTGCCAATGTGTCGGGGTGGCGGTTACAGATCCCGCTGCCGCTGTAGCTCGCTGTCTGACAGCAGACACCCTCACAACCAGCCTCACATCCAGCCTCACATCCAGCCAGTGGTGGTGGAGATCCGTCACAGACCTAGGTCCCGACAGCAATATGACAGCCGACCTGTACGAGGTCCTTGTGGCCAGGTGGGTGTGGGTCTAGCGGTCAGGTTCTTGTGTATGTGTGAGTTTAGTCAATATTCTAGCCTGCATGTGTAGTAGTAGCAGTAGTAGTATTGTGAGGACAAAATAGGCCGTGAGGCCTTTGCAAATGTCCTTTCTTTCTTTAGTTCCTTTATGGGTCTGCTATACATGCAATTTTCCTATAAATCATTCATCATAGGAATAGAAAATCTCTTTAAATTTTGTTAATTTGTCCAGCTGGATTTTAAAAGAATTTAATATATTAGATGCTTTTTTTTAATGAAACTGGTAATTCATTCCAAACAATGGCAACTCTGTTAGAAAAACAAAACTTCCGCAGGTTAGTGTTGCAGTGCTGTACAAAGATTTTCTCTTCAGAGTTTCGGGTTCTGTCACAAAATGTGTGCGCACATTTTGTGTGTGCGTTGTTTATTTGTTTCTTCTTTGATTAGTTGTATTTTGGTCTGTGAGTTTGGACCTTACACGGCTTTGAGCCGCTTAGAGTCCAAAAATCACAGACCAGCACACAATTCTGAGTCCTTGAACTTGACTGCGGCGACTGTTTCAGGTTCTGTGGTCCGGCCACCACGATCGAAGTCCCGACTGTAACCGCACCGAGTCGTGCCGTGCCACTGAGGACAATATCGGAGGCCGTGGCGCTGACAGGACTGACAATGGCCATGCTGACTCTGTACCCAGCGCAAGTGGAGCTTGTCAACAGGCCCGGGCTTCCGCGGGTGTTTCTCCTGGGGCCGCCGGGTAGGTGTCATTAATTACGAGTTTCAGTTGGTGTGTAGTAATAGAGTTGTGTTTATGAGCTGAATCAGATCATTGCGGAAAGTGGGGATAGTCAGAACATACAAGATTATAGCTGAGAATCAGAAAACAAGGCAGGAAATGTATTACGTGCATTATAAACTTGAGGACAAGCGCCATTATTGCGTGTACGCATCTAGCCTCTCTGTTCCTCCATTGTCCACACAGGCACGGGGAAAACGGTCATTCTCGTCATAAAGGGCTTGCAGTGGGGACGCCAAGGGAAGGACGTTCATTTGCTCAGTTCATACACACACAGCCGTGCCGCCATCTTGCTCATCGAACGTCAACTGCAGCACAGCCTGGGGGTTGGTTCTACACCAGCAACACCAACATCAACACCAGGATCAACAACAACACCAGTATCAACACCAGTATCAACACCAGTATCAACACCAGCATCAACATTAACACCAACGCCCGGCCCGCGGGTCCACACCCATTTCTATGACTTTGAACACAGCGAGAAGGACGTGGATGCCGCTATGGAGGAACTGGCGTCAGCCTCGCGTGACGGGGAGCTCTTCGTTATCGCTGACGAAGCCTTTAGGGGCGTGTAAGTCTGACTGTGTGTGAGTTGTGGTGACGGGACAATGGTGACTGTGTGTGAGTTGTGGTGACGGGACAATGGTGACTGTGTGTGACTTGTGTTGACGGGACACTGGTGACTGTGTGTGAGTTGTGATGACGGGACACTGGTGACTGTGTGTGAGTTGTGATGACGGGACATTGGTGACGGTGTGTGAGTTGTGGTGACGGGGTGCTCTTCGTTATCGCTGACGAAGCCTTTAGGGGCGTGTAAGTCTGACTGTGTGTGAGTTGTGGTGACGGGACAATGGTGACTGTGTGTGAGTTGTGGTGACGGGACAATGGTGACTGTGTGTGAGTTGTGTTGACGGGGCACTGGTGACTGTGTGTGAGTTGTGATGACGGGACACTGGTGACTGTGTGTGAGTTGTGATGACGGGACATTGGTGACGGTGTGTGAGTTGTGGTGACGGAGTGCTCTTCGTTATCGCTGACGAAGCCTTTAGGGGCGTGTAAGTCTGACTGTGTGTGAGTTGTGGTGACGGGACAATGGTGACTGTGTGTGAGTTGTGGTGACGGGACAATGGTGACTGTGTGTGTGTTGTGTTGACGGGACACTGGTGACTGTGTGTGAGTTGTGATGACGGGACACTCGTGACTGTGTGTGAGTTGTGATGACGGGACATTGGTGACGGTGTGTGAGTTGTGGTGACGGGGTGCTCTTCGTTATCGATGACGAAGCCTTTAGGGGCGTGTAAGTCTGACTGTGTGTGAGTTGTGGTGACGGGACAATGGTGACTGTGTGTGAGTTGTGGTGACGGGACAATGGTGACTGTGTGTGAGTTGTGTTGACGGGACACTGGTGACTGTGTGTGAGTTGTGATGACGGGACACTGGTGACTGTGTGTGAGTTGTGATGACGGGACATTGGTGACGGTGTGTGAGTTGTGGTGACGGGGTGCTCTTCGTTATCGCTGACGAAGCCTTTAGGGGCGTGTAAGTCTGACTGTATGAGAGTTGTGGTGACGGGACAATGGTGACTGTGTGTGAGTTGTGGTGACGGGACAATGGTGACTGTGTGTGAGTTGTGTTGACGGGACACTGGTGACTGTGTGAGTTGTGATGACGGGACTATGTTTGCCTGTGTGTGAGTTGTGATGACGGGACATTGGTGACGGTGTGTGAGTTGTGGTGACGGGGTGCTCTTCGTTATCGCTGACGAAGACTTTAGGGGCGTGTAAGTCTGACTGTGTGTGAGTTGTGGTGACGGGACAATGGTGACTGTGTGTGAGTTGTGGTGACGGGACAATGGTGACTGTGTGTGAGTTGTGTTGACGGGACACTGGTGACTGTGTGTGAGTTGTGATGACGGGACACTGGTGACTGTGTGTGAGTTGTGATGACGGGACATTGGTGACGGTGTGTGAGTTGTGGTGACGGGGTGCTCTTCGTTATCGCTGACGAAGCCTTTAGGGGCGTGTAAGTCTGACTGTGTGAGTTGTGGTGACGGGACAATGGTGACTGTGTGTGAGTTGTGGTGACGGGACAATGGTGACTGTGTGAGTTGTGTTGACGGGACACTGGTGACTGTGTGTGAGTTGTGGCGACGGGACACTGGTGACTGTGTGTGAGTTGTGGTGACAGGACAATGGTGACTATGTGTGAGTTGTGGTGACGGGACAATGGTGACTGTGTGTGAGTTGTGGTGACGGGACACTGGTGACTGTGTGTGAGTTGTGCTTATGACGGGACACTGGTGACTGTGTGTGAGTTGTGATGACGGGACACTGCTGACTGTGTGTGAGTTGTGATGACGGGACACTGCTGACTGTGTGTGAGTTGTGGTGACGGGACACTGGTGACTGTGTGTGAGTTGTGGTGACGGGACACTGCTGACTGTGTGTGAGTTGTGGTGACGGGACACTGCTGACTGTGTGTGAGTTATGGTGACGGGACACGGGTGACTGTGTGTGAGTTGCGGTGACGGGACACTGGTGACTGTGTGAGTTTTGGTGACGGGACACTGGTGACTGTGTGTGAGTTATGGTGACGGGACACTGCTGACTGTGTGTGAGTTGTGGTGACGGAACACTGGTGACGGACATTAACCCATTTAGCTCCGTTAATCTGGCACTACCCTTAAATTATCATAGTCAATCTATCTCCTGCAACTGAAACACAGTGGTTAAGTTACTCCTCTAAAGTGACCTTGGGGTTGAATGGGTTAAACATACCGCTATGACACTGACAGTCTGGTAAGTGTGTGTTTGTGTGTGTGTTTGTGTGTGCGTTTGTGTGTGTGTGTATGTGTGTGTGTGTGTGTGCGTGTGAGAGAGAGAGAGAGAGAGAGAGAGAGAGAGAGAGAGAGAGAGAGAGACAATGACAATGACAATGACAATGATCCTTTATTTGACAACGGTAAAAGTTTTGGTAGTAACAACCATTTTTCGAACTTGCCGTTGCTAATCTACTGATTACAGAGTTACTATCGTACTAATTGTTTTCTACTACTAAGAAGGAAAGAAAAAAAAATTACATGACACAGCACAAGCCAAGAATGAAAAAAAGAAAAATAATAATAATAATAATGTTGGGGGGAAATGACATAGGAATTACCAACTTTACTGGTCGGGCATAATGACATGTTGTGAGGTTTAATAAAATAATATAATAAGAATACACACAACCTAATACGCATACATAACGCATGCACATTTGAGCACGCCACTCTCTATCTCTAATATACACGTGTGCACACGCACACACGCACAACGCACACACGTGCACACACACGCTTAATCTAGTCAGTCAAATGAGTAGCTGGCTACACACAAGCTGTACCGAATAAATATGAGTCATCAGTCGAAACCTGTGATACACGCAATTAATGATCTAATGAGAAATAGTATTTTTCAATATGTGCACAGTCACGGGGATGCTGCTGACAAAAATAAGTACTTGATGAGACTGACTTTAAACGAGGAGAAAGTAGCTGATGTCGTGACGTTTCTAGGCAAGGCATTCCAAAGACTAGAGCCAGAGAACGTCAAATTCGTTTTATAGAGATCAATTCTAGGTCGCGGCACAATAAGGGATTTTCTTGATCTGGAGTATGTTGATGACTGGACGGTAAATAGCGATGTGATATATCGGGGTAGCTTATCGTTTAATGCCTTGAACATAACCATTCCCTTATTGTAAATTAGATGATCTTTCAGGGGCAGAATTTTTAAGGCTGCCAATTTTTGGTCAGTAGTTAAGCTGGGATCAGGGAGTATTAGTTTGGCAGCTCTCCGATGTAGAGAGTTCAATCTTTTCAAATTGACATCTCTCGAACCATCCCACACAGTAGAAGCATAGTCTATATGCGATCTAATATGGGCATTGAAGAACAGTTGACGTGTCTCCATATCAGTAATGTGTTTAAGTTTTGCTAAGATGTACAGATTTCTGGAGACAATTTTACAAACGTTACTGATGTGTGTGTAGAGAGAGAGAGAGAGAGAGAGAGAGAGAGAGAGAGAGAGAGAGAGAGAGAGAGAGAGAGAGAGAGAGAGAGAGAGAGAGGATGGATGAGTAAAATAGGTTTCACTGACTGTTGCTTCATTAAAGACTGAAACATTTTTTTTTAAAAAATACACAAAAGGAGAAAGGAGAGAATGTTAGCAACATTACTAATCCGACGACTTTTGTGTGTGAGTGTGTGTATGTGTGAGAGAGAGAGAGAGAGAGAGAGAGAGAGAGAGAGAGAGAGAGAGAGAGAGAGAGAGAGACTGAGAGAGAGAGAGAGAGAGAGAGAGACAGACAGACAGACAGACAGACAGACAGAGTGAGACAGACAGAGAGAGAGAGAGAGAGAGAGAGAGAGAGAGAGAGAGAGAGAGATCCGAGAATTCAAGCTAAGGAAAGGAGAGGTGAGGGGTGGGGGAGAATCAATGAATAAATGAATCTTTATTTTACAACGGTAAAGATATTAACCAATAAAAAAAAATTATTTCAAATCTGCTGTTGCTAAATCTACAAACAAACACAGCAATTACATTACATTAATACATGTATATGACCAACGCCTACGGGTGTGTTGGGGGAGGGGAAGCAATGGTAGAAAAAGAAAAATGAACAACAACGCAACAACAACAACAAAACGCCGCGCACACAATCACGCACATATTCGCATGCGCACACACCGATTCACACATACACAACGATCACGCACGCACGCACACACGCACACACACGTTGTGCACGTATATATATATACATATTAGTAGAATGGGTACTTACTAACAATGATATCTATGTATAGAAAGCAAAGCTTGCAGATTGTTATGGCTGCGAAGATAAATATTTTTAAAGTCTTTTCTTGAAACATGATACCGTTGGAGTGGTCTTCATGTGGGATGGAAGTGAATTCCACAAAGTAGCCCCCGAGAATGCTAGACTGGTTTTAAATAAGTCTATTCTGGTTTTTGGTACTGCATACAGGCTTTTCGTATCGCCATAGCGGGACTGAGACCGGACTAGCAGCTGGGTTAGATATTCTGGAGTGTTGTTATTCCGAATCTTGAACAGGAAAACTCCTTTGTTAAATGCAAACTGATTTTTGAGAGAAAGAAGTCCCGCTTATCATCAGTTGTTAAAGTAGGATCGGGTAAAATTAATTTCGCTGCTCGTCTGTGTAAAGTTTTCAGTCTTCTTAAATGTACATCTCTGCAGCCATCCCACACCGTTGAAGCATAATTAATGTGAGACTGAATTTATTATGTGCATAATAAAATAATTTTCTGGTTTTAAAATCAGTGAAGTGCTTCAGTTTGGACAGCATGAAAATGTTTCTTGAAACAGTTTTACACATTTATGAGTGTGTGCCTGGGACTTGAGCTGATCTTCTATGATAATTCCCAGGAGGCGGTGTTCAGACACTTGCTGAATAGAATTGCCTTCGAATGACAAATCAAGTGAAAGGGGGCTAAGTTGGTGTTTTTGGCGTGTTGAAATTACCATGGACTTAGATCTTGCTGGATGGATACTCATTGAGTTACGTTCACACCAGGCGGACACCTCATCAAAACTCTGTTGTAGGTTTTCCTCAACCACATTAAGGTTTTTATTTGCCGTGTGGATTGAAGTATCGTCAGCAAACAAGTCATATTTCACAGATTCGGACGTTAGGTGAAGAGGTAGATCGTTGATGTATAAACAAAATAGCAGAGATGCTAACACCGACCAAACTTGGGGTACTCCAAACTTAACCTCCTTCATGTCAGAGTGTGATCCATGAACTACAACCTTTTGCTTGCTCCCCTTTAGGTATGGACTAAAGAAGGAAACTCAGAGCTGTGACGTTTTTTAAGTTCCTTCTATTATAGAAGGGACGTTTTAGAACGGGTCGCGGTGGGGCGAATTTAATAGCATGTCCATGATGTCAAAGGCAATTGAAGTAACAAGATAAAAATTACGTCATGTTTAGTTACGCTAACCTCGCTGCTAAACGTACATTTGGCTCGAAGCGCCGCATGTGCGTATGTATGTGTGTGCGTATGTATGTAAACAAGAGAATCTCCGATATGTATGTACACACAAGCTTGAAACTTGGCGACATAGTTTCTGAAGTGGGTGGCTAAGAGAGCTTCCGAGCATATTGTAATTGAATGTCTCATTTAAGACATAAACAACCATTTATAGGAAGACGGTTGACACCGATTAGAGTCCGTAATTTTTGTCATATTTACTTGAGCTTTAGCATATGGTCTCGACGCCAGGTGTTTCTCGGCCTGCCTCTTTTCCTCTTTCCCTGGGGGTTCCATGACAATGCCTGCCTAGTGATACTGAAAACTGGCTTTCTCAGACTGTGACCAATCCATCCCCATCTTCTTCGCCCAATTTCATTCTCTGCTGTTATCTGCTCTGTTCTATCCCAGAGTCTGACATTGCTGATCTTCTCTGGCCAGTGGATTTTCAAGATTCTTCTAAGGCAACTGTTTATGAAGATCTGTACTCTGTTGACTGGTTTTTGTCAACCTCCAAGTCTCTGCTCCATATAGGAGAACTGCTTTTACATTTGAGTTGAAAGTCCGGACTTTGGTGTGTTGTGACAGCTATCTGGAACTCCACACTTTTTTCAACTGAAGATAGGCTGCTCTTGCTTTACCGATTCGTGCTCTGACCTCTGCATCAGTGGCGCCTTTTTTTTGTCGATTATGCTCCTGAGATAGGTGAAGGAATCTACCTCCTCCAACAGGGTGCCAGCAAGCAAGACTGGTTCTTCCCTGGTTGCGTTCAGCCTCATTGTTTTTGTTTTCTGTTTGTGGATGCCGATGGTGAGGCCCACTTGGGACGAGATGTCAGCAAGCCTTGCGGTCTTGTCCTGCATTTGTTGATGAGTGTGGGACAGTAAAGCCAAGTCGTCTGCAAAATCGAGGTCGTCAAGCTGTGTCACAGTGTCCACTGTATTCCGCTTCTTCTCTGCTCAGTGGTCCTCTTCATAACCCAGTCTATGGCTAGTAGGAAGAAGAACGGAGACAGCAGACACCCCTGCCTGACGCCGGTTCTGACCTGGAGCTCCCTGGTGAACTGCCCTTCGTGGATCACGCGACATGTCATGCCATCGTAGCTGCTTTTGATCAGGCAGACGAGCTTTGTGGGTACACCGTAGTGTCGTAGGAGTTTCCACAAAGTCTCTCGGTCCACGCTGTCAAATGTTTTCTCGTAGTCCACAAAGTTGACGTACAGTGGGAAGCTCCACTCCAGAGACTGTTCCACGATGATGCGGAGGGTGGCGATCTGGTTTGTACATGAACGGTTTTTTTCTGAATCCTGCTTGCTGGTCTCTCAGCTGGGGGTCAGCGGAGCTCTTCATTCTCTCCAGGGTGATCCTGTTGAAGACCTTTCCTGGGACTGACAGCAAGGTGATTTCTCTGTAGTTGGAACACTTGCTGAGGTCACCTTTCTTGGGAAGCTTGATTAGGTACCCCTCCTTCCAGTCAGCCGGCATCACCTCCTCTTCCCAGATCTTTCCAAACAGTGGATACAACAGCTCTACTGTTGTCTCTAGGTCTACTTTCAGAGCCTGCGCTGGAATGCCATCTGGCCCTGCTGCTTTGCTGTTCTTCAAAAATGCCACTGCTCTTCTGATCTCTTCCCGGCTGGGTCTGTCACAGCTGATGGGTAGGTCAGTCTCTGCTGTCTGTATGTCTGGGGGGTCGGGTGGGCTGGGTCTGTTCAATAACTCTTCAAAATACTGGCCCATCTGTCGAGTTGGTCTGCTCTGTCTGCAATAGGCTTGCCTTCTTTGTCTTTTACTGGTCTTTCTGTACGGCCATACTTGCCTGACAATCTTCTGGTAAAGTCGTAGAGCTGTTTCATGTTGCCGCTGCCTGCTGCCTTTTCTGCCTCTGCTGCCAGGCTGTCTGTGTAGGCCCTCTTGTCTGCCCTGATACTCCTCTTCACCTCGCGGTTGACTTCCGAGTATTCCTCCTGTGCCCTTGCTTTGGCTGCTCTCGTGTGACTGTTGTTGACAACTGCTTTCCCACTTCTATCTTCTTCAAGGTCTGTGCCGACAGCCAGTCCTTGTGATGTTGTTTCCTGAACCCTACAGTGTCTTTGCAGGTTGAGTTCAGCGCCTCTCTAACTGTCTTCCACTGCTGCTCTGTGGTGACCGCCTCCTCTTCGTTTACTAGCTCCTGTAGCGCTTCAAACCGGTTGGACAGCACCAGTTTGAACTCTTCTCTCACTCCAGTCTCTCTCAGGAGGCCTACATTATAGCGCTGTCTTCTTGTTATCTCTGTGCGGCTTTTCTTTAACTTGAGCTTTATTCTTAAGGTAAGCAGATGGTGGTCTGAGGCGACATCTGCTCCCCTCCTCAATCGAACATCTAGAAGGGATCTTCTAAATTTCTTGCTAATGCAGATATGGTCTATTTGGTTCTCTGTAGTATGGTCAGGTGAGACCCAAGTTGCTTTGTGTATTCTTCTGTGTGAGAAGATGCTGCCTCCAATGACAAGTCTGTTTAGAGCACAAAAGTCCACAAACCTCTCCCTGTTCTCACTCATCTCCCCTAGTCCCTGTCTCCCCATCACCTCTTCATATCCGGTGTTGTCCTCCCCAATTTTGGCATTAAAATCACCCATGATGATGATGATGTCTCGCTCCGTACATTTGTCCACAGCACTCTGGAGTCTGTCGTAGAACTCTTGTTTCTCTTCCTCGTCACTGTCATTAGTGGGCGCATAACACTGGATGGCGTTGAGTTTGATCTTTTTCCTGTTTCTAAAGGCTGCTGTGATAATTCTTGGCCCCAGAGGTTCCCAGCCCATCAGCGCTCTCTGTGCCACTGGTGACAGCATGAATGCTACAGCTTCTGTATGGAGGGCATTCTTTTCATGACCTGAATACAGAATCATCTCCCCACTTAACAGCCTTTTCTGGCCAGACTGCGTCCATCTGGCTTCACTGATACCTAGCAGGGAAAGGTTGTACTTTTGCATTTCCGCTGCTATCTGGGCGGCCTTGCCGCTCTGGTACATGGTCTTGACATTCCATGTGCCCATGATTGTGTCCCTGGATAGAGAGAGGCGGCTCGGTCCTGTGGCTTCCGAAGACTTCCGGCTTTCACCACACGACGTCATAAATCTTCTGGTAGAAGAACCTACCTCCTCCAGGAAAGAAATTGCTGTTTGTCTATTCGTCGGCGTTTTTGTAGCTATTTCCTTATTTGCGGGGTGGGGAAGCTACCCCCACGCCCAACCCCCTTACTAGGACCAGCGGTTTTCTGTCGGGGTCTCCTTCGCTTAGGCCATGTTGGTTCACGGTACCTTATTTCATTCGATGCACCGCTCTCGCGAGGGACCCCCTATCCACCACCCAGGGGACGCGCCTCAACGCCTTATGGTCCCAGCGCGAGGGATCCTTTATTTGACAACGGTAAAAGTTTTGGTAGTAACAACCATTTTTCGAACTTGCCGTTGCTAATCTACTGATTACTGAGTTACTATTGCACTAATTATTTTCTACTACTGAACAGGGGGAAAAAAATTACTTGACACAACACAAGCCAATAGAGAAGAAAAAAATGTAAGGGGGAAGTGACATAGGAATTACCAGCTTTACTGGTCGGGCATAATGACATGTGAGGTTTAATTAAAATAATATTATAAGAATACACGCAATCTAATACGCATACTCTTTTCTATCGAAAGTATAGGCGCCTTAAAAATATACATTATTATTATTATTATTATTATTATTATTATTATTATTATTATTATTATTATTATTATTATTATTATTATTATTATTATTATTATTATACATAACGCTTGCACATTTCAGCACTCCACTCTCTGTCTCTAATATACACGTACGCACGCGCACGCACAAACGCACACACACACACACACACACACACACACACACACACACACACACACACACACACACACACACACACACACGCACACGTACGTACACACACGCGCGCTTGCGCGGCTTAGGACGTTAAGCTAGTCAGTCATATGAGTAGCTGGCTACACACAAGCTGTACCGAATGAAAATGAGTCATCGAAACCTGGAATACACGTAATTAGTGATCTAATCAGAATAGTATTTTTCAATATGTGCACAGTCACGGGGATGCTGCTGACAAAAATAAGTATTTGATGAGACTGACTTTAAGCGAGGAGAAAGTAGCTGATGTCGTGACGTTTCTAGGCAAGGCATTGCAAAGACTAGAGCCAGAGAACGTCAAACTCGTTTTATAGAGATCAATTCTAGGTCGCAGCACAATAAGGGATTTTCTTGATCTGGAGTACGTTGATGACTAGACGGTAAATAGCGTTGTGATATATCGGGGTAGCTTATCGTTTGTCTGCCACTTAGGCTGGTTGTCCACCGTGACTCCTAGCAGGCGATGGTTAGTAACTTGGCTTATGGTTTTGCCTTGGAGGGACAGACTGGGTGAGAGAAAGCCGAGTTGGTGTTTTTGGCGGGTGCTAATATTATGACTGCACCATTCATCAATATCTTGCAGTGTGTTTTGCAGTCGTGAATTGATGTTTGATATATCATTATCTGGTGTGTGTACAGCGGCATCATCTGCAAACATATCATACGTAACGCTTTAATTTTTTATCGCAAGAGGAAGATCATTTATGAACAAGCAGAATAAAAGGGGACCAAAAATAGAGCCCTGTGGTACGCCATGCTTCACTAACCCTTGATTCGAGTATGAGCCATTTAGTAATACCTTTTGTTTTTTACCTTCGGGGTAGGATTTGAGAAACAACGCCGAGTTGTTGGTATACATAGATACTTTCTTGATCAGTATTTCGTGGTTTACCAGATCAAAGGCTTTACGAAAATCTAGAAACATGACTCCTGTACGTTTTGAGTCGTTGATGGAAGTAACCAGGTGTCTGTCATCCGTATCAGCGCAGTGTGACATGAGTGTTCTGACCTGAAGCCCGTCTGCAATGAATATAATAGATTAATTTTCGGCTTTCCAGGTATATAGATAGCGTGTGAATATGCCGTTCTAAGGGCTTGGACAGAACAGGTAGAAGTGATATGGGCCTGAAATTATTAATTTCACTACGATCTTTAGGTTTAGGTAGAGTTATTACTTTCGCGTCTTTAAATGCGTCTGCAAAACAATTAAAATTAATACAGAGGTTGTAGATATACGTGATACTCTCTACAATGTATGGGAGGGATATCTTGAGTATTTTCGCACTAATCTCATCCAGTCCTGATGATTTTTTTATTTTCCAAGGATGTAATCAATTTACCAACTTCATGGACCGCTATAGTGGGTATGATGAAAGGTTTTGTGTCGGCAGTTCTCTGCTTGCAGAAATCGACTAAGTTGTCCGGGCATACATAGTCATGTGACTTACTTCCCGACGGGATTAATGATTCTGCTACGGAGACGAAGTGGCTGTTGAAGCTGTTTGCTGTGAGATGCGGTGGTAAAGGAGCTGTGCTTTTATTCGTGCCTCTAGTAACTAAATTTATCGCACGTCATATTGTGGCACAGTCTTTACTTTTGTGAATAACTTTATCCCAATAAAATTCTTAGCCTTCAGATCCATGGATTTTACTCGATTACGTTCTTTTTTGTAATCGGTGAAACGCTTCTCTCTCCTCAGCTTGTCCCTGTGCTCCATGGCCTCGATAAGATCCGCAGTCAGCCAGGGTGGTAAAGTGGCGTATTTAACTCTGTGTTGTCTCAAGGGTGCGTGTTTATCTAGCACTCTGAGAAAGATGTGATACCACGTATCTAGTGCTTTATTTGGGTCGGTTTCATTGTACACTTCAGTAAACTCTGCAGAAGCTAGATCGAACAGAAAGGAATTTTGACTGAACTTTTAAAATGATCTGTATGTTATGCACGTATGTCCTTGCTTTTTTAGTTTTGGAAGCTTGGACAGCCACGTGCAGCTCACCGGATAGTGGTCGCTTACGCTACGACTACCAACATGAACGTTGCTAACTGCCGGCGGTTTATTTGTATAAATATGGTCTATAACAGTGGCTGATGATGGCGTAACTCTAGTGGGCGATGTTACCATTTGTTGAAGGCCGACTAAGGTAGTGTACACTCCCATGATGGGTGAGGTTTAAGAGTGTCAATGTTAAAATCCCCTAGAAGGAGAAGTTCGCTTTTATGAATATCTGTTTTATCAATCGAGTGTACAAAGTTGTCATACCACTCAAAAGTAAGAGTGAATGAGTGTGTGTGTGTGTGTGTGTGTGTGTGAGAGAGAGAGAGAGAGAGAGAGAGAGAGAGAGAGAGAGAGAGAGAGAGAGAGAGAGAGAGAGAGAGAGAGAGAGAGAGAGAGAGAAAGAGAGAGAGAGATAGAGAGAGAGAGAGAGAGAGAGAGAGAGAGAGAGAGAGAGAGAGAGAGAGAGAGAGAGAGAGAGAGAGAGAGAGGTTAATTTTTACCAGCCGATGACAACTCAGTGATGACGTCAAAGTTCACTACAGACAAAGACAGTGTAAAATGACGTCATCAGCGGGTTTACTTGCCAACAATAATGACGTCACTGACTGTCTGCCTCTCCATTCTCTGTAACAGTGGCCGTGTCCACACTAGCGGCAGGTTTGCCGAGTTCTGCACTCGCCTGGCTGCCCGAGTCCCCGCACTACACCTGTGGGCCGCCGCAGTGGAGCGTGACGTCACGCCTGCCTGTCTGTGTGAGGAGACTGTGACCGCACCTGTGAGGTGTCCGCCGGTCGTGGTGAGGGAGGTGGGGCGGTCAGGGCGGATTAAGGATGGCTCTGTCCCCCGCTACACCGGTCACCCCGCACCCGCGCCTACAGACGGCCCCGCGGTCAGGGAGATACGTCACTGGGAGGACGGGGACACACCATCGCCTGGTCACACAGCGGACTGGCCAGAGGACTGTGAACGTTGTGCTGACGACATCGCACACCTGATGGAGGAACTCCGGGTGGGGCAGCCAGGTATGACGTCATCTCGTGTACTCACTCATCAACCACCACCACCATCGACAACAACGACGACAACATCAACCACCACTATCATTTTCTTCATCATCATCAGTATGGTTGTTGCTATGGCTGATGTTGCTGTCATTGATGTGGTTGTTTGTGTGTGTGACCAGGTCGTGACCTGCAGTACCGTGACACCGTCATCCTGTGTCCCACCCCACGTGACAACCTGCCTGTGGTCACCCGTCTCCGTGCGCGTGGCGTGCCCGTGCAGGTGGTGACGTCACGTGATGATGAAGTTGCCATCCGTGATGTGGCGCTGGCCGTGAATGACACTGTGACCGTGACAGACTATGACGTGGTCCGCGGACTGGAGAGGCGGGTGGTGGTGGTGATGGGGTGGGGGGGTGTTGGAGCTGATAAATACAGAGACAGACTTCAATCCATGTCAAGATGCACCTCCCTCCTGGTCTGGGCTGGTGAACCTCTATAGTCGAGGTGAGGATGGTGATGATGATGATGGTGGGGTGGAGGAGGAGGAGGATGGGGTGGTGTAGGCGAAGACAGTTCATTCATTCATTTGTTCCTTACTTCATTTATTCATTGCTTCTTGTGAACACCGCTATTGTTATACATAACAGTTGTGATGATGGTTTACATGTTCCTTGCCTGCGATCCCCACCCGGGTCTGCCCTGGGGGACTTGGGTGGGGTTAACTACTTTTTAGTTCCCAGGGTCACCCTGGTCAGCCCCACAAGGTGGGGTTTTCCCCCTATTCTGGGGCATGTGTTTCTGTCTACCCTTGGTCCATTCACCTGTATTTGCCTTTTGTAAACTCTCCCTACTGTCTGCGCTGCCTGTAGCTCTTGATATTGGATGTGTGTTGCTAAATGGTCTTAGCTTTATTTAGGCCCCCATGTCATAGGTTTATTTAACGTATTGGACCGGCTGGCGATATACATTCAATGTTCTGTTTAGTTGTTTTTTTTTCACAAGCAGTGCAGGCACGTCCTGAGAAAGTCTTGTTGCTGTCGGGACATTAAACAATGTAAAACCAATCAATCAATTCTTGCCTGCGTGCTGTACTTGTGGCCGTTTACCGGTGGTCTAACGGTCCCCCTGGACACGGACACTGTTGCTGATGTTAATAATGTTGGCCCCAGTCTTCCTCACCATGTACTGCTGATCATTTTCTGTCATGTTTGGGTTCGTCACCAACTTGTAGCACATTGTACTGTGTCGCCATGACGACAGACCATCATACGTCACGAATATGATGTCATTTTGCAGTTAAATAAATTCGAATGGATTTGACGTCAGCAACGTGGGTACGATATAACTGCAAGACACATAGATCCTGATCCCCCGCAGGTGGTGCGTGTTACGTGGTAGTCACAGTTGCGGGGGCTGATGAGGATCTATGTGTGTTGCTGAGATCACCTTGTAAGCATGTTCCTCAGACCGCGGCGGGGGCTGTTCGGCGATGGAAGACATCAGAAACACAATGTGCCACTCTGGCAGTGAAGGCTTCATGGACTTGCAGGTGTTGGAGTGGAAACGTTGCTAGAGTTGGTTTTCACACAAGGACATGTTCACGCTAGTTCAACTTCAGGAATAGATCGGGAGGGGGTGTCTCTATGGGTTCAAACCTCCCTACCCCTCTAACACCCGCATCACCCCATCCCGCCACACCACCACCCCTCCCCCCTTCCCCCCCCCCCCCCCCCCCCCCCCGACACACACCCCACTACCCTCCACCCTACCCCCGGAAAGCACGATCTCTTGTTTCGGGGCTTTACGTTTTGGGAAAAGTACCCGAGAAAAAAAGGCTGGCCCCTCGCCCCATGACATAACCGATCCGTTCCTAGTTCCTCATCCAGTCGTGTGCGGGAGTGCTGGTGTGTGTTTACTCAGCTCTCGGTGCCTTCCTTGTGCTAGAGTCCACTTCTTCCAAAACCCTCTACGCTACCATGAACACACTCCTAGGCATGTCTAAAGACTCTCCTCTCCCCAACACACACAGCAAAGAAGAACTCCCGTCCGCTTTTTCCACCTATTTTTCCGACAAAATCCAAACTCAGCGCAACACACTCGACACTCTGCCTTCTCCGCCTTGCCCTCCCGACACCCCCTTTTCCAGCACCTCCCTCTCGTCCTTCCGGCCCGTCTCTCAGGACGAAGTCCTCAAGACCATAAAGTCCATGCCTCTCAAAACCTGCGAACTAGACCCTCTCCCAGATTCTCTCTACGGGGACGGCCTTCCAAAACTTCTGCCATTCATTACCGACATCATCAACACGTCTCTAGAGAACGGCTCCGTCCCTGATATCTTCAAGTCCGCCATCATCCGTCCTCTCCTAAAAAAAAATACAACCTCGACCCAAACGAACTCAAAAACTATCGCCCAGTCTCCTATCTCTCTTTCCTGTCCAAGCTTCTTGAGAAGGTCGTTCTCAACCAGCTCAACCTCCACCTCGCCGACAACAACCTCCTCAGTCCCTAATAGGCATATCGCAAACATCACAGCACTGAAACAGCCCTTCTACATATCTTAAACGACCTGCTTCTCTCCACCGACTCGGGCAACATCTCCCTTCTTACGCTACTCGACCTCTCTGCCGCCTTCGACACTATAGACCACTCTATCCGCCTCCACCGCCTTCACCACTCCTTTGGCATCACTGACTGCTCACTCCTGGTTTCTCTCCTACCTCTCCAATAGACAGCAGTCCGTGACCATCGACGGCGTCTCCTCAAACCCAGTCACGCTCTCCTGCGGAGTTCCACAGGGGTCCGTCCTGGGCCCGGTCCTTTTCACACTCTACACCTCTCCCCTGTCCAACATCATCCAGTCTCACCACATACACCACCACCTCTACGCTGACGACTCACAACTACTAGACAAAGACAAACTCGACAACACTCAGTCACTACTGACTCGCACGGCTGACTGCTACGAAGACGTGAAAAACTGAATGACAGCAAACAAGCTTAAACTGAATGACGACAAAACGGAAACCATGCTGGTAGGCACTCGCCAGAAACTTTCCCAGCTCCCTCCCTCCCTCCACCTTCAACTCGACAGCACCCCCATCTCCCTCTCTGACTCGGCCAAAAACCTCGGCGTTATCCTCGATTCCTCTCTTTCCATGACCAGCTTCATCTCCGCCACGGCCCAGGCATGCTACTTCCACCTCCGCCGCATCAGTCAGATCAGAATATACCTCACTACTGAAGCTGCCACCAAACTTGCTGTCTCTCTCATCCTATCTCGCATCGACTACTGCAACTCTCTCCTTTCCGGCCTCCCTCACTCCACCACTTTCACTCTTCAGCGCGTCCAGAACAATGCTGCCCGCCTCGTCCTCAGAAAGAAAAAATCCGACCACATCACTCCCCTGCTCAAACTCCTTCACTGGCTTCCCATCCCACAACGCATCCAATACAAGATTCTGTCTCTCTGCTACAAATCCCTGAACAACTGCGCTCCTGCCTATCTGCCTTACTTCATCCCTACACTCCTTCCCGCTCCCTCCGCTCCGCCTCCGACCCTCTCCGCCTCCACATCCCCCGCACTAAACTGAGCACTTTCGGCCCCCGCTCCTTCTCAGTATACGGTCCAGCCACCTGGAACACTCTCCCACTCTCTCTCCGTCAGGAACACTCTCTCTCTCCTCCTTCCAGTCCGCCCTCAAAACTCACCTCTTTCAATAGTTCTAGCACTATACCACCACACTCCCCACCCTAAGCAGACTGTCGTAATGTATTTTACTATTTGTGGTACGCGAGTCAGTCGTTGTCTAAAGCGTGCACATGCGTTCGCAAGTTGTGAGTGCGCGCTTAGAGTTATAATTATTATAAGATAAGCGCATTATAAATACCGTAATTATTATTATTATTAGAGTGGATTAGATATTTACTGCCAGGCAAAAGTTCTGCACAGTTGACTTAAACAATTCGTAAAACATTAGCTAATGCTTACATTTCAATGAAGCTTTGGTACATTGTCTCCTGAACATTCTGCCACGTAATGTGACAACATCGTGAACATTCTCTAGTTACGTGGATTCACGGTGGCGCGAAACAAGCAAAGCGTCCAACATCTCCATTGCAGACGCACCGTACACAGTCAGAGGAGATGAAATGTCATGGTCTGTTGTTGCAGTTCATGTTCTCCAAGCAATCCCATAGACAACTTGGTACGAAACTCGTCAAATGGTGCATCTCTGACCAAACAAATATCGTCACAGGAACACTGCGAGGCGGGAATTCATCTGTCCATGTGTTGGAGGTCTGCTTTCAGTCTATCCCAATAACGCCTAGAAAATGGATCAAGTGTCCTCTCTCAGTGGCGATGTTTTCATGTCAGATTCATACAAGACGTCCCGTCACTGACGCTGTTGAGTGATCCGGTATGATTTTGACGACAAAGAAGCAATTTCAGTGTACTGTATGTTGAAGTAATGTTGAAGTAATGACAGAATAATAATAATAATAATAATGGCTACTTATATAGCGCTATAAAGGGTGGGAGTGGAGGGGGTCATAAAACCAAAGAACAACGGATTCTACAATACACATGCACGCACACACACACACACACACACACACACACACACACACACACACACACACACACACACACACATACACACACAGGTGCATAATGACAAAGAACTAAGCTACATTGGGGAATCGAACAGGTGGGTCTTTAGGGCAGATTTAAAGGCAGTGAATGAGGGAGAATGTCTGATGTCTATAGGTAGAGAGTTCCAGACAACAGGTCCAACGTGCGCAAAACAACGGTCACCTCTGGTTTTGTATTTGAAGAGCGGGACTCTGAGAAGGCGCGTGTCACTTGAACGGAGGGAGCGGGAGGGAGTGTATAGTTGAAGTTGATCAGCGAGATAGGCAGGGGTAAAGTAGTTAATAGCTTTGTAGCACAGACAGGCGATTTTGTACGAGACTCGTTGTTTGACTGGCAGCCAATGAAGTTGTCTCAGAATAGCAGTGATGGGCTGATGCTGTGAGGCGCGGACGATGAGACATGCAGCACAATTTTGAACTTGCTGCAATTTCTGAATGAGAAACTGAGGGAGGCCAGCTATAGAGGGCATTGCAGTAATCAATGCGGGACAAGACTAAAGAGACGACCAGTTTGGTGGTAGCTTCAGTAGTGAGGTAATGATGGATAGAACTGATGCGTCTTAATTACAGAAAAGCAAGTTTGCAGACATGATTTACATGCTCCTTTATTTAAAGATCTTTATCAAGAAAAACGCCAAGATTGCGAACTGAATCAGAAAATGGAATAGGTGCGTCACAAATGCGCATAGAGTCAAAAGAATTGGGCAGCAGTCGACAGGCACCGACAAAAAGAGCTTCTGTCTTGCCCTCGTGTAACTGTAGTTTATTTTCACACATCCAGGACTTAACATCTGAGATACAGTTCTGAACATCTGAAATAGCCTGACTGGAGCTGTTTGGAGGTGCAGATTTCCGAAGTTGTGTATCGTCCGCATACATGTGATGATCGGTTGAATGCGATGCGATAACCTGAGACAGAGGCTGAGTGTACAGCGTAAATAGAATGGGGCCCAGGACAGAGCCTGGGGGACCCCAAACTCTAGTGCAGCAGGTTCAGAAAGAACGTTCTTGACAGAGACGTTGATCTGACAGGAAGACAGATAAGAGTGAAACCAGGTGAGAGCTTTACCAGAAATACCAAAGTAGTTTTCGAGACGTTGGAGCAAGATGGAGTGGTCAATGGTGTCAAATGCAGCTGATAGGTCTAACAGGGCAAGAACTGAGATCTGGTTTTCATCATAGGCACTTAGGAGGGCATTAACGACACAGAGGAGAGCAATTTCAGTACTGTGCCCGGCACGGTAAGCAGACTGAAGCGGATAGACGAGATTGTTTGACTGAGTGAGCTGTGTCGGAACGACTCTCTCAAGAACTTTGGACAGAAAGGGTAGGTTTGAAACGGGGCGATAGTTCTTTAGCTGGTTAGGGTCAAGATTCGACTTTTTCAGGAGAGGTTTGACAACGGCTGATTTGAATTCTGACGGAAAGACGCCTGACTCAAGGGACTGATGTATGATTTTGGTGATGGTGGGCAGAAGAATTCCGATGTTTTCAAAAACCAGTGAAGTTGGCATGGGGTCAAGCTCACACGTTTTAGGCGGGCATTTCTTAAGAATGTCAATAACAGCATGCTACTTCCACCTCCGCCGCATCGGTCAGATCAGAAAATACCTCACTACCGAAGCTGCCACCAAACTTGCTGTCTCTCTCATCCTATCTCGCATCGACTACTGCAACTCTCTCCTTTCCGGCCTCCCCAACTCCACCACTTTCACTCTCCAGCGCGTCCAGAACAAATCCGACCACATCACTCCCCTGCTCAAACTCCTTCACTGGCTTCCCATCCCCCAACGCATCCAATACAAGATTCTGTCTCTCTGCTACAAATCCCTGAACAACTGCGCTCCCGCCTATCTCTCAAACTTATTTCACCCCTACACTCCTCCCCGCTCCCTCCGCTCCGCCTCCGCCCCTCTCCGCCTCCACATCCCCTGCACCAAACTCAGCAATGTTGGCCCCCGCTCCTTCTCAGTATACGGTCCATCCATCTGGAACACTCTCCCACTCTCTCTCCGTCAGAAACACTCTCTCTCCTCCTTTCAGTCCGCCCTCAAAACTCACCTCTTTCAACAGTTCTAGCACTATACCACCACACTCCCCACCCTAAGCAGACTGTCGTTATGTTTTTCACTATTTGTGGTTCGTGAGTCGTTGTCTAAAGCGTGCGCATGCGTGCGCGAGTTGTGAGTGCGCGCTTAGAGTTATAATTATTATAAGATAAGCGCATTATAAATACCATAATTATTATTATTATTTTTGTTCATAGACGGGAGTGAACTCGACAAAGGGGTGATCAATATGAGGAGGGTGGGTGTCAATATGGGCGCACCGCACAGCATCAAGGCTGTCTCGAATGGACGTCACCCTGTCAGTGAAAAAGCTACAAAAGGCGTTTTCTAAGTGAACAGCTGGGATATTGGTGGGAAGGTGAGAGTCACGAGATCTACCAAGCAAGCTATCAGCAAGGGCAAACAATTTTTTTTACAAGTGTCACTTTCAAGCATCTTTGAGCAATAAAAATCAGTTTTCACACTCAACACAGTCTGATTGACAACAAGTTTCTTCATGTCATAAATCTGTTTATGCACAGTGAGTCCGGATTTACGCCAGGCACGCTCAGCACGCCGACATTCTTATACTTGCCGTTGCCAAAGGGTTGACAGTGGGTGTTCACGTTGCCGGTGACTGCACTGATGCACAAGGGGGTTACTCGGATCGTGCAACATTATTCTTTTGATAAGAACACAGACACCAACAACAACAAAACAGTGATAAAATTAAGATTACAGCAAGAGATTGTTGTTGACAACATGCGCACACACAAAGCCTGCCGGTGACTGGCTACATGTAAATATACCATTCAATGAAAACTACACAGATTTCAATCATCACTGGATCCACAGCAGATAAAACATAAACCGTGTCCACTACACACCACAGAAGACAGACGTGAACAGTATAATACAATTATCAAGGCAAGAGAACCGTACTGACCGCCAAATTATACTCGCCAGCACAAGAAATGCGGCATCACCAGACTCATCGGAAACGCTTCAGCGTTTCCGATGATTCTGGTGATGTCGCATTACTTTCGCTCGCCAGTATGTATCTGAAAGAGGTTGACAAGCCCTGTAGTGGGCAGCCATTACTGCTGTAGGCAATACCTGTGGCTAAATGTACGACTGTCTCGCTAGTACAGTATGGACAGCAGAGTGAAACTGAGCAAGCGTCAGAAATCAATAATTATGCAGGAGGTCAACACGGGTCAGACAATTTCCCACATCATTTCTGCAAAACCCAAAAGTTGCATTAATTTTAACCGTGCGCTGTAGCCGCCTGTTGCCTCCCCTTGTACTCCCAGCCACTGGCACTGTTAGCGTCACTCTCTCTCTCTCTTCTTGGCTTGGCTTCGCGAACGAAGATTCTATAGGGGTTGCCCAAGTCGTCAGCAGGCATGTTCGTGGCTGCGGAGGCCAATCCGGGATAGGCAGGTTCGACCGCAGTGGCTGCAGGGGAAGGTCTGGTCAGGGTTCTGAGTTTCGACAACTCTGTTTTTTTTCATGAGCCGCTTGTCCTTAAGGCTAGCTCTGCGAGAGTCCTCAAAGGAGGCGGCTGCCTTGTAAATGGTGGAGCGCCACGTGTCGCGGTCCGCAGCAAGCGAAGACCACTGGCGGTGGTCAATTTGGCAGGCACTAAGTGACTTCTTGAGACCGTCTTTGTATCTCTTCTTTGGTGCCCCTCTGTCTCGGTGTCCAGTGGCGAGCTCACCGAACAGAGTGATCTTGGGTAGGCGATGATCCTCCATCCTGGAGACGTGCCCCGCCCAGCGAAGCTGGGTCCGCAGCAGCAAAGCCTCGATGCTCACAGTTTCCGCCTGTTCAAGGACCTCGACGTTGGTGACATAGTCACTCCAGTGAATGCTGAGGATGGTACGCAGGCAGCGCTGGTGAAAGCGTTCGAGGAGTCGTAGTTGGCTGCGGTAGAGGGCCCAGGACTCGGAACCATACAGCAGGGTGGTGAGGACAACAGCTCTGTACACGCTGATCTTGGTGCCTTATTTCAGCTGTTGATTGTGCCACACCCGCTTGAATAGTCGCCCAAAAGCACTGTTCGCTTTTGTCAGCCTGTTGTCCAGCTCCTTGTCCAGCTTGGCGTCTGACGTGATGATGCAGCCAAGGTAGGTAAACTGGTGTACAGACTTCAGTTCGGACTCGCCGATGGTGATGTGGGGAGGGCGATGCTCTTCCTTGGGTGCCGGCTGACGAAGGACCTGTCTTTTTCAGACTGACCTCGAGTCCAAAGAGCTGGGCAGCATCTACGAAGCAGGACGTGATGTGCAACGAGGGCAGCGTCACCAGCAAAGAGCAGCTCACGAATCAGTTGGTCTAGGGTTTTGGTGTGGGCCTGCAGTCGTCTGAGGTTGAACAGGTTGCCATCGAGACGATACCTGATGTACACTGCGTCGTCATCGTCGAGGTCCACTGTGGCCTGCTTCAACATCATGCTAAAGAAGATGGTAAAGAGGGTCGGTGCCAGCACGCAGCCCTGCTTCACGCCGTTGAGAATGGGGAATGGTTCTGAGAGGTCACTGTTGAGTCTGACCTGGCCTTGCTGGTCCTCGTGGAGCTGGACGATCATGCTGAGGAACTTTGGGGGACAGCCAAGTCGCTCCAGGATCTGCCACATGCCTTGCCTGCTCACAGTGTCAAACGCTTTTGTTAGGTCGACAAACGTTACGTACAGCCCTTTGTTCTGCTCGCGGCACTTCTCCTGAAGCTGTCTCAGCACAAAGACCATGTCGGTGGTACTCCTGTTGGCTCTGAAGCCACACTGGCCCTCTGGGAGGTGGTCTTCAGCGATGGCAGGTACCAGCCGATTCAGGAGCAGCCTTGCGAGTATTTTCCCGGCAATGGACAGCAGGGTAATTCCACGATAATTAGAGCAGGCAGACTTCTCTCCTTTGTTCTTGTACAGGGTGATGATGACTGCATCACGGAGATCCTTTGGTAGTGTTCCTTTCTCCCAGCAGCAGAGAAAGAGGTCGTGGAGCTTGATGTGCAGTGCTGGGCCTCCATGTTTCCAGATTTCTGGCGGGATTCCGTCAATGCCTGCTGCTTTGCCACTCTTGAGCTGGTGGATGGCTGTGAGGGTCTCTTCGGCAGTGGGCGGTTTGTCCAATTCAACATTTAGTGGGAGGTGTGGGATTTGGAGGATGACTGTTTCTTGAACAGTGCGCTTAGCGCCGAAGAGGCCCTGAAAGTATTTCGACCAGCGGTTCAAGATGGAGGTATTATCTGTGAGGAGTGCCTGTCCATCAGCGCTTCGCAGGGGACTTTGTACCAGGTGCCTGGAGCCATACACTGCTTTCAGTGCTTCGTAGAAGCCCCTGTAGTCACCGTTGTCAGCGCAAAGCTGGGTCCTCTGTGCGAGTCTGGACCACCACTCGTTCTGGAGCTCTCTAAGCTTGCTCTGGAGACTGCTACAGATGAGGCGGAAGGCAGACTTCTTCACAGGGCAGGAAGGCTGGGCTAGGTGGGTGGCTCTTTTTTTTTTTTTTTTTTTTTTTTTTTTTTTTTTGCTAGAAGTTCCTGGATCTCTACGTCATTTTTGTCAAACCAGTCTTTGTTCCTCTTTCTAACAAAGCCCAAGGGGTTTCAGCTTGAGGCGGAGCCTGAGTTTGCAGCGGACAAGGCGGTGGTCAGTGTGGCACTCTGCGCTGGGGGTCACTCTGGTGAGGAGGACGTCACTGTGGTCCCTTTGACGCACTAGGACATAGTCGATAAGGTGCCAGTGCTTGGAGCGAGGATGTACTGTGGCAGCAAGCACAGCGGGCTTAATGTTCAACCGAGCGCTGTCGCCGCCTGTTGCCTCCCCTTGTACTGCCAGCCACTAGTACTGTAATCACTGTAGTGTGCACCGGAGCGCTTAATGTTCATGCATCAACGAGAAAATCCTCTGTCAGTAGTGTGCTGAGATGCAACATTCGCATGTGACAATGCCCTTTGGTACTGAGAGAGAGAGAGAGAGAGAGAGAGAGAGAGAGAGAGAGAGAGAGAGAGAGAGAGAGAGAGAGAGAGAGAGAGAGAGAGAGAGAGAGAATTGAATTGAATTGAAACTTTATTTTCTAAGGATGAAGACAGTAGGCACGCAGGCCTTTTTACACGTCTGTCCTTAAGAGAAATGATGATGATGATGAAACGTTTTATTGACAGGATAAAGTTTTAGGCGAAACGCCTCTCTTACAAACTGGAGAGAGAGAGAGAGAGAGAGAGAGAGAGAGAGAGAGAGAGAGAGAGAGAGAGAGAGAGGGAGAGAGAGAAAGAGAGAGAGAGAGAGAGATCTGTCTCTTCAGTCCCACAAATTGTTCGACACTTTCACCCAGCAGGAGACAGATCGACCATTACAGTTCAAGGGTAGTGCCAGATTAGCATGAACGTAAACCACCCTTGAACTATACAATACAATACAACTTTATTGTCTGTTCGAGTCGAGGCACGACAGAAATTTGCCCTTCGGCTCGTCATGAAACAACAATATAAGACATTAACAAACGCTACAAGAACATATCATGAAAAATTATCATTGCAGCAATCTATCACAAGCAATCTGTAACAAGATGGGAGGTAATGTTAAGTAGATCATACTTATCGCGGCGTTATAAACGAGAGTTCAAAATCGAGACAGCAGTTGGAATAAAAGACTTCTTAAAAACATTCTTTTTGGCAAGTGGCATGTTGAAACGTCTGCCTGATGGTAGCATTTGAAACTGATCAGAGAGTGGGTGACGAGGATCATTGACAATGCTAGCAGCTATCCTTCGGACAGCTCTATGGTACAGATCATCTACTGGGTACTGTGCTAGACCAATGATCTTCTCAGCTGTTCTGACGATACGTGACAGTCTGCCCCTGTTTTTCATACTGAGATTGCCATACCAAGCAGTGATGTTAAAAGTCAGTATGCTTTCGATCAGGCTTCTATAAACAGATTCTAAAACCCTGGAACTGACATCAAAACTTCTCTATTTCCTAAGAAGGTACAGACGCTGGTTTGCTTTTTTCACAATCAGATCGGTGTTTCCAGTGAAGGACAGCCCACTATCCACGACTGTGCCAAGGTACTTAAATTCAGTGACCACCTCTACAGGTTGATTATTAATTGAGACAGGTACAAAAATATCATCAACTTTCCTGTCATCAATGACGAGTTCCTTGGTTTTCTGTACATTCATTTCCAGAAAACTGTCTTTGCACCATGACTCTAATACTGCTATATGTGCAAAGTACTCAGCCAGACTGTCTTCTTTTTGGAGTAGGCGTACACGAGCCATGTCGTCTGAGAACGTTATGAGACGAGAAGTGGCAGTGTGACAACGCATATGGTCTGTGTATATAGAAAACAATGTCGGAGAGAGGACACAACCTTGAGGGCAGCCTGAATTTAGCACCACTTGGTCAGACAGACTGCCGTGTACATTTACACGTTGTGGCCTGTCCTTCAAAAAGTCTCGCACCCACAGAATAATGTTTGTGTTCACATTAAAGTCCATCATACGCTGCAAAAGCATCAGTGGTTCAACAGTATTAAAAGCATTAGAAAAGTCAAAAAAAGAATTCTCACATGTGCTTTTGATTTCTCAAGATGTTGAAATACAAGATTGTACAGAGTAAGGCATGCATCCTCCACACCCCTATGGTTTTTGTAAGCAAATTGGAATGGATCCAGTAGTTCGGCAACATCATTTAACAGATGCCTCCTCACCACTTTTTCCATACATTTTGACAGAATAGAAGTCAATGCAACTGGACGGAAATCGTTGAATTCATGAGCGTTGGTTTTTTTAGAATCAGGACAATGATTGATGATTTCCAAGCCGTAGGGACAGTATGATGATCAAGCAGAAACTGAAAGATAGTAGTGAAGATCTTCCCCAATTGACCTGCACAGCTTTTCAATACTCTTCCACCTAACCCATCTGGTCCAGGTGTTTTGTGTGCATTCAGCTTAGAAAAGATGTTTACTACCTCCTCTTCTGTAATTGACAAAGGTTCCGGTACAATGGACTGGCACAATTCATCACAGTTATCACTGAGGTTTCTGCCATCGAACCGTGAGTAAAAACGATTTAGATCATTGGCCATCTCAACTGGATTCCCAGTGCAGAGCCTGGCTTGTTTCTTTTGCTGCCTACCCATCATGCCGTTCAGACATTCATGCCGTTCAGACCATTCCATGCATCTCTAGCGTTGCCAGAAGAAAATTTTGTTTCGATCTTGCTTTTATAGTTCAGTCTGGCAGTCCTAGCAGCCCTTCTAAAATCCCTCTCCTTTTCCCGAAATTCATCAGTGTTGCCCTCTAAGAAAGCAAGTTTCTTCTGGTTCAAATACACCTTTAGCTCCTTCCTGACCCATGGCTTATTGTTGGCAAACATCTTCACTGTCTTTGTTTTAATTACAGTGTTCTCACAAAATCTTACGTAAGAAGTGACTGTCTCAACAAGTTCATTAGGGTCATCACAGTGATGAGTAAACATATCCCAATCTGTCGCCTCAAAGCACCCACGGAGCTCCTCCATGCTGTCCGGTGTCCACAGCTGAGTGGTTTTTGTTACAGTCTTGGACGTCTTTATTTTTTGTCTATACTTTGGCAACAAGTGTATGACGTTGTGGTCCGAGCGCCCCACTGGGGGCCTACACAACGGCTTAAACGCATCGTCAATGTTGCCAAAGCAGAGATCAATAGTGCGATTAAGTCTTGTAGGACATGTACTGTTGTAGAGACATGTGTGGTGTTAGATCGCACTGATTGAAGTCGCCAAGACTGAATAAATACTGGCTGGTCAGGATAGTTTGACACCACTCTGGAATAACAGTTAGCAATCGTCTCAGCTGCAGCTTTGAAGTCGGGACCCGGAACATAAACGGTAATTATAGTCAGCTGACCGAATTCACGTGGCAAGTAGTGTGGTCGCAGCGACACGGTTAGCAGTTCAAGTTTGCGTGTACACACCCGTTCACGGACAGTCAGCTGTGTAGCCCACTTTTCGCTGACGAGCATACACACACCACCCACCACATTCTTCTGAATCTTAACCCTGTCCACGTCAGCCCGTACAGTTGTAAAACCAGGCAGTGTCACTTCCCCAGAATCCTCTGTCAGCCATGTTTCATGAACTTTTGTTGTACATCGCCACACGTTTCTAAAGTCACCATAAGATGTGAAAGTGTTTATACCGAGATATGCTGGTCCGCAATTAATACACCAATGAGCTTTGTTGGTTGTTAATAATTAACTCATTGTGCCCGAGTTGCGAAATCCCCCCATTTTGCAGTTATCGTCTGAGGACTGCATTACAATTCAGGAGACAGATCGACCATGATACTACTATATTCAAGGGTAGTGGCAGAATAGCTTGGCGCCTATAGGCGCCAAGCTATTCTGCCACCACCCTTGAACTATGATGATCGAGCCATATGGTGTGTTGTGGGCAGAATGAATTAAGAGTGCACAACTGCGGAACTACAAAGGTACACATTTCAGAAAACTATTCAAAGTACAAAATATAAAAACAAAGTCCGCGCTCTCATTTTTCACACCACAAACAAAGTTGAGATGGCGCATACATTTAAGAAAAACATTTATTTTCAACTTACAGCAGGCAAAGGCAAAATGTCATGAACTGTACACTGAAGTACTGACAACGTACTAAATATCCCTTTGGGGAATGTTTTGGTTCAGAATATAAATAAGAAATACAAGGACTGACAGCGTACTAAATATCCCTTTACATAATGTTTTGGTTCAGAATATAAACAAGAAATACAAGGACTGACAGCGTACTAAATATCCCTTTGCGGAATATTTTGGTTCAGAATATGTGGTGTTTAGACGAGGGAGGAGTGATAAACATATTTTAAACGGAGGGAAAGAGGACTGAATGCGTGGGTGGGGGGCGGTGTCCGGTAGCGGAAGTACTGAGTAGGTGGGGGAATTTCCCGACTGTGGAATGCTATGATGAGAGATGGAGATTGAGAGAGAGAGAGAGGGAGGGTGGGAAAGCCTGTAGGGGGTGAGTGCGTAGGCGAGTATGAGAGGTGTGAAAGCGGTGTGTGGGAGGTGAATGCGTGGGCGGTTACAGGAGTGATAAGGGAGGGTACCGACCGAATACGCCAGTCAGCAGCAGCAGCAGCAGTCAGGCGACAGCTAGAAATTGAAATGGCTCCCAAATCAGCGAGAAAGAAGGCTTTACTAGAAAATAGTGAGATGGACCATATTTTCCGTGACTGGGGCCTCGACGAAGAGGTGCAGAGTGCCATGATCAGGGAAAAATTCATCTCTAGGCAAGCACTACTGCTAATGTCTGACGAAGACATTGACGCTCTGGCGCTGAAACGGGGGGACAGAGCAGTGCTCCGTGCAGCGGTGGCCAAATTCCAGGTGGACAACGGCGGTGGCCCACTGTGCGGCGGACTGGGAGGAGTAGCGGACAACAGCGGCAGTAGGGCGCCACAGACCTTGCAGGACGCCCTATACAGTACACACCACAGCGGGGCCGGACTGGATGAACTGTTGCGCGACGGCCTGTGCGTCAGTGGCAACAGTAGCGGGGGTATTGCGGCAGCAAAAGGTGGGCCCCACTTACGTATAGTAGACTTTCTGTCTTCAGCAGCAGTGGCAGAGGAAGAAGTGGCACTTGGGGGTGGTGTCACTATAAAGGTGAACAGCAAACCGAAGTTGGACAAGGTTTCCCCCGCACACTGGATAGTGGCAAACAGCCGTATTATGGCGGCCCTTATGGACAAACCCACACCGGGTTTCACGCCGCACGCCTACCTCAAGTACTCGGCGATGGTGGGGGAGCTGGCGGCCAGGTACACCTGGCAAAGTGTCCTGCTGTTCGACGATGAGTATCAGTCGTCAGCGGCAAACGGCCGAAGCATTCCAGTGGGGCACGGACGCCCCACACCTGTCCACGGTGGTGCTGCGCGACCGTACTGCGCAATCTGCGATGCCCGCTGGCTCACCTGCTCGCAGAACAGGAGGAGGGACGGCCGGACCGCGCCCACAACGCCCCATCGGCCCCTCTGGGAGGGAAGTGTGCCTGCAGTACAACAGAGGGTACTGCACCTACGGCGCACGCTGCCAGCTGGACCATGTGTGTGCCACCTGCGGGAGAGATCATCCGGCGCGGGAACATCGTGACACACCTGCAGCAGCGGCAGGGGGCAAACACGGGACAGCCTAGGACACAGCGCAGCAGGTTGCACAAGGCGAGGTAGGCCCCACCCATTCTAGCACTTTTTATCATAGCCCTTATCCTGCACTAAGTCCATACAACTGTCAATTGTTAGGTTCTGGAGAGTCCATTAGTTCAAAGCTTTTAGTGTGGCAAGACGAATTAGCTTCTGATAAAGACAAAAAGTTTCTCCTTGAAGGGATCGAACATGGGTTTTATATCACTGACAAACATCAGACTGTTAGATCTGTAGAGCAGAAAAATCACACCTCTGCCTTAAAAAACAGAGTAGCGGTAGAAAAGGAGCTCATCGATCAGATAAACAAAGGTCATTATATCGTAGCATCTCAAAAACCAACGGTAATTAGCGCTTTGGCTGCGATCCCAAAAGACGACAATAGCATAGGCCTGATACATGACGGCAGCAAGCCTGTAGGACATGCAATGAACGATTACTCAGTACCTGAGACAGTAACATTCCAGACTCTAGCGTACGCGTGCGCACTAGCCAAGTCCGGCTACTGGTGCGCGAAAGTTGACCTTAAGGCGGCATACCGATCTGTGTGTATCCATCCAGATAATTACCAAGTCACAGGCCTAAAATGGATTTTTACGGGCGAGCAGAAGCCCACATACCTGTTCGATAGTAGGCTCCCTTTTGGTAGTAATGTGGGCCCTTCGCACTTTCACAGACTCTCGCAGGCAGTTCGCAGATGTATGTTACGGCGCGGCATGACAGGGATAGTAGCGTATATAGACGATTTCTTCATAGCAGCTAAGTCCAAAGAGGAATGCACTCAAATGATGATGACGCTCATTGCCCTTTTACGTAGATTAGGGTTCAATATTAGCTGGCCTAATGTGGTCACTCGGCACACCCTGAACGACCAAGCAGCCTTCTCTAGGGACAGCACTGCTTGCTCCACACGGAGAGGGGCCTAGAAAAGGTGGCCTAACCAAAGCTCATCCCCTCGTAACCCAGTTGGCTAGCCGCGGTCAACGGGCATCTTCCCATGCGGTCAGAAAACAAGAAAAAACAATGGATCCACTCTCATGACGACCACGACCGGACTCAACGTT
The DNA here is from genome assembly GCA_036245525.1 of Semisulcospira habei. Taxonomy (NCBI): domain Eukaryota; kingdom Metazoa; phylum Mollusca; class Gastropoda; family Semisulcospiridae; genus Semisulcospira; species Semisulcospira habei. Next base: position 236,198,370 of record BTPG01000004.1, read on the forward strand.
GCATGCTGGAACATCCGAACCATGCTCGACACAGCAGACAGCGGACGCCCTGAACGTCGCTCCGCCCTCATTGCCCATGAATTGCGGAGGTTAAACATCGACATCGCCGCGCTCAGCGAAGTACGCCTTCCGGAGGAAGGCAGCCTCCAAGAACTTGGCGCTGGCTACACCCTCTACTGGTCAGGCAGGCCTGCATCAGAAAGACGGCTCTCAGGCGTGGGCTTCATGGTGAAGACCCACATTGCGACTAAGTTGGAAAACCTACCAACGGGTCACTCCGACCGCATCATGTCCATGCGCCTCCCACTGAGACACCAGCAATACGTCACCCTTCTCAGTGTGTACTCCCCAACCCTCCTGGCAGAGCCTGCAGAAAAAGACAAGTTCTACTCTGACCTGCGCAGCCTCCTACAGAGCACCCCTGCAGACGACAAAGTCATCATCCTTGGCGACTTCAACGCCAGAGTGGGCCAAGACTCTGAAGCCTGGAAAGGAGTCCTCGGCAAGCATGGCGTTGGGAACTGCAATGACAATGGTGGCCTACTGTTGGAGCTCTGTGCAGAGCAGCAACTTGTCATCACCAACACTACTTTCCAGCAAAAGGACAGTCGAAAGACCACCTGGATGCATCCTCGCTCCAAGCACTGGCACCTTATCGACTATGTCCTAGTGCGTCAGAGGGACCGCAGTGACGTCCTCCTCACCAGAGTGATGCCCAGCGCAGAGTGCCACACTGACCACCGCCTTGTTCGCTGCAAACTCAGGCTCCGCCTCAAGCTGAAACCCAAGAAAGGGGGCCCCCCCAAGAAAAAGCTTGATGTTGCCAGCCTTCAGCGTGACGACAAGAAAGCTGCCCTTCAGGCCGATTTACAGCGCATGCTCAAAGATACAGTTGATCCAGCAGACTCCTCCCCTGAAACACTCTGGGAACAACTGAAAACTGCTATTGTAAAATCTTCTGTGGAAGTCTTGGGCTTTGCTAGAAAGAGGAACAAAGACTGGTTTGACGAAAACGACGTAGAGATCCAGGAACTTCTAGCAAAAAAAAGAGCCGCCCACCAGGCCCACCTAGCCCAGCCTTCCTGCCCTGTGAAGAAGTCTGCCTTCCGCCTCATCTGCAGCAGTCTCCAGCTCAAGCTTAGAGAGCTCCAGAACGAGTGGTGGTCCAGACTCGCACAGAGGACCCAGCTCTGCGCTGACAACGGTGACTACAGGGGCTTCTACGAAGCACTGAAAGCAGTGTATGGCCCTAGGCACCTGGTACAAAGTCCCCTGCGAAGCGCTGATGGACAGGCACTCCTCACAGATAATACCTCCATCTTGAACCGCTGGTCGGAATACTTTCAGGACCTCTTCGGCGCTGAGCGCACTGTTCAAGAAACAGTCATCCTCCAAATCCCACACCTTCCACTAAAGGTTGAATTGGACGAACCGCCCACCGCCGAAGAGACCCTCACAGCCATCCACCAGCTCAAGAGTGGCAAAGCAGCAGGCATTGACGGAATCCCGCCAGAGATCTGGAAACATGGAGGCCCCGCACTGCACAACAAGCTCCACGACCTCTTTCTCTGCTGCTGGGAAAAAGGAACACTACCAAAGGATCTCCGTGATGCAGTCATCATCACCCTGTACAAGAACAAAGGAGAGAAGTCTGCCTGCTCTAATTATCGTGGAATTACCCTGCTGTCCATTGCCGGGAAAATTCTCGCAAGGTTGCTCCTGAATCGGCTGGTACCTGCCATCGCTGAAGACCACCTCCCAGAGGGCCAGTGTGGCTTCAGAGCCAACAGGAGTACCACCGACATGGTCTTTGTGCTGAGACAGCTTCAGGAGAAGTGCCGCGAGCAGAACAAAGGGCTGTACGTAACGTTTGTCGACCTAACAAAAGCGTTTGACACTGTGAGCAGGCAAGGTATGTGGCAGATCCTGGAGCGACTAGGCTGTCCCCCAAAGTTCCTCAACATGATCGTCCAGCTCCACGAGGACCAGCAAGGCCAGGTCAGACTAAACAGTGACCTCTCAGAACCATTCCCCATTCGCAACGGCGTGAAGCAAGGCTGCGTGCTGGCACCGACCCTCTTCACCATCTTCTTCAGCATGATGTTGAAGCAGGCCACAGTGGACCTCGACGATGACGACGCAGTGTACATCAGGTATCGTCTCGATGGCAGCCTGTTCAACCTCAGACGACTGCAGGCCCACACGAAAACCCTAGACCAACTGATTCGTGAGCTGCTCTTTGCTGATGACGCTGCCCTCGTTGCACACACAGAGAGAGCCTTGCAGCGCATTACGTCCTGCTTCGCAGATGCCGCCCAGCTCTTTGGACTTGAGGTCAATCTGAAAAAGACAGAGGTCCTTCATCAGCCGGCACCCAAGGAAGAGCATCGCCCTCCCCACATCACCATCGGCGAGTCCGAACTGAAGTCTGTACACCAGTTTACCTACCTTGGCTGCATCATCACGTCAGACGCCAAGCTGGACAAGGAGCTGGACAACAGGCTGGCAAAAGCGAACAGTGCTTTCGGGCGACTATTCAAGCGGGTGTGGCACAATCAACAGCTGAAAAAAGGCACCAAGATCAGCGTGTACAGAGCTGTCGTCCTCACCACCCTGCTGTACGGTTCCGAGTCCTGGGCCCTCTACCGCAGCCAACTACGACTCCTCGAACGCTTTCACCAGCGCTGCCTGCGTACCATCCTGGGCATTCACTGGAGTGACTATGTCACCAACGTCGAGGTCCTTGAACAGGCGGAAACTGTGAGCATCGAGGCTTTGCTGCTGCGGACACAGCTTCGCTGGGCGGGGCACGTCTCCAGGATGGAGGATCATCGCCTACCCAAGATCACTCTGTTCGGCGAGCTCGCCACTGGACACCGAGACAGAGGGGCACCAAAGAAGAGATACAAAGACGGTCTCAAGAAGTCACTTAGTGCCTGCCAAATCGACCACCACCAGTGGTCTTCGCTTGCCGCGGACCGTGACACCTGGCGCTCCACCATTCACAAGGCAGCCGTCTCCTTTGAGGACTCTCGCAGAGCTAACCTTAAGGACAAGCGGCTCAGAAGAAAAAACAGAGCTGTCGTAACTCAGAACCCTGACCAGACCTTCCCCTGCAGCCACTGCGGTCGAACCTGCCTGTCCCGGATTGGCCTCCGCAGCCACGAAAATGCCTGCAGACGACGTGGGCAAGCCCTATAGAATCTTCGTTCGCGAAGTCAAGCCAAGAGAGAATGTGGTGGGGCCTACACAAACCATTACTTTTCTCGGGATCCAAATCTGCACCAGCACAAGCACCTTGTCATTGGGCGACGACAAGTTACAGCAACTTCACAAACGCTTGCAGCAGTTTCAAGGCAAAACACGCGCGACAAAGCAAAGCTTGCAGTCACTAGCAGGGTCCCTTAACTGGGCGTGTCAAGCCGTCAAGGGAGGAAATTTTTTTCTCAGGCGGATTCTTGATACGATTAAACCCCTTCAGCAGCAAAGGCATAAAGCGAGACTCGCACGAGAGTTTCACGCAGACTTACAGTGGTGGCTATCTTACATGCATGTTTTAATGGCACTGTGTATTATGATTCACAAAGCAAGGAACATGTCCATGTTGATGCATGCAACCTGGCGGCAGGCGCGTTCTGGAAAGGAGATTGGAATTATACACTGTTCTCTTCAGACATGCCGGCAGCCAAGGACTTGCATATTAATTATAAAGAGGTGTGCGCGGTGGTGCAGGCAGGCCGGTGGGCCCCCTCATGGCGAGGGAAACAGGTGGTCATTCATACGGCCAGCACGGTGACAAAGGCTATCATTAACAAAGGGCGCTCAAAAGACCGCTATGTCAATAGTCTGTTGAGGAAGATGGCATGGGAGTGTGTGAGAACGAATTGCAGCGTGTCAGCGATGCACGTGGCTGGCAGTGTGAATGTGTTTGCCGATACCATTTCCCGCCTACACGAAGGACGGCTGCCCATGCTAGGACAATTGCTAACGAATTGGCACCGGGGCCGACCGCCTGACACCTACCTTCTGAATCACATTTCACAGTCAGCTCTTGCTTTTGTGCTGTCTAGGTGCCGGGTCTAGGCTCAGACATCAGCTACTGCTTGAGGTGGCGGGATATCGTGCCAGTGTTTTTGCCGACAACACCAAGAAAACTTATCAGACTCACTTGCGCTCTTATCTCAGATTTTGTGACCAAATGAACATCCAGCCGGTACCGGTGTGTGAGAGAACAGTGGCGCAGTACACAGCCTTTTTGGCCAGGACACTTCAGCCCAGTTCCGTGGCACAATACCTCAACATTGTTCGCCTATTGCATTTAGAATGCGGGAACCGCACTCGATACCAGGATTCGTGGATGGTGAAAAGCACATTGCGGGGAATTGAGCGAACAAAAGGCTGCCCTCCTAACCGCAAGACGCCGATGAGCCCGCAACTTCTTCTTCAGATTAAACAAAAACTTGATTTGTGCAGCTCTAAGGACTGTGTCTTCTGGGCAGCGATTGTGGTTATGTTCTTCGGACTGCTTCGGCGATCCAATCTTTTCCAAGATGGTGCAGGATTCTATCCTGGGAAACAACTCACTAGAGACTGCTTTGTTGTGAATGACAACAGTAGTGTCAAGATACTGGTTAGGTGGAGTAAGACAATTCAGAAACGCGAAAAAACTCTAGTGATCGCGTTACCGGTCATGTTGCGTCACCCTCTGTGCCCCGTGACGGCAGTGATCAGTATGTTTAGAGCGCTAGGCCCAGCGCCGCCTAAGGCACCGGCCTTCCCCATTCGGGGATCAGAGTTCAACAAACGGTTGCGAGAACTGACCTCTGCTGCTGAAGGGGTTTATACAAGCCACAGCTTGCGGCGTGGTGGGGCTACCTGGGCCCTGGCTTGTGGGGTGCCCGGCGAGGTGGTGAAGTGTTTGGGGGACTGGAAAAGCACTGCATAACCTATCATACTTGGACCAAATACCTCAAAATATTCAAGATTTCTACAGAAGTGTACTTATTCAGAAAATATCGACACCTTGAACACTCGACTTTTCTCTCAATTGGGTGAAAAAACTGGCGTTTTTCCCGTTAGGTTTGGGCAGGAAACAACCAGTAAACCTACTGGTTGGGTTAGATATTGTCTTACATGTTTGACAAGTGAGAGTCACGGGAATAAAACGCCTCCGTTATTTTTTGCCCAAATGACAGAAAAGTGTTGCCGCCGCGTGTTCAGTGTGCGTGAGGAAGTAGTGTGGAGTTGAGCGTGAGACTGAGGTGTGATAGAGCGTGTGGTCGTGTGCGCTGTTCTGACAAAACCTCGCCCAAGTTCTGGTCCGGAACTCTGGCCAGCCATTTATTGGCCGAGAGGGGCGATGATGTCAGAACAGGGGCGCACTGAAGGGAAGGAGAGATTGAGATCGGGGAAAGGGGAGGGAGGGGGGAGGCATGAGAGTGACTGGAGTTTAAGTGGTGTTTAGACGAGGGAGGAGTGATAAACATAATTATTTTAAACGGAGGGAAAGAGGACTGAATGCGGGGGGGGGGGGGGGGGGGGGGGGGGTGTCCGGTAGCGGAAGTACTGAGTAGGTGGGGGAATTTCCCGACTGTGGAATGCTATGATGAGAGATGGAGATTGAGAGAGAAAGAGGGAGGGTGGGAAAGCCTGTAGGGGGTGAGTGCGTAGGCGAGTATGAGAGGCGTGAAAGCGGTGTGTGGGAGGTGAATGCGTGGGCGGTTACAGGAGTGATAAGGGAGGGTACCGACCGAATACGCCAGTCAGCAGCAGCAGTCAGGCGACAGCTAGAAATTGAAAAAAATACAAGGACTGACAGCGTACTAAATATCCCTTTGCGGAATGTTTTGGTTCAGACTATAAACAAGAAATACAAGGACCAGTCGAACAGGAAAATAGTGCAGCATGTGTTTTGGTCCATCCCCCCTTTTAACAAAATCCAACCACCCTGACCCGGACTACGCAAGTGTGAATGCCATTTGCGCCGGCAAGCGACATAGATCCTCATGAGCCCCCTCAACTGCATGGACTCGTGAAGATCTATGTCTCTTGTCAACGGATGGCGTTGCCTCATAATTAATGACCCATTCTGCAGTTGCTGCCCGATCGATCAAATTATGACAAAAGAGTTGTTGTCAACAGCGCGTACCGCTACGCAAGTTCATGAAAAACAAGCACAAGCACAGAACCCGTCAGCGTCCTTATCTATCTGTCTGTCTGTCTATCTATCTATCTATCTATCTATCTATCTATCTATCTATCTATCTATCTATCTATCTATCTATCTATCTATCTATCTATCTATCTATCTATCTATCTATCTATCTATCTATCTATCTATCTATCTATCTATCTATCTATCTATCTATCTATCTATCTATCTATCTATCTATCTATCTATCTATCTATCTATCTATCTATCTATCTATCTATCTATCTATCTATCTATCTATCTATCTATCTATCTATCTATCTATCTATCTATCTATCTATCTATCTATCTATCTATCTATCTATCTATCTATCTATCTATCTATCTATCTATCTATCTATCTATCTATCTATCTATCTATCTATCTATCTATCTATCTATCTATCTATCTATCTATCTATCTATCTATCTATCTATCTATCTATCTATCTATCTATCTATCTATCTATCTATCTATCTATCTATCTATCTATCTATCTATCTATCTATCTATCTATCTATCTATCTATCTATCTATCTATCTATCTATCTATCTATCTATCTATCTATCTATCTATCTATCTATCTATCTATCTATCTATCTATCTATCTATCTATCTATCTATCTATCTATCTATCTATCTATCTATCTATCTATCTATCTATCTATCTATCTATCTATCTATCTATCTATCTATCTATCTATCTATCTATCTATCTATCTATCTATCTATCTATCTATCTATCTATCTATCTCCCGTAGTCTTGCCGACCGTTGGGGCACCACTGATGACTTGGCAACCAGCTCCCTCCATTCCTCTCTGTTCTCTGCCATTCTTAGCGTATCGCCCAGCCTCAGTCCTGTCCACTCTGAGATATTGTCCTCCCATCTTTTCCTCTGTCTTCCTTGCACAGTGCCTTGCAGGATTGTTTTGGCAAGCCCTGCTGAACGCGTGACATGCCCATACCACTTCAGTTTGCGTTTCTTCATAATGGCTAATTCTGCTTCCCATTTCTTCGAAAACACGATCTCATTTCAGTGGCTTGTATCCTCCTTTCAAGGTCTGCTGTGAAAGTCCATGACTCTCAGGCATACTAAGGAACGCATCAGTCTGATCTTGGAGCAGAGCGTGATGTTTCTGTCCTTCCAAATGGTCTTCAATCTTGTCAGTGCTTTTGTTGTCTGCGCAATCCTGGACAGTATTTCTGGTTTTGATCCCTCATCTGTCTTCAATGGCTCCTAAGTATTTTAATTTTATTTACTGTTTCCTGTTTTTGGCTTCCAATCATGACGTCAGTGCCAATGCCACTGGTGTTATTTGTCATCAGTTTGGTCTTCTCTGCACTGATTTCCATCCCATTCGCAATGGCTGTACTGTCCAGCTTTTCCACCAGCTGAGGTAGTTCCCTCTCTGTTCCTGCAAGGCCACCAATATCGTCCGCAAAGCGCAAGTTCGTGATTGTTCTGCCTCCAATACTGACAGTTCCTTCATGATTTTTCAGAGCGTCTGTCATGATTCTTTCCAGGAAGATGTTGAAAAGAGTAGGTGAGAACAAGCAGCCTTGTCTGACTCGACTGTAGTCCTAAGCCAGTTTCCTATTTTGCCGTTGAAGCAGACTGCGCTAGTGGCCTTGTTGTGAAGGTTTGCTATGACTTTGATCAGGTTGGCATTGATGTTGTATAGCTTCATGGTGGACCAAATGGCTGCATGCCACACCCTGTCAAACGCTCGCTTAAAATCCACAAAGACATGATAAAGGTCTTGCTGGTGCTGGAGTTACCTCTCACATAGAACTCTCAGGTTGAAGATCTGCTCAGTTGTGCTGCGCCCTGGTCTGAAGCCTGCCTGTTCCTCAGCTATGATTTCCTCTGCCTGTGGCTTCAGCCTGTTCAGTAGAATCTTTAACATGACTTTGCTTGGGTGGTATATAAGACTGATCGTGCGATAGTTCTGGCATTGATGTAGGTTACCTTTTGGGGGGAGAGTTATCATAAGTGATTGGGTCCATGGTGTGGGCCAATCCCCTGACTGCCAGATCTTATTGCAGATTGTTAGTAAGGCGCATATCATGTCTTCTCCCCCTTCTTGGACTAGCTCTGCAGGGATGTTGTCTGCTCCTGCTGCCTTCCCTTTTTCAGCGACTTCACTGCAGCCTCTATTTCTTCTCGGACGATGGGATAGTTGCCATTGTTGGTCACGGGTGGGTTGACAAGTATGCCTGGGTCCCCTGTAGCTCTGTGGTTGTACAAATCTGAACAGTACTCTGTCCATCTCTTCAGTATGTCTTGGTCTTCCGTAAGACAGTTCCCTTCACTATCTTGAATGATCGAGGAGCGTCCTTGTTTTACACTGGTCAGGTCTTTCACCAGCTGGTATGTTTTTTTTGCTATTATTTTTGTTCAGATTTTCTTCTACGTGTTTACACTGATCTTCAATCCACTTATTCTTTGCCTATTTCATGCTTTTCTTGATATCCTGGTTAATTTCCCTGTATTGTTTAGCTCCTTTTACCTCTGATTTCTTTTTCTTTAATTCTCGACGCTTGTCACATAGAGCAAAGATGTCAGCTGTAACCCAAGGTTTCTTTGCTTGTCGGTGTTTGCCAAGGATCTCACTGGCTGTTTGGGTTACAGCAGTGTTAAATGTGTCGATCAGTGTGTCCACATCCATGTCTTCTGCACCTAGACACACACACACACACACACACACACACACACACACACACACACACACACACACACACACACACACACACACACACACGCACACCCACTGCATCGAACCCGATTTTAATCCATTTAACCCCATGGCCACAATATCAGAGGCGTCACCCGACTGCATACTAGCTGCAGGAGTTAGATCGACCATGATAATTTAAGGGTAGTACCAGATTAGCTTGGCACCTCATGGCGCCAAGCTAACCTGGCACTACCCTTGAATTTGGGCGGCCGTCATGATACAGGTCTGACGATATAGGGGAGGTAATCAGCGTTAGCTCTAACCCCAAGAGCGAACTGACCTTGGCGCGGGCTTCACGCGAGGCCTCAGCCCGCTCAACAGCCATGGCTCTCTCAGCCTCAGCAGCCATGGCTCTCTCAGCCTCAGCAGCCAAGGCTCTCTCAGCCTCAGCAGCCATGGCTCTCTCAGCCTCAGAAGCCATGGCTCTCTCAGCCTCAGCAGCCATGGCTCTCTCAGCCTCAGCAGCCATGGCTCTCTCAGCCTCAGCAGCCAAGGCTCTCTCAGCCTCAGCAGCCATGGCTCTCTCAGCCTCAGCAGCCATGGCTCTCTCAGCCTCAGCAGCCATGGCTCTCTCAGCCTCAGCAGCCAAGGCTCTCTCAGCCTCAACAGCCATGGCTCTCTCAGCCTCAGCAGCCATGGCTCTCTCAGCCTCATCAGCCAAGGCTCTCTCAGCCTCAGCAGCCATGACTCTCTCAGCCTCAGCAGCCATGGCTCTCTCAGCCTCAGCAGCCATGGCTCTCTCAGCCTCAGCAGCCATGGCTCTCTCAGACTCAGCAGCCAAGGCTCTCTCAGCCTCAGCAGCCATGGCTCTCAGCCTCAGCAGCCATGGCTCTCTCAGACTCAGCAGCCAAGGCTCTCTCAGCCTCAGCAGCCATGGCTCTCTCAGCCTCAGCAGCCATGGCTCTCTCAGCCTCAGCAGCCAAGGCTCTCTCAGCCTCAGCAGCCATGGCTCTCTCAGCCTCAGCAGCCATGGCTCTCTCAGCCTCAGCAGCCAAGGCTCTCTCAGCCTCAGCAGCCATGGCTCTCTCAGCCTCAGCAGCCATGGCTCTCTCAGCCTCAGCAGCCAAGGCTCTCTCAGCCTCAGCAGCCAAGGCTCTCTCAGCCTCAACAGCCATGGCTCTCTCAGCCTCAGCAGCCAAGGCTCTCTCAGCCTTAGCAGCCAAGGCTCTCTCAGCCTCAGCAGCCAAGGCTCTCTGGAGCTGCACCGGCCAGACGCACGTCCTTACTGCAAAACAACGTCACAGATCAACTGTAGGAAGCCAGAATCCAGCACCGGGCAGGCGTATGACGGCTTTGAAATCTTCACCGCTGGATAAATGCGGGCTCCACCCCAACTGCAAGAGGCAAAGAACTTCACCAGCCACTGCAGATGAGGGTTGGGAGAGGGGGGGGCGGGGGCTCATGAGGTTCTGGCCTCTGGCTGACCTTATGCCTATCTGTGTTCCTCGGATCGATGGGACGGTTCGGTGTTGAATCCGCTCCGCCCTCAAAGACGTCATTTTGTGTCCACTGGCAGTGAAGGGATTAACAGCCCACCATAAATCAAATCATGTGCCTGTGGATCGATTTATTGTCCGTTTATAATGTACATCACGTACCTGCACAAAAGGCTCCAGAACCTGGTGCAGTCGTGAACACGCACATCTAGTCGAATACTCACAAGGCTCCAGAACCTGGTGCAGTCGTGAACACACACATCTAGCAAATACTAACAAAGCACCAGAACCTGGTGCAGTCGTGAACACGCACATCTAGTCAAATACTCACAAGGCTCCAGAACCTGGTGCAGTCGTGAACACACACATCTAGCAAATACTCACAAAGCTCCAGAACCTGGTGCAGTCGTGAACACGCACATCTAGTCAAATACTCACAAAGCACCAGAACCTGGTGCAGTCGTGAACACACACATCTAGCAAATACTCACAAAGCTCCAGAACCTGGTGCAGTCGTGAACACACACATCTAGCAAATACTAACAAAGCACCAGAACCTGGTGCAGTCGTGAACACGCACATCTAGTCAAATACTCACAAAGCTCCAGAACCTGGTGCAGTCGTGAACACGCACATCTAGTCAAATACTCACAAAGCTCCAGAACCTGGTGCAGTCGTGAACACGCACATCTAGTCAAATACTAACAAGGCTCCAGAACCTGGTGCAGTCGTGAACACACACATCTAGTCAAATACTCACAAAGCTCCAGAACCTGGTGCAGTCGTGAACACACACATCTAGCAAATACTAACAAAGCACCAGAACCTGGTGCAGTCGTGAACACGCACATCTAGCAAATACTCACAAAGCTCCAGAACCTGGTGCAGTCGTGAACACACACATCTAGTCAAATACTCACAAGGCTCCAGAACCTGGTGCAGTCGTGAACACACACATCTAGTCAAATACTCACAAAGCTCCAGAACCTGGTGCAGTCGTGAACACACACATCTAGTCAAATACTCACAAAGCTCCAGAACCTGGTGCAGTCGTGAACACACACATCTAGTCAAATACTCACAAAGCACCAGAACCTGGTGCAGTCGTGAACACACACATCTAGCAAATACTAACAAAGCACCAGAACCTGGTGCAGTCGTGAACACGCACATCTAGCAAATACTAACAAAGCACCAGAACCTGGTGCAGTCGTGAACACGCACATCTAGTCAAATACTCACAAGGCTCCAGAACCTGGTGCAGTCGTGAACACGCACATCTAGTCAAATACTCACAAAGCACTAGAAAAACACCACAACCACAACTATTATCTACATACTCTAAAACAAAGATGCTTGCAAAAAATTAAAATTAAAATGTCCAAAGTGAGGCAGCATTGGAATTTGATGTACAGGAGAACCTGTTTTGAGCTACCACCTTTATGAGAGATCACCCGTCATGGCAGACCATCATTACCAGCTTCATGATTGATCACCCGTCATGGCAGACCATCATTACCACCCTCATGATTGATTACCCGTCATGGCAGACCATCATCACCACCCTCATGATTGATTACCCGTTATGGCAGACCATCATTACCACCCTCCTGAGATCACCCGTCATGGCAAACCATCATTACCACCCTCCTGAGATCACCCGTCATGGCAAACCATCATTACCACCCTCCTGAGATCACCCGTCATGGCAAACCATCATTACCACCCTCATGATTGATCACCCGTCGGCAGACCATCATTACCACCCTCATGATTGATCACCCGTTATGGCAGACCATCATTTAGGCGCATGGCTGTTGCCACTTTCACAACAGTCTGTATGACAGGTGCCACTTCTGGCCCAAGACTTTTCCTGAAACCCGTCTTCTAGACCACTTTCCGGCAACAAACGTGATCGCTCAAAACAGGTTCCACTGTAGATTTGCACAAAATCAGAAACATCTGAAATAGATGTGTGATGGAAATGGAACCAACGTCGGCCAGTGACACCAACCGATGCAGTTAGTTAGTTATTTGGGTTTAACGCCGAGCAGGCGACGAAGGCCACCTTACAGCGACCAAGCATCTCTTCCTCTTGCATATCAAAAGTCTGTGAGCCGACATCGGTCGCTGTTGGTCCGCACACAGAAGTGTGTGGGCCAAATGCGGCCAGCGTCAGCAGCCAAAGTCTTTTGCAAACTGGGGAAAATGGCTGCCAAGTAAAATTGTTATGTTACAGACATGCTGACATTTTAATGTTGTTGACTTTCAGTGCTTTTAGCTTTTTACGAGGCGTTTTTTTAATATTTTTTTTTTAACTGTGAAGAATGTTTCTTCAAGGAGGGCATGCTGCGAGATGGTGGGAGCGGTTCAGTTGTTGCGTTGCTAAGACACTGGCTATCTCACATCTCCACAGATTAACTCATTACATCCCAAGGCCGATTAAAAAAAATGTGCTGCTTGTCCTAGTGAAGACTACGTTACAGATTAGGAGACAGACCAACCATTTTAGTTCAAGGGCCGTGCCAGAATAGCTTGGCGCCTTAGGCGCCAAGCTGTTCTGGCACCGCCCTTGAACTAGCATAGTCAAATTAATTTCAAGCAGTAGTGTCTCAGGATGAAAAGGGTTACAGGGAGGGTATGTGGTTGGTTGCCAAAACTCCGATGCTTATAGAGAAAAACCAGCCCTCTGCAACTGAACGACCCAACAACCTTTACGAGCCCCAACAGCCTACCGACTACATGGGCTATGTGTGCTGGCCCCAATTTACATCTACCAGATGTCCCTGCGGGTCATGTTGCATATTCAAATCTGGGCAGTTCAGGCAGTAAGAGGACCAGTGTTTTTGAAAATAATTTTTGCCTCGTTTGAAAATCTGTAGTAGGGCTGAATGTTGGAATTTGCTGGAAATTTCTGGTCACACGAGAGGAGACATGTCTGGTGCTTTGATTCATACCATCCTGAGCTTATCCAGCGGACAATTGTGAGCTTATGTTGAGTTGCCGTAGTGATTTGATGGGCACATATAGTAGTGCACCTTCGTGTTTGTGTATGTATGTTTCTCCTGCCTACTTCCTAAGTTCCGGAGAAAGACATGGGTTATATAAGAGTTGGGTATAAGGTTATATAAGAGTATGGGTTATATGCATTCTTTTTGAAGATGCAAATGATCGTCTTAGTCTATACCTGCGTATTTCTCTGTGGGCTGGCGATTTGGTGCCTGATAGGCGGGGGCAGGAGATCTAACTGTTTGCCTGTCCAGCGCTGAGTGATTTCCCTTGGTTTGTGTACAATTCCGCCAGCGCTAGCCTCACATATCTGGTTTGTGAGTATCTATAACTCGAGGCAAATTTGTATCGTTACATTGTTGTGTAATGTTCTGTGCATCTACTGTGGGAATTCAGGGTATTTACCCGACCACATTATAGTAATGCACCTTCGTGTTTGTGTATGTATGTTTCTCCTGCCTACTTCTTCAGTTCCGGAGAAAGACATGGGTTATATAAGAGACCTAATGCATTCTTTTTGAGGATGCAAATGATCGTCTTGTTCAAAACCTGCGTATTTCTCTGTGGGCTGGCGATTGGGTGCCTGATAGGCGGGGGCAGGGGATCTGTTTGTCTGTCCAGCGCTGAGTGATTCCACTTGGTTTGTGGCACCCAGCAACAATTGTTAGGGGGCGTGGCTTTTGTGGCGGTGCTCGGTGAGGTTCATGAAGCGAAATAAGCAATCCAGACCAAAAAGGTGACTGCCAAGAGTGTAAAATGCAAAGAAGTACCCAACGGAGAAAGAAACACGCTTAGAAAGGGGGTACAACACAATAAGTCAAACTCATATCATGTAAAATAAAACTTACGTCATGACAAATGACGTTTGACAAATCAATGGCGGGTATGTCCTGCGCTTATAGAACTCACTGACGCATTGGCAGATCTGCGAGACATTTGCAATAAGAGATAATTCAACATCAGAATCAGGTCAAAGACATAAGGTAGAGACCATTGACAGCGAGGGCAGCTCTCATATAGAAAGTTCTTTGTGGGTTATGGTTCATTCCATCTTGTTTTGTTTTTACGTAATTTATATTTAACGTGATATGAGATTCGCTTTCGCTTCAAGACTTGGGGAAAATGGTGACAAAACTACAATTTCACGGTACAATTTTAGTGTTTAAATAATTTTATTTAATTTGTGTGAAATCAGGTTGACTTTACCTAGCTACATGCTATACTAAGTACACCTGCATGCTTTTCTGAAAGCGCGTCGATGTGTGCGTGTGCGTGTGTGCATGCACGCGCTCCGACATCCTCAAGAGGCATAGATGTTCATGCGCCATCCGGGCACATAAGGATGTATGCCTCTTGGAGATGCGCGCATATGTGTGTGTGTGAATCAATGAATCAATGAAACTTTATTTTACAACGGTTTAGGCATTGACATCGTCATCGACACAGCCATTTTACAAACCTGCCGTTGCTAACAACTACAAGACTAACTACAAATATACATACATATAAGTAAACATAATACTTGCAAAGCGATGACAACACTATTCACATAGACAGACATACTCATAGACTCACAGACACCCCCCACCCCACCCACCCCCCTTCACACATAGACAGAGCTAAGTAGTCCAAATGATAATTGAAAAGGATAACAGACTTAATTGGGAATAAATTGGACCCAGCATAAAAAGAAACATATAATACAAGTGGTTGAGTCATCCCTACGAGTGATCCACAAAATATTTGAAGAGACCCTTTTTAAAACAGGCTAGCGAGGAGGCGGATTTTACATGGTCTGGAAGGGCATTCCAGATAAGTGCCCCTGAGAAGGATAAGCGTGAGAGAGAGAGAGAGAGAGAGAGAGAGAGAGAGAGAGAGAGAGAGAGAGAGAGAGAGAGAGAGAGAGAGAGAGAGAGAGAGAGAGAGAGAGAGAGAGAGAGAAAGAGAGAGAGAGAGAGAGAGAGAGAGAGAGAGAAAGAGAGAGAGAGAGAGAGAGAGAGAGAGAGAGAGAGAGAGAGAGAGAGAGAGAGAGAGAGAGAGAGAGAGAGAGAGAGAATTACGTCATATTTAGAGTATGTCTGCGTGGTGACGGAGTTGCTTCTTTTACGTCACCGCCACTGTCCGACTTTCTCCAGATGTCAAGGTTTTTTACTGTTTTAATTTTTTTTCTGAATTTTTTCCCCGCTTAAGTTGAAAGGGTACAAACATCAAAACTGGCTAACGAACTCGTCCAATGTTAGTTACTTCGGGTTTAACGTCCACAGCACCGAGGTGATCATGGACGGCCCTGACGGGCGGGTTATGGGGGACAGGGAAATCTCAGTATTGCCTATGGAGTACGACCTGAACACTGATCAACTCAGGCGCACTCCAACTGTGCCACTTTGATTTACCAGGACCTTTCAACGGACATGCTATTGAACAAATCCGTTTTTCCCCCTGGATTGTGAGTCCAGTAACCGGGGCCGGGACGGGATTCGAACCCACGACCCGGCGATTTCCTTCGCTCTCCTGCTCCGACGTTTAACCGCCTGAGGTTTTTCGGACTCGTCCAATGTCTTTCTCCACACTAGCTATATCGGGTCACATACATGCTCTTCTGAAAGCGCGATGATGTGTGTGTGTGTGGGTTTTTTGTGTGTTTGTGTGCGCGTGTTAGTGTGTGCATGCGCGCTCCAAGCATCTCAAAGAGATATAGATCCTCATGCGCTCTCCGGGCGCATGAGGATCTATGCCTCTTGGAGATGCGCGCATGTCTGTGTGAAAGAGAGAGCGAGACTTTGACGCGCTAGAGAGAATTACGTCATATTTAGTATTATGTCAATGTCTGCGTGGTGACATAGTCGAAATAGCTCAGGCGGTTAAGCGTCGGAGCAGAAAAGCGAAGGGAATCGCCGGGTCGTGGGTTCGAATCCCCGTCCCGGCCCCGGTAGCTGGACTCGCAATCCAGGGGAAAAGACGGGCTTGTTCAATAGCATGTCCGTAGAAAGGTCCTGGTAAATCAAAGTGGCACAGTTGGAGTGCGCCTGAGTTGATCAGTGTTCAGGTCGTACTCCATAGGCAATAGATTTCCCTATCCCCCATAACCCGCCCGTCAGGGCCGTCCATGATCACTTCGGTGCCGTGGGCGTTAAACCCGAACTAACCAACCAACTGCGTGGTGACGGAGTTACCTCTTTTACGTCACCGCCACTGTCTGACTTTCTCTAGAAGTCAAGTTTTGTTTTTTTTTTTTTTTTTTTTTTTTTTTGTTTACTGATTTAATTCTTTTCTGAAAATAATTATTTTTTAGTAAAGAAATTAAATGATACAAAGCTTGCTAACGAACTCATCCAATGTCTTTATCCAAACTAGCTATATCCAAAATTTTAAATAAAAATAACAAAAATTACGGACTCTAATCGGGTCAACCGACTTCTTATAAACGGTTGTTTATGTCTTAAATGATACATTCAATTACAATATGCTCGGAGGCTCTCTTAGCCACCCCTTTAAGAAAGTATTTCGCCACGTTTCAAGCTTGTCTGTACAGAAATATCGGAGATTCTCTTGTTTACATACATAAGCACATACATACATACATACATCTCTTGGCTTGACTTCGCGAACGAAGATTCTATAGGGCTTGCCCACGTCGTCTGCAGGCATTTTCGTGGCTGCGGAGGCCAATCTGGGACAGGCAGGTTCGACCGCAGTGGCTGCAGGGGAAGGTCTGGTCAGGGTTCTGAGTTACGGCAACTCTGTTTTTTCTCCTGAGCCGTTTGTCCTTAAGGTTAGCTCTGCGAGAGTCCTCAAAGGAGACGGCTGCCTCCATAACTAAAAAATCAACTTCAATTTGTTAAAAATCACCCCGTATAATGCTGGTCATAGACAACGCTGCTCATTGAAGGGGTTAATATGAAACCTCCAAAACTAAAATAACGACTTAAATGTGTTAAAAGGTCAGCCTAAAAATAATCCCTAAAATAAGGGTAGGGTTAGAAAAATGCACTGCCAAAAATTGTGGCCGAGACAGGTTTTAGTGTACCCTACACCCGGTTACGAGGAAGTGGGAAGCAGAATCAGGCAAGCCATCGGGCCCTATGAAGACTTATTAGCCATTGTGAAAAAACGCAAACTGAAGTGGTATGGGCATGTCACGCGTTCAGCAGGGCTTGCCAAAACAATCCTGCAAGGCACTGTGCAAGGAGGACGAAGGAGAGGAAGACAGAGGAAAAGATGGGAGGACAATATCTCAGAGTGGACAGGACTGAAGCTGGGCGATACGCTGAGAATGGCAGAGAACAGAGAGGAATGGAGGGAGCTGGTTGCCAAGTCATCAGTGGTGCCCCAACGGTCGGCAAGACTACGGGATATAGATAGATAGATAGATAGATAGATAGATAGATAGATAGATAGATAGATAGATAGATAGATAGATAGATAGATAGATAGATAGATAGATAGATAGATAGATAGATAGATAGATAGATAGATAGATAGATAGATAGATAGATAGATAGATAGATAGATAGATAGATAGATAGATAGATAGATAGATAGATAGATAGATAGATAGATAGATAGATAGATAGATAGATAGATAGATAGATAGATAGATAGATAGATAGATAGATAGATAGATAGATAGATAGATAGATAGATAGATAGATAGATAGATAGATAGATAGATAGATAGATAGATAGATAGATAGATAGATAGATAGATAGATAGATAGATAGATAGATAGATAGATAGATAGATAGATAGATAGATAGATAGATAGATAGATAGATAGATAGATAGATAGATAGATAGAAAGACACCCGGTTACACGCAACTATTAGGAACACCCCGACCTGTCTGCAAAGGATCCTAGTCACGAGCCAAAGTCAGTGATCAACAGAGCACACAGATTATGCCTTTTCAATCACAAGCGTCAATGGAAACCCAACAGCATTGATGTATTCAACGCCCTAGGCCTGTGGACAATCGGCGCATATTGAAGTGCTGCTTTTGTGCGCGCGTCCTGTTCAGTCTACACACGAACCTTACAAACCTGAGGGTGTTCCCAAATTAACCCTTATCATTCACAATACACCAGTGTGTGAAATAAGTTTAACTAAAATAGTTCAAGGGTAGTGCCAGAATAGCTTGGCGCCTCTAGGCGCCAAGCTATTCTGTCACCACCCTTGAACTAAAGCCATTGGTCTATATCCTTATCTGTAAGTACTATAATGTAGCTTGCTTATGGCAGTGGACACATTGGAAGCTTTTAGCCTCAGCATGATAGGGGTTAAGCTGCATTGATATGACAAATTTTGTCAATTAGTTTAACTCATTCGAGACGTGCCGCCTCCGCATACGCGGCTCATGCCGCGTATCCGGAGGCGGCACGTATCGAATGAGTTAATGTGGAGCACATACAGTTCCTGGCTTGTGTATGAGTCTAATCAGCCAACTTGTCGTGTGTATGAGTGAATACATGCTGCATACACGTTTCACTTGACTCATCACTAAAACATCTAGAGCGACTTTTTCACAGCGCTTCCTCACCACGCTCTTTTCCTGCTTGGGCTTGCTGTTTACCAGTAGGGACAGCATTCAGGTGTTTAGAACGCCCGTTCAGCCTCTCGCCAGATACTATTCAACACGCCGCGGCGATACAACAACAACAACAAAATCTGTATAACATTATCTTGATAACATTATTCATAATACTCTGGTGGTGCGGCACTTGGGTTATTTCGCTGTGCGGCTCTGTTGTGTGTGTATGTACTTGACAGTTGAACATGAACTGAAAACAGCATGAAAACTGTGTGTTTGCCAAATGACACGTTGAACTCTTTATCAGACCTTGCAGTTTTTCGGACTTTTCAGCGTTTTTATGCCCAGCTCAGTTTCCCCCCTCTTCTAAACAAGCTCGTTTAAGTACACCCATATCAACTGCTTGACTGTTGCGAACTTTATTCTGTATTTAGGCTTTTGTTGTTTGTAATCAGAGAGACAGTGGCGGTGACGTGAAAGAAGCAACTCTTGACGAAATTCTCTATCTCTCTCTCTCTCTCTCTCTCTCTCTCTCTCTCTCTCTCTCTCTCTCTCTCTCTCTCTCTCTCTCTCTCTCTCTCTCTCACACAATGTTTCCATCCTTGAGAAATAAAGTATCATTCATTCATTCATTCATTCATTCACACACACACACACACACACACACACACACACACACACACACACACACACACACACACACACACACCCATGCGTGCATCTCCAAGAAGCATAGATCCTCATGTGGCCGAAGGGGGCATTAACATCTATGCGGCCTCTTGAGGATGTTTGGAGCGCGCGCATGCACGCACGCACACACATACACACACGTACATCGACGCGCTTTCAGAAGAGCATGCACGTGTACTTAGTATGTCATGTAGCTAGGTAAAGTCAACCTGCTTTCACACAAATTATAGCAAAACTGAAATTGTACCGTGAAATTCTAGTTTCGTCACCATTTTCCCAAGTCTTGAAGCGAAAGCGAATCTCATATCACGTTAAATATAACTGAAACAAGATGGGAGGACTCATAACCCACAAATATATGAGAGCTGTCCTCGCTGTCAATAGTCTCTCCCTTTTGTCTTTGACCTGATTCTCATGTTGAATTATCTCCTATTGAAAAGGTCTCGCAGATCAGCCAATGCGTCAGTGAGTTCTATAAGGGGCGCAGGACATACGCGTCATTGATTTGTCAAACGTCATTTGTCATGACGTAAGTTTTAGTTTTTACGTAATTTTATATTTACGTGATATGAGTTTGACTTTCGCTTCATAGGCTTGAGAAAATGGTGACAAAACTAGAACTTCACTGTACAATTTCAGTCTTGCTATAATTTGTGTGAAAGCAGGTTGACTTTACCTAGCTACATGATATACTAAGTACACAGGTCACCTGCATGCTCTTCTGAAAGCGCGTCGATGTGTGTGTGCGTGTTAGTGCGTGCATGCGCGCGCGCTCCAAACATCTCCCAGAGGCATTAATCCTCATGCGCCTGGAGGGCGCATGAGGATCTATTCCTCCTGGAGATGCGCGCATGTGTGTGTGTGTGTGTGTGTGTGTGTGTGTGTGTGTGTGTGTGTGTGTGTGTGTGTGTGTGTGTGTGTGTGTGTGTGTAATTATGTCAAAGATGCTACAGAAAACTGCAATATAGATATCAAGTCTACTTTAGTTTTACCGGTAACACCTACTATACCTCCGTGGGAACATCTTAATGCTACTTTCGATATAGATTACACAGATTTGAAAAAAGATGAGGATGTGAACATTTTAGCAAATTTAGTGAAAGAAAAATTACAGACAACATATTTTAAACATTTGAAAATTTTCACAGATGGGTCTGTCTTAGATTCTTCAGACTGTGGTGCAGGCTTTGTTATTCCAGATGTCAAAGTGAAGAAATCTTTTTATTTCTGTAAAGGCTTTTCTATATTTACGTCAGAACTGTATGCGATTCTCATGGCACTAAATGTTATTCAACTTCTACCTTATGATATATTTAACATTTTGATTTGTGTACGATTCTAAATCTGTCCTATATAGTCTAAAAGCTGGAATTGTAACACTAGAAAAGACTTAGTATATGAAATAAAACATATTATGAGCTGTATTATGGCCAGAGGAATAGGGATCCATTTCTTTGGATACCCTCACACTGCGGAATTTATTGGAATGAAATTTGTGACAGACAAGCAAAAAAGGGAGCTATAAATAGAGAAAACTCAGCAGTTTGTAATAATATGCAATTATCTCTACATGAAATGTACTCTGTGCTAAACAGCTTTTTTCACAAAGATGATATGAAATATACTTATCATGTTCCACCTTGTTCAAGAAAAACAGCTTCATTGATATACAAGTTAAGGCTAAATTACTGGAAAACAAAATTCGCTAAAGACATCAAATGCAAGTGCTTAAGCCCCATCTCTGTTAAACATATAATCTGTGAATGTCCTGTTACAATGAATCTGTTGACAAAAAATAACATAACAGTTGATCACTTAGCAGAAAATTTGTATGACATCTTACATAGAAATATTGCAATTGCAATAGTTAATATCATAATTCATAGTCCGGTGGATAAACTATTATAATAAGTACTTTGTGTGTGTGGTTGAATGTTAATTCTTGCTATTCTTTTGATATTCACAAGTTCTGTGGGGTTTTTTTTGTGTGTGTGTGTGTCTAATATCACCGATGTGTGCAAAGACGTTAAATAAATTCCTGATCCTGATATGTGTGTGTGTGTGTGTGTGTGTGTGTGTGTGTGTGTGTGTGTGTGTGTGTGTGTGTGTGTGTGTGAGTATGTGTGTGTGTGTGTGTGTGTGTGTGTGTGTGAGAGAGAGAGAGAGAGAGAGAGAGAGAGAGAGAGAGAGAGAGAGAGAGATGATGAATCTTTTTTTATTCAGGATAAAGCCATTAGGCAACTCAATGCCTGTCTTACAAGCTGTCCTGTAAACAAAAGAGAACACAACAGGAAAAGAAACATAGCATGCAAATAATAATAATAATAATAATAATAATAATAATAATAATAATAATAATAATAATAAGATGAGGAAGCAAAACTACGGGGAAAAAAACACAATAGGGGAATCATCGAAAGGAGGAAAAAAAAATGACAATGGAGAATTTGTAACTGCCTCCGATGCAAAAAGCAAGAGAACGAAACGCGTGCACAGCATTAATATTATACTCATCTAAGACATTGTCATAGAATCAGCAGCATCAATAGCGTATAGAGACACCGACAAGACAATAGATGATCAGTTAGCAAATATAAGGAGAAAGAGAAAAATATTTGACGTTTACGTGTTATCAGCAGAATTATTTTTATATGGCAAACTGTGAAGTCACGCTGATTGGAAGTGAGTGTGCAATGCACGTTTAAAATGGGTTTTATCGGAAAATGATTTAATGTTTAATGGCAATGAGTTCCAGACAGAACTACCAGAAAATAGAAGGCTTGACTTGTAGAGATCTATCCGTGGGCGGGGTAAGTGAAGCAAGTCATTCCTCGTATGTAGTTGATGCCGAGGGCTGAAGTTAAATATCATGCGCAGATATTCCGGGGCTTGATAATGAAATATTTTGTGAATGAGGACGCATTTGTTACATTTGAGTTGTTCCTTCAGTGTAAGCAGGCCAAGGGATTTTATTTCTCGTCCGTGGAAGTAGGGTTAGGAATAATTAACTTAATTTGAACGACGATACAGCGAGTTTAGTTTTTTTAAATGAAGTTCACTGCATTCGTCCCACAAAGAGGATGCATAGTCACAGTGGTTTTTAACGTGTGCGTGAAAGAACAATGTACAGCACTTTGTACTAAGAATATGTCTAAGTTTAGAGAGCAGAAATACATTCCTGGACAAGGTTTTGCACAAACTGTCGATATGCGGCGACCAATTCAGCTGGTCGTCAATTACAACTCCCAGTAGGCGGTGCCTGGATACTTGTTGGATAGGTTTATTGCCAAGTGACAGTTTCAGAGGGGCAGGATGTAGCTGACGCTTTTGGCGGGTTGTTATCAACATGCTTTTGGTTTTAGAAGTACTGATTAGCATGCGATTTTGCGTACACCAATCTGACACTTCATCGAGACTTTGCTGGAGGATACAATTTAGCGTCGTTTCACGTTTGTCAGATGTATGCAGCGTTGAATCGTCAGCAAAGAGTTCGCATTTAACTTCAGGATTTGAGATGGAAAGAGGTAGGTCATTGATGAATAAAGAAAATGAGAGAGAGAGAGAGAGAGAGAGAGAGAGAGAGAGAGAGAGAGAGAGAGAGAGAGAGAGAGAGAGAGAGAGAGAGAGACTCAGACTCAGACAGTTTATTGTTCAGACAAATTGTCCATACAATGGAGTGAGACATTACATAATTTATAATTCAGGTGTATATAAAGGCCATAAGGCGATGTTTATATCAACACACACACACACACACACACACACACACACACACACACACACACACACACACACACACATTTCCATTCGATCTACGCCAGCACATAATAGCCACTTTTGACCTACATGTAAAATGCGGTATCCAAATCCAGGCCACAGCCGTGTACTACACAGACCAGGTCGGAGTAAGAACCACAGTTTGCACGTGGAATCATACAAGCATGCTGCTACGGAGTTTAAAAGCATGACATACAAATCTTGCTAAATCGGCAATAGACTGCGGGTTGGTAGTGTCTAGGATACACAATTCTTTCTTTCTGAGTTCCACAAGGTCAAACTTACATAGGTATTTGGCTCGCAGTTCATCATAGAATGGACAATAAAACATAAAGTGAACTTCATCTTCCACAGCCTTGGCACACAATGGACACACTTTCGTTACAGCATTGGGAGTACTATATCTTTGTTTGTTACTTTGCAATTCGGTTATGCCAAGTCTAAATTTAATGTATAGATTTTTGACATAGGTTGGCTTAACCAGTTCAAAATAATTTTCTTGGACAAGTGTATGTTTAAAACTACGATACACAGTAAAACGTTCACTCTCAGAAAGCTTTGATGACCAGTTTTGTTTGGCACAATCAACCATCCTTTGTTTAAACTTGTTTATAAAAGCATTCCTGTTTCCAACACCTTGTGAAATCCATACATGACCAAACCCATTTCGGAAAAGCAAATTCTTTATCTTTGACACCCATGTTTCTTTCCCTTTATCGTCTAAATCCTTAAGCATATGATAAGCCATATTTGCAAATCTAGTAACAGGTAAAGCGCAGAGTCGAAGCCAGTAGGAAACACATCTTACTGACGTTAATACTGACAGGGGATATCGACCAAGTTCACCATAAACCATCAGGTTCGGTGTGCGGAAGTTGACATTAAGAAAACGTTTACATGCAAATGTATGGACTCTTTCAATTTCGGCACACTCGTTTATACCCCAAATTTCTGAGGCATACAACAAAATTGGGACAACCTGCGCATCAAACAGCTTGAAAAAAAACATCAGGACTAGCGCAGTTAATTTTCTTCAACATACAGAAAATATCGATTACACATTTTTTTGCCTTAGTCACTAAGTCATCAACGGATGCGTTTAAACTCAAACGTGTGGTAAAGTTTAACCCAAGGTACTTATACATATTGACAACTTCTACCCTCGTTCCCCCGTAAATCCATTTCTCATATTTTGACAAATACCCACCATTTCGAAACACAATTATTTTTGTCTTGTCTAGGTTAACAGACAAACCAAGCTTAGATGCTTCTTTGTATAAATTGTTCAGCTGAGTCTGAAGGCCATTGGGGGTTGATGAAAACAAAGCAATGTCATCTGCAAACATCAACAAAAACAGTTCTGCTGCATCGGCTTTTAGTTGGAAACCATGTTTACCATTTTCAATAATGTACACAGCAAGCTCGTTAATCAAAAAGGAGAACAATGTCGGCGATGCTAAACATCCTTGTTTTAAACCTTGGAAACACTCAAAAAACGCTGTACAATTCAGGCTGTCTCTAACACAAAATTTCACCGAGTCATACATTGCCTTCATAGCTGAAAGCATTTTGCCGCGCACTCCAGCCTTCAATAAAATATTCCAAAGCACACCTCTTTTAACAGTATCGAAAGCTTTGCGGAAGTCAACAAAAGCCACATAAACTTTCTTATTTTGTAGAAGTTGTTTTTGAACAATAGCATAAAGTGTAAATATATGGTCCACAGTAGAGTAGGATTTCCTAAACCCGGCTTGTGTTTCAGACAGAATATTATGTTCCTCAGCCCAGTCTGTTAACCTTCTGTTCAAAATGTAGGTATACAGTTTACTAACACAGCTAATGAGAGCAATACCACGATAATTATCTGGATTATTTACATCTCCTTTCTTGTGGAGTGGGAAAATAATAGCTTTAGACTATTCGCTGGGGAACAACCCTTTGTTGAATAGAGCATTAAAATACTTAGTGAGAAAGGAGATGATAGCTGGGTTGGAGACTTTAAGAACTTCATTTATAATTCCATCAGGCCCGGGGGCCTTTCCTGCTTTGGCATGTTTTATAGCAGCAATAACTTCTGCTTCTTCTATGTTGATATCTAGGTCATGAAATAAGGCTTCATCAGACTCAGAGTCTTCTGAAGAAAATACATCATCATTATTCTCTTGCTGTGTTATGTTTTCATTTAGAATGCTAGAGAAGTGATCAAACCACTGCTTCTTTGTTATATTGTTTCTTAAACGACGTTTTCTTTTCCATTTCTTTATTTCCTTCCAAAATGCCTGAGAGTTATGTCTATACTCAAGAATTTTGTCAACAGCTTCCCTCTTAAAATTAACTTCTTTAGCTCTAAGTAATCTCTTGTATTGTTTTCTCTCATTAACAAACGATGCTTTATTTTCCATGGTTTTATTTTTTGTGTATGTACGTAAGGCTTTACGCGTTCGCATTTTTGCATTTCTGCATTCCTGGTCAAACCAGGGGTGACTAGCGGTGTTTGTTTTGTGTGTATTGCCAGTGGAGGAATGAAATTGTTTTGTCATGCAACTAGCAGCGTCTTTGATAGCACATGTGAAAATGTCTAATGCACTATTAATATCATCATCGATCTCAGCAGTAGCAGCTACTAGAGCATCCTGGAATGCAGGAGTAGTTAAACTGTCGCTGAGCGTTTGGGCCTTAGCAGGTTCCCAGATAATCTTATCAAATGAAAAACACTGCGTATCATCATCAGAAACATCGTTGTGGGGTGATACACGTACACAAGACACAGTAAGGACCAGTGGCATGTGTACAGACTCTATCCTCTCGCCAACTTCAAGTTTGTCACACAAACAAATAAAGTCAGGAGATGCAACAAAATAATCATTAATACTACAACCAGTGGGAGAAATAAATGTCAGGTGCTTTGACAGATCAGGGCTACAGAACCCATTCAGAATCATCAGTTCAAAACATGCACACAAATCTAATAGTTTTCTTCCAAATGTATTTACAGTCATATCTTCAGTAAATCGTGAAGGTTCAAATAGAGCGGTATTAGTTAGTAGTGTTTCATCAGGATCAAGCTGAAACAAATATGGATTAGGCTGCAAATCCCCAGTTCTACCATTAAAATCACCACACATTAGGAAATGAATGTCTCCAAATTGCTCGAGGGCACTAGCAAGACACTGTTCTAATTCTTCCAACAGGCAGTCGTACGGTAATTGTCTATAAAATGGTGAATCCTTGGGCGGAACATAGCACGCGACCAAAAGCACATCGCATTCAGTACCAAACAATGATCTGTCAAGTTTGAGAAAGACACTTTGAGCGCATGTCATGTTCACTTGGAAAACAAACTTGGCATACACATTTTTTACTAACACAACAACACCTCCCGAGCTTCTTCCTTGACGTGACAGTTTGACTGCAGGTAGGGAAAAACACGTGAAATCAGACCAGCAGTCAGGCGGGACGAAAGCATTGTCTAAAAATGTTTCAAACAAACACACAATGTCATAATTACTTACATATTGTAGAAAGTCTGGGTCAGATAGCTTGCTCCACAGTCCATCAACATTCCATGACAGAAAGGTAAGTGTATGCAACACATTATCTACTGGCTGCTCTACAACACACGCGCGCATCGGTGACACATCCCGTGCAATTGAGGTGGGAGACGCGGCTTGGCCGACATATCACGGGTCACTGGATTCGTCCCCGACCTCAATTGTAGGGGAACTGTGTGGCCGGCGCCGTTTCGCTGGTTTAGGTGAAGGCTGTAACGGGGACACCAAGTGTGGCGCACGTGCCGGTGTTGCGTTGACCTGCTGACCAGTAGCTGCGGCGGCACCGAGTCCTTGGATACGGTTGTCCGGTCTTCTGTCGACGCTGTTGTCTGTCGCATGACGGCGGCCGAAGTTGTCGGTGTCGTGGTTCCGTTGAAGTAGGGGTCCAGCGACGACCAGCTTGTTTCCCTTGTAGTACGCCCGCATTCCTTTCTCCCGGTGCAGTCTGATCTGTTCATGTTGCCGGTTGGTTAAGTCACCAGCAACATTAACCCCCTTTTGCTTGAGTGCAGCACGACCCTTGGTCAGGACGTCCATCTTGTCCCTCCATCTCGCGAACTTCACGATCATGGGGCGGGGCTTGTTGTTGGCTCTGGCACGGTTGGCTGCTACAGATGCAAAGTCCGGTTTGTTCCCCACCCGGTGTGCGCGTACCAAATCGTCCTCAGTCCAGGTTTTATTTGGCACTGTGCCCTGCAGACATTCCAGTACTTTAGTGGCACAGGAATCGAAGGTCTCGCCTGGCGTTTCCACGATTCCAAAGAGTCGCAGATTGTCCCTACGTGAGAACGCCTCTAGCTTGTCTAGTTCTTCCTCGTTGCGTTTCCGCAGATCTTCCATGTCCTCCTGCAAGTCTTCTACAGACTCGGAAACCTCCTCCTGCTTCTCAGTCAGTTCCTTGCAGGTGTCCTCCAGGCTGCGAGCGCGTTGCTTCAAGTCAGCAATGTCGGTGCCAATCGCCTGTATAGAGGTCAGCACATCACAGAGGTCAGCACGAAGAGACCCCAGTTTCTCGTCAATCACCTGTGTCTGCTTGTCGATTATACGCTGAATGTCACTGACAGTAACTAAAGGTGGTGTAGTTCCAGAGACCTCGAGTGGATATGCGGATAGAGCTTCTTTGTCTGCCATCTTAGCACAGTTCGATTGACACAACAGTGCTACACAGTAATACACAGTACTACACAGTGCACGTAGCTGGCAGTGTTGTACTAACAGTCACACCGACGATTGTCGTACTCAGTTCAATGGCGATACAGGAAAACCAGTCAGATGGCAGAAGTCTGTGGTCGCACAAAGTCCAAATTTACACCGTTATGATCAGCGTAGATAGGCCAAGACACTGGTAGTAAAATCCAAACAGTAGAACTTTGATTAGTGACGAAATCGCCTAATTTTGCATCGCTAATTGACTCTGAACTTTTTTTGGTGTGCTACATTCGTGAAGAGAGAGAGAGAGAGAGAGAGAGAAATGAAATGAAATGAAATGAAACTTTATGAAATGAAACTTTATTTCTCAACGGATGAAGTAATTAGCACGTGTGCCATTTTTCATACTTGCCGTTGCTACTCTACAAACACAGGATAATAATTGTAATACTAATAGTACCAAATTACACCCAAAAAAAATTAGAAAACATTAAACATGAAGAGACATTAAACAAAATTCATTCATTCATTCGGTCATACAAAAAACAAACGAAAAATAGAAAGTACACGCAACGCGCGCACACTGACACATACACGCTCGCGCGCACACACAGACACGCGCTAATGATAACTTGACCTATATACGAAGCAAAACATTTGGATCATAGTGAAAATTCACTTCAGACAGCAAAATTATTTGGATTATAATAGAAAGTTGAATTATGTAATTAGGCGATTATTATTAGTATGCACAAACCATACGGCAGCATGCACTGATTATACGATAAGCACATGTTTGATACGAATACTTGTGGTAGATTATGTATCAGCAGACAAGTACTTGAGGAGGCATTCCTTGAAAGAGGAGAGGGAGCTAGCGTGTGTTATACATGTTGGCAGTGTGTTCCAGAAAGATGCGCCTGAGAAAGATACACTGGTTTTAAATAGATCTATCCTGGGGCGAGGTGTAATAAAGTTTCGTCTTGAAGTAGAATAACCTGAACTTGCCTTGGTAAAGAGCTTACAAAGATATTTTGGGTGAATCTCATTCCAGATTTTATACATAACCACACCCTTGTTTAAGAGGTGATGCTTGCTAAGAGGTAGCATTTTCAGTTTTTCAAGTCTTTCATCAGTTGTTAGGGCTGAATCAGGCAGGATATGTTTCGCTGCTCTCCGATGCAGGGAGAGAGAGAGAGAGAGATACGCACATACATACGCACATACGAAGGCCTGAGGGGTACAATGGCTCATTTAACTGCTACCAAAAACGTGTTTGTTTTCATTTCTTTTTTATTCCTTTCTTTTCGTAAAGAAAACAGCTGAAATTTTCTGATCTGGATCACACCAGACACGACTGACGTCAAAAGAATATGCATCTATACATAACAGAGATATGACGTAATATAAGATCTGTAATGACGTTGCCATCTGCATGACCATCAGCATTGTCTACAAATTGTAATGCAATGGAAGAGGTGAGTGACTGTTTGCCTCAAACGACTTCAAAAGTCTTCAATAAAATAGTCGCATAGGACGCTCATGTGCTTTCGATTTCGCAAAGATACTTTCTTTGGCGGTCTGATACACACTATTGCTGCAAATGTGTGCGTCAAACCAATCCCGTAGCGTGTCTATTGTTTCCAGCAACACTAAGTAACTTTTACTTTAGAACGTTTAGTGATCTTATAGAACAAGACTGGCATCCAAGATGCGTCACAAAGAGGGCTACAAGAAGTCCGCCATTAGTCGCCACAAGGGTTTTTGTGGTCAGGTCATGTGATACTGTTTGCGCTAAAGGGATTGGTCGTGTGACGTAGGGATGAAAACAAAAACTGTTATCGTATAT
Organism: Semisulcospira habei; assembly: GCA_036245525.1. NCBI lineage: Eukaryota > Metazoa > Mollusca > Gastropoda > Semisulcospiridae > Semisulcospira > Semisulcospira habei. Next base: position 236,228,289 of record BTPG01000004.1, read on the forward strand.
AGTCACCAACACAGAGACTAACATAGTACACCGGAACACTCGAAACTCATGTTCCTTTTGACAACTCGTTTGCTAATCTGTGACCTTGGCTGCACTTGGGGTCAAATCTATCAGTATGCAAAGAAAGCCCCTTTTATAAACAAAGAGTATGTCATGTTAAGCTATCCATCGTTGGACTTATCCATCGTTGGATTATCCATCGTTGGACTTATCCATCGTTTGACTTATCGTTGGATTTATCCATCGTTGGACTTATCCATCGTTGGACTTATCCGTCAAACGGATAGGTCGAATTTTTTCACAGAGTTGTTCGACGGACCACACTAATTATGTTCATAACATACAACGTTCTTGAAAAGAAGAATAAGATATACAAAATCATGTTGAAATTACTGAATTACTGATACCTAAAATAAATCTCTCAAATGCCGGGATGAGAGGCAGACAGACAGACAGAGTAATACACGGGACTTTCCCGGCGACAACTATAACCACACGGCTGAAAGCAGCTGTAATTCAGGATGTTATTTTGTCCTGTAGCAATCTTTCTCACATCCATGACCGAAGGAATTTACACCCAAATGAACAACTTTTAGGACTTAAAGTTTAACAAATTCATTGCATGTGGCTGAACATTTAACGCGTATTCCATCTTTCCATCCTAGTAAAGGCAGACACGCCTTCTGTCCAAACAAAGTGATGTTAAAGATGATGACACTTTTATTTCTGTACCATCAGTAATGAATAACAAAACGAGAAGAGAGAATACACGTAACACGGACCGACCGACTCAATTTGTGTTTATTCTCCTCAGTTCATTACAAGTGTTACGTGTTTGGCTGTACACATATAATAATAGTAATGAAAAATTAAAAAGAAAACACAAGAAGTATAACGCAATGGAGGCATTAAAGCGGTCTGCTCCATGATTGCTGAACTTTCCTGATAAAACGGGTTCTCAATGTTGTCTTGCCTCAGTGGAGACTTTTCTACTCTTCTTTTTACAATCCGTGTGAGTATGCACACGGAACAGATGAGCTTCAGTTGAAGTTAGAGGGTTAAGTTTTGTAGGAGATATTGGCTTTTGAAGACTGAGACTCAACACCAGCTAAAAGGACGTCGGTAGATCATTTCCAAACTTCCCCAGGATGTGCGATTGTAGTACAAGCCCAGAAAAAAATGAGGCACAATCTACGCAGTGGTCGCAGTGTGTGTACCAAGCTTCTACTCTGTGCGGCGTATAGTCTGAGTCAAACAAGAGCCTAAAGTTGCCTTTTTTCCCAATTTGACGATTTTGGGTCAAAACGTGGACATTTTAAAGGGCAAGTTTTGCGCTTTATCTCGAGAACGGTGTATGGGATCACCATAATTCTTTTTGTGTTTTGCTTCATTCACCGTCGGCTACGTCACTGTGCAAGTCTTGCACCACTGATGTAAATCGATACAAAATGTTGGCTGCCGAACCCTATGTGTAGAGCATGACTGGACCTGCAGCCGGTGAATAGGCAGCCAAATATAACACTGGCTAAACCTTGATTCTGTTGAGTCTCAGTTGGGTATTCAGTTCTCAAAGCTGTTTTCCTCTGCGCAGTACATGTGGAGTATGACTGGACATGCAGCGGTGAATAAACACCCACTGAATAAGCAACCAGATATAGCAACTGACTAAAGTCTCATTCTGTGAAGTCTCAACAGGGTATTCACTTCTCAAAGGGAATACGTAAAAAGCAAAATAATATTATAATGTAATTATATGAAACACACACACACACACACACACACACACACACACACACACACACACACACACACACACACACACACACACACACACATGGAGACAAAAGCCTCAGAGTGGGTTACCTACCATTTTATGTGAAAATGGGTTCCCATATCATAGGGCTCTGGAGTTGATGCGAATGTTTAGAACTCGCCTTATAACTAAGCTCTACAACTTAAATAAAATAGACATTTTCTAGAAACAGAGCCACTGGATGGAGAAAAAAAAGGGTTTCTACCAATAAAGTGGGTGCCTCTCAAACAAAAACTGGCATTACAGTGAAAATGGGTGTCCTCTTCAAATCATTCATTTTAGCATGGACTATCTCAAGAAAATTAGGTGTCTGTCATAAGGTAAAGTTCACGGAATATTTGATGCTTCTTTTCCACATTTATTTGATTGTTGTCATTCTTTTTTCAACTTAATGTGTATTCCTTCTTTTACCTGCATTAAAAATGTCAAGCACAATGACACAACACACAATGAACAAATACCTCACTAAACATAGGGTTTCAGCACCCAGTAAACGGCCATTTCCGCGAAATCACAAAACAAGACAAAAATAATGTGTCAGATGCCTTCAGACATTTTCTATAGCATTGACAGTCCATTTTCAGGCTTACATCATTAAAACAGGATGTCACAATTATTATAAACTTGACTAGGTGATGCTGTGATCACTGTTAGTGCCACAGTGGTTGATTTTGTATCCCTACCCCCAAGTTGTAAAAATACACAAAATTAATTAAAAGAAATTACTAAAGTTATTCCATTTCATTTTGACATCTCTTTACCTATTATGTTTCAATAATGTGAGCATAAAGTGCAAGAAAATAAGGAAAGTCGGCATCCTTTACGGTACGTTCGTGGTGAATGATAGCTTTTTCCCATTTAAAATTGCCGAATTGGGAAACGTACGTTGTTTCCGATGCCCTCAGAAATTTTTTTATAGAACTGATAGGTCTTTGTTAGGTTTTATTGTTTAGGATAGAGTACCACAGTTACTCCCAACCTGATGTTATGATGCTGTGATGCATTTAGGGGTCACAGTTACTGAATCTGCTGCCCTACCCCCATTTTACCAGTACGCAAAGGAACGCAAAATGAGGATAAAATTGCTTACGTCATACTCATCTGTTTAAATATTTTTTGTTGCCAGTTTTCTTTTAAAAAAAGTATGCATATTGAGCATACAAATTTGTGATCACATTAATTTCAATGTGACCCATCAATTTAATTGTAACTACTTTTAACTCGCTGGTCTTTTAGGTGATATTTTACCTAGCGTAAGGCGGGTCTAGTAAGGTCTCCCCTTTTCCTTTCATTTATTTCCTCTAGAAATGTGTAAATATGAATATGCGTAATAAAGTTTCATGGTTCCTAACAGCCAAAACAATGTTATCAAAATACTTAATTTCCACATGTCCACCACGAGATCACCACTTCCACCTTCTGCTTCTGCAACGTTCAATTCCTTGATGGCCGTCTTTAAATCTTATATTGTTCTGGCTGCCAATAAGTGAGCTGTCAAGAGCTCGGCAGCATGTTTTCAGAGTTTGGTGTACAGGGGCGTGTCTTCTGGTCAGAACTGCCAGCAGACCGCTTCTCTGTATGGACATGTTTGGAGAATGTGCTAAGGAGACTGATTTGCTACGCCAAATTCGCATAGGGCTGTTTCCGCATGACCCAGTCTCACGAGGTGAGTCCAGCAGGGTCCGTACGGTCTGTGAAAGTTGTTAAAAAATGAAACGCTTTTTCAGGGCCCTGGAAAGTCTGTCAATTTCAGTTCTTTTCCTTAGAGTCTGTGAAAGTTTGTAAAAAATGACAAATTGCTGTCAAACTTTTGTCTACTTCTTTTATTTGTGACTATTCCATTGCGAACGATCATGCTGACGCTTGTTGCAAGTGATCTATATTTAGCTCTGATCATAAAGTGACTGCATGGCCTTTCTGCCGAACATTCTGATTGGTTGTTTACGCTTCTACCGAGCTCCGCCATTCACTAAGCATTCTTTTATTTTGATATTTCTTCGTGCATTAGGCACGAAAGCTTCAAATGAGCTGCTGATACAGAGTGATCTAATTAAAGTGTGTAAACCTTCAGGCTTCAGTTTGGGTTTGTGAAACGTTTATGAAAAGTTTGTGAACTTCGTCTCTGCTTTTCTGTACGGACCCTGTCCAGAGTAATCAGTGCGTAGATGAAAGATGGTGGCCTGGCTCTCCCTGTTCAGCTTGTTGATGTCGTCTGCCTACGGGCTTCATCCGCCACTCTGCTGTTGCCAATAAACTTTGTTGCTGTAGTGTCTTCTTTTTTTTTTTTTTACAGGAGGTTGTGATCTTGAGGTAGTCTGGCGCTTGCTTTGGCCAGGCTGTCAGCCTCTCCATTCCCAGCTACTCCAGAATGCACTGGAATCCACTGCAGCACTATTTTGTGGACAGGGCATCCAGTCTATCTTGAAGCTTCCTGGTGAGATCAGTGGATCAAGCTGCTGCCTTTCCCTAGCTAGTGCTCTACTGCTGTGTTGAGCACCCGCAGATCTGTACGATAGTTGGAGCTGCTGCCGCCAGCTGGTAAGGAGAGGGAGGTAGTAGTGTGGTCTGCACAACAGATGTACACGCCACTTCCTTCATTCTGCACGGCGTCTTGAGCGGTACCACAGCTGCTGTGAGGGTAGCGCTTGTGCATAATCTCCAGCGAGATGGCTTTGTGCAGTGCCGCGACCTTTGGCAAAGAGTCCTGGAACATTGTTTATGTTGTCTAGAAGGCTCTTTCGAGATGTCCAGGTATATGAAGGGAGCTGTTCACACATCTTTGGGCTTGGTTCCAGGACGTCAGTTTTAGCCCCTTGCAGGACTTTCAGTTGGCGGTTCAGACTTGGGCGTTTCTGACGGTTCTTGGTCTGCTCCTGTAGTCTCCCATGCTGTCGGTGTTTAGTAAGTCTCTTCATCGTGTGTGCTGTTCTGCGTTCCAGTGGCTTCAATGTGCTAGGCGGATGAGCTGTTTCTGACAGCCAACGGCTAGAGGACGGAGGAGATCAGGTTGGATCCAACGGCCAAATGTGGGGGAGTAAACCCTTCAAATCAGGAGTGGAGCCCCGAAGGCAGACAGCTGCCTGTATTCACGCACTGTTCTGGCAGCTCCTGCAGCCAAACTGATGCCAAACGTACTGCTTTGCATTCCTTTGGATACATCAGCGAGGCCGAGAGGGGGATCTTGACGACTGGGCATCCCAGGATCTCCATACACTTCGCCCAGGCTTGCGCACTGGAGACGTCACTCCTGTGACTGACCCAGCAAGCGCATACCCCATTGTCTTCCGAGACAGGATGCCGAAAAAAAAAAAAGATGGCTCTAAGAATGTCACTGCATCATGAGAATGACCCATGTTCTGCATCTTGTCAAGCCTGGCTTTTTGGGTTTTGCAGGCAGTGTTTCATGTTGTCGTCGATGTATCTTGGTACCGCACTACTGGTCTGACCGAGCAGGTGTTTGCTTGCGCCAGGATGCTGTAATTTGCGCCAATGTGGTCCCCACCAGTTTTTTCATCAGAGGCTTTTTTTTTCCGCAGCTCTAGCTTCCATGGCTTCAATGTGAGGCCTCCACGTGAATCCAGTAATTTATTTGTTGACAGTAAAGTTGGTCTGTCTGTCTTTGGTACTGGAAGGTCTCCAGTTTCAAGGTGACCTCTTCCATCTGATTGAAAGAGATGGTCTAGCTCAGTTTGAGTGGCCTCTTTCAGTCCAGCTGCTGACTCTAGTGGCAGCATCATGGATTCTGCAGGATGTTATTTCTTTATGTTCTGATGCGCTCCACACTGCAAAGTCATCCGCATGGAGGATGTTCGAGACGAACCTTGGTACTGTTGTACTGATGTCATTAATGTAGACCAAGAACAGCATCAGACACAACATCTCCCTGAGGTACAGCTTCCCCGAGTTTGACAAGACTGCTGAATGTGCAGACGGTAGAAGCTTCAGTGGTAGCCCCTGTTAAACATGCCTTAACTAAAAATAATTACAATTAAATTGATGGGTCACATTGAAATTAATGAAATGATCACAAATGTTTATGCTCAGTATGCATACGTTATTTAAAAAAAAACTGGCAACAAAAATATTTAAACAGAGGAGTATGACATAAGCAATTGTTATGATCATTTTGCGTTACTTTGCGTACTGGTAAAATGGGGGTAGGGCAGCAGATTTAGCCAATGTGGCCCCTAAATGCATCACGGCATCATACAATCAGGTTGGGAGTAACTGTGGTACTCTATCCTAACCAATAAAACCTAAAAAAGACCAATCAGTTGTATACAAAATTTCTGAGAGCATCAGAATCAACGTATGTTTCCTAATTCGGTAATTTGGGCTTCTGAAATGAATTCTGATTTATTTAGAGGAAAATGTTTCTCAACCTCATTTTAGCATCTGCGAAGAACGTGAATGGGGGTACCCTTGCGCCATCGGCTATATCTCTGGTGTGTTCCTAAGGATTTTCGGGGAACGTGGCTTAAACATCTCAGGACACACTAAGGTACACTTTGAAACCCAACTTAATGAGTACTGGGGGGGGGGGGGGGGTGCAGGTAGACCTGGCTAGGTTATGGACTAACAGGGGCGGGGAGGCTGTTCCAAGTGGCGGGGCCAAGATGGGAGCAGGCACGACCGCCACGTGTTTTACATTTGAAATTGGGAAGGGGAAATTTACGCGTGTCAGAGGAAGAGCGGAGGGTGTGAGATGGAATATACAGATGGAGTACGTCAGAGACATGGCCAGGAGAAGTCAGGTTGATAGAGTTGAAGCACATGCAGGACAGTTCATACAGAATGCGTTCTTGTACGGGCAGCCAGTGGAGTTTCTCAAGGGCGGGGCGGATATGGTCATGCTTACGCACGCGCAGAACTAGACGGGCAGCACTGTTTTGCACTCTCTGCAGTTTATCTAGCTGGGTTTTGGGCAGGCCGGAAAGGAGGGAGTTACAGTAGTCTAACCGTGATAAAACAAAGGAGGGGACAAGGATTGCAGTTGCTTCGGGTGTCAGATACTGTCTAACACTGCTAATGCGCCGAAGTTCAATAAAAGCTGATCTGCACATATGACTAACATACTTGTTCATTTTGAGGTCTCTGTCAATGAAAACACCAAAGCTGATGCTTCTGACGGGTTGCTACCGTCATGCATTCGGTTTTGGAGGGATTATTGATCATTGCATTGTCTTCACACCAGGTGGAAATTTTGCTCAGTCCCTGTTGCAAACCATTTAAAGACTCAAGACACTTATGGATTGTGTGGATTGTTGAGTCATCAGCAAACAGGTCACAAGAAATTCAGTCTGTCGCTGGTCAAATGTAGGGGAGGCCATCGATAAATATGCAAAAGAAGGGAGAGAGAGAGAGAGGTGGGGGCGGGGGTAGAGGGGGGGGGTAGAGGGGGGGTGTAGAGGGGGGGAGGGGGGGTCACGATGTAGTGCATCGCTCTGAGTACTGTCGCTTTTCAAATCTCCCCCACCCCCCCACTTCCCCTAATAGGGTGTGAACAGTTTTCCACCTAAGCTGGGTTCGAACCCGCGATCTTTCGGGCGTAATTCGATCAATCTACCACGGTGCCCTCCAGCTCTCCGTTATGGCTGTGTGTGTGTGTGTGTGTGTGTGTGTGTGTGTGTGTGTGTGTGTGTGTGTGTGTGTGTGTGTTTGGTGTGCCTGTGTGCGTGCGTGCGTGCATGCGTGCGTGTGTGTGTGTGCGCGCGCGCGCGTGTGCTTGTGATAGTTTTATTGTTGTCTTATTTGTTTTAATATTTCATTGACTAACCGGCGTTTGCATATTCGTTTGTTTTGTTTTGTTTGATTGTTTCTTGTGCAACCAACATTATCAAATGACGCGTATCAACCTAACCACCAACACATCAGCAGAAGAAATGAAAACAAAACCCGGAAACAATCAACAATTACATTTAAAAGTAATAAATCCACACGTTCTGCATAACATTACAGTGAGTGAAACAGAAATGTGACGTCAGATTTTACTGGCAAATAGCAGTTATCACAGATAAAACATAAACAGGACGATAAAACAGTGTGAAATCAAACTTCAATCCGAACCTCAATGCTGATAATGTGATAGTCTGATCATTACCCCCAGTGCATTCTGATGTTTTGCTTTTCTTGATGTTGCGTTACTAAGTGTAGAGTGATGGCGTGACTACACTATCACACACACACACACACACACACACACACACACACACACACACACACACACACACACACACACACACCACGCACGCACGCACGCACGCACACACACACACACACACACACACACACACACACACACACACACACACACACACACACACACACACACACACACACACACACACACACAGAATGTTGTTCAGTGCACGTGTGCGACCTAGCTATATGTAAGACTAGAATGCTAAATACGTTAGACCAAACGGTTTTGACAGACGTTCACAAAAACCAAACCTCTATTACAAGGCCAGTGAAAATCCCTAGAACACACGCACACACTCACATTTCACCAATGTTTAGATATTAAAAATAAATTTTGGATATTGCACTTGTTCAGCGATCACTGTTGTCTCCTACTGATAAATCTACAGACAAGACTAGAAAGCGAAATACGACAGGTTCAGTATTTGTACACCTTTACAAAATTTAATGGAAACCATAACCACGTCAATGAAAACTGTCGGGCTTTTCAAGTCCTGGGAACCGCTTTTGAGCGTGAATTGGGCAGTCCCAACGTGAGTGTAGAGCATTCCCCACGTGGCCCCACAGTCTTTGTCACTTGCAGATCTGGCACACATTGACGTCAATAAGCCTTGCCAGACCTGTCAAACCTCGCGGGACCGTCTTTTAGCAGTGTACCTGGGTACCTGTGCCTTTGTTATTTTACTTGCTGAACGGCGAACAATGACAAAGCAAACCTTTATGATTTCTTGGCGACTTGCCGCACTAGGCCTGTTGTTGTGTTGAAAAGACGTCAGATATTGCCGCTCAGGACGGCGTAGACTAATAATTATGCAAATCTCGGGACTCCTCGTTCGTTCCAACTGCAAGAGGTATCGCAGTTGAAGTCATGTTTCTGGGACAGCTAGGTGTTTTTTGGTGTTGAATCATGGAAGGTTGCAGAAATACAGTGTGCGTCAGCTGGCACTGAACGGGCCACGCTCGCTGTTTTTGACGCTGCTAGTATGCCATTGGAATCAAAATACCGTCCAGGCAGTATGGCAGACCGTTTCACTGATAACTGATTCGTTAATCCTAGGACATCATATTAAATGCTAAGACTAAATAATTTATTCTGGACTAATTCGATTTAATGCTAGGAAGAAATATCTATTTTTTAAGCCTGATTCCAACCAATCAGCCATAATGCCTTCAACGAATGAACTTATTTTCTATTCGTGAGTCTTTTAAAGAACGTCTCTAATTGGCCTTTTTTTCGATTTAATCCTAGGAAGAATTACATTTTGTACACATTTTGTCCTAGGATAACATATTTTATCCGAGGAAACTGTCAAATTGGGACGATTCCTGTTGTCTGAGTGAATCGAATTAGTCGTAGGAATAAATATTCACTCCTGGCATTAGTCCTAGGATAAATTATAATTTAAGAGTCCGAAATAGCTCAGGCGGTTAAGCATCGGAGCGAAAGAGAGCGAAGGGAATCGCCGTGTCGTGGGTTCGAGTCCTCGTTCCGGCCCCGGTAGCTGTACTCGCAGTCCAGGGCAAAAGGAAAGGCTTGCAGGATAAATTATTTAGTTCTAGCATTAAACATTTGAAGCGTGCGTAGATGACGGTATCAAGCCTTGTGCGTGAGTCATCCGAAATAAGGTACAATTCTTTTATTTCCCTATCGTCTACCACCATGTGATCTTGGTGTTTTCCGGTTATTATGATGTAAGGTGCCGGACAGCCCTGATCTAAGCGTTCAGACGAAAGACCTAGGACAGAATCGTGCGCGATACTAGAACTGCGGATTGGCCAGCTGATTACAAATGACAGGTCCGGCAATGGTTCTAGGAGGTAGGCATTGGGGCATTGAACCCCCTGCGATTTTCAGATGCTGACCAATCACAGTGTCGGAAAATGGAGTGACTGAACGACAACGTGCTATGTCGTCAGTAAAGAGTGTGTTCAGGTTTGACAATCTCACATCGATAGCGTATGAACACGTCAGTGACATTACCGTCACGGGTTATTGAAAGTGCGATGGGGAGCATCAGCAGAGGACACAGCTGAAGTGCAGCTTCACTTATGGCAGTATGTATGACAATCCGTCTTGTTTGATCTTGGCCTATATTGTTTGTCAAAGGCACCTAAATAATCAACATGACTTATTAACTTGAAAAGCAAACAGTTCTTTGATTTTAGTGTAGCGGCCATATTTACCTGATCAAATGGATAAAGGTGTTCTTTTTTGTCTCCTCGTTAATCACTGGAGCATACAAAATGGCGTGAGAATATTTCATATTGGAAAATCTTATGTGCACCGGAGGTCTGGTTCTGTAGTGAATTTTATGATTCAGTTTACGTCAGTTTAGAACGTCATAAGCACGCATGACGTGTGTTGACACATCTGACGGGAAACACGCTTGTCGCAGTGGGTCCACTTCTGCTTATTTTCACAACTAATGAAAACCAGTGACCTCCCCTGGCAGCCAAGGCCCGTATCACATATCACGCTGCCCTAGGTTTGGAAAGGTAGCAGAGACAGTAGGCGCAATATCTAAAGTAAACAAAAGACAGTATTTTTGTTTTGTGACAATATTTGCATTTTTATTGCCTCAGAGTATAGTTTCATTGTCGCATATTGACAGCGTTTGATGAGTCGCTGAAGATTTCTGGTGTTTGTGGTGTTAACCCTTTGGGTGTCGGTAGCGGTTTGAGTCGCGATGTTTCCTACAGGAACTGAAATCGCTACCGACACCCAAAGGGTTATAGATTTCTAGTGTTGAAGATTTCTAGTGCTGAAGGCTGACTCTGCTGAAGATTAATAATAATAATAATAATAATAATAATAATAATAATAATAATAATAATAATAATAATAATAATAATGATAATAAATATTTTTAAGGCGCCTATACTTTTGATAGAAAAGCTCTAGGCGCCGTACAAATGACATATTAACATACACATACCTTGCATCATACAACACATATATATTCCCTAACATACACACTCACGCAACAAGATATACAAAGAAAATAAGCTTAGCAGAGTGGACACACCAACAAAAAATGTTCACACACACAACAGATATACGTGTACCATAAAAGTAATAACGGATACACTAGGCAGCTCTCACTGACAACGAAAATTTATCACGCTGAATGCACGTTTAAAGGAATAAATGCGTCTTTAAAGACTGCCGGAAACTATTGGCTGATTCAACATATCTGAGGGACTGTGAGGGTTTATTCCAAAGAAATGGCCCTTGGTATGAGACAGACCTCTCGCCAACAGACTTAGTTCTCACAGTCGGAAATCGTAATAATTTAATGTCTCCTGAGGAACGTAGCTGTCTTGAAGGTGTGTACAAATGAAAAAGCTCAGAAAGATAGACAGGGCCAGTAGAAGGAGACAGACAGGTATGACAGATAAACAGAAAACTTTGTATTGTACTCTAGATGTGATAGGCAACCAATGCAGTGAACACAAGATGGGTGTGATGTGGTCTGACTTCTTTGCCTTGACAACAAGCCGTGCTGCTGAGTTCTGCACCCTCTGGAGCCGATCCAGAAGGTACTGAGGACAGCCACAAAGAAGTGCATTGCCGTAATCGAGTCGGGACAAGACAAAGCAGCAGAGCAGTGTTTTAGTGGCTTCTGGTATGAGAAGATGCCTGATGTAGCTAGTGCGACGCAGTTTAATAAATGCAGATCTACAGGTATTCACAACCTGTGGTTTTAGTGAGAGACTGCAATCAATGGTGACGCCAAGATTTCTCACATGAGCAGAAAAACTAACTTCAGTATCTAGGATTGTGATGGACTGCGGTAAGGAAGAAGATATTCTGGTTGAGGAAACTAGCATGGCTTCTGTTTATCTTCATTCAGTTTTAGTTTGTTGGCTATCATTCATGCTCTAACATCAGAAACTGACTGTTGCACACACTGGATGATGGCATCGACCTGCTCAGCATGGCCTGACTTATACAACTGCGTGTCATCAGAGTACGCGTGGTGAGAAATTGGGCGTGCAGCTATGACACCGGACAAGGGCTGCATATACATAATGAAGAGCACAGGCCCGAGGACTGACCCTTGGGGTACTCCGAAACACAGAGGGGCTGCGACTGAAAGATGACCACAGACGGAAAAAGAGTCTGTGACCGGTTAGACAAATAGGATTGGCAGATAGATTGCCAGTTCTGTGACAGTGTTGTGAAAGTGTTGAAGATTTGTAGTGCTGAAGGCTGACTTTGCTGAAGATTGCCAGTTCTGTGACAGTGTTGTGAAAGTGTTGAAGATTTGTAGTGCTGAAGGCTGACTTTGCTGAAGATTGACAGTTCTGTGACAGTATTGTGAAAATGTTGAAGATTTGTAGTGCTGAAGGTTAACATTGCTGAAGATTGCCAGTTCTGTGACAGTGCTGTGAAAGGTTGTTGAGTATTTCTAGTGTTGAAGATTGTCAGTGTTGAAGGTAGACAGTATTAAAGATTGGAAGTGTTGGTGAATGAGAGAGCTGAAGATTGACAGTGTTGAAGATTGATGTAACGCACGCAGACTTGCCCCCAGTCGCACGTACAGACTATCGCACAACAGACGCATACACCGCCACTGACTCAGACGGGCGCACTCACGCGGTAAAACTCAGCACACGGGCTTCCTTTCTAACAAAGACGTTTATAAACAAATAATAAAAGAACGCTCAAAAGATTATCACAACTATGTACACCACACCTTCCCCACTACCAGCACTTCAACCCCGCATACACACACAAGGTAAATGCCAGGCTAGGTAGCTGTCTCTCACAATCCAACCTGTTTTGGTGTTTTTGCCTGGTTACGTTCAGTCCTTTCACGTCTAGGCGTGCAAGTCCTTTGCAGTACGCTCCCGAGTCGTCCCGTCTCTTGTACCGTGGACGTAATCGTAACTCGCTCTGTAGCGCAGTCTTTGCTGTGACCCGCGTGTCTCGGCACCGGTCGCTCACTCCCTGAGTGAAGAAGAAATGACTTCCCTGTAGGTCTTTCGGCGGTATCCTCTGTTGACTGACGTCTCGGCGTCACGTCGCTGCGCTCCACGACAAGCACCCTGAATAAATAATAAGGTCCTAAATCATAACACTTGCTAAACACACACATAATTATTGGATAATATGAGACACATTACGTAACCTGGCTGATACAAATAACCACCTAACTCTGTCACTACCTTGAAACAGACTATAACCTGACACTGTCGACATACATTATCCCATACACTGGAAAAGACTATACTTAACCACGTACTACCTTCATAACGACTTAGGCATACACACCTCACATTCCTTAAGTAAATAACTACATAGAAAACACCGGTTGCCTCAATGAATTCCAAACCAACATAACTGAACCGAACCAGTCAACACTACACCCGACGGTCCGCCCGAATTAACGGTGACACTTACCAGATGAGAAAAATCCGACGCCGGAACCCCTTTTCGAACCTCGCAGCTTTGGCATTGGTGGCAGGCGCCTTAACCACTGCGCCACGGACCACAACACAACCGAATCAACTCCTATCTTCAACGCAGTAACCATCAATAATACATATAGAAACATGCCTGAATTCTAGGTTTCAGAGTCGTGGAATACGGGCTAAGGTATTTCACACACGTCTGTCCTCGCTGACAGTAAAGCCCCGTTCCTACAGCTCTGTTGGCCTGAACTCACTAAAAAAAACCGTGCCAAACGTTTCTTAAAGATTCCACGTGGGCCTCACGGAATATCGGCACAAAACAAACCGCTAACAAAAACTGTACCGTACTAAACCCTCTGTGTGAACCCTATGCGTGAGCATAGAGTTTCATCACAATTCCCCCTTCCTCGGGAAAAAAAGAAACGACCGAGTTTCTTTTTAAGACAACTGGACGCAAGACACTATTATTACTAACAAAAGAACTAAACAACAGCCTTAAAATTCAATGCACACTCTCTGATCGCACTGCAAACGCGACAAGAGATCAGCAAAAGTGTTCTGCGGACCCGGAAGCCCTCAATTTCGAACTGAAACTCCTGCAGCGTCAACGACCACCGCATCAGCATCGCGTTCTGGAAACGACCGGACATAAGGTATGCCAGTGGATGATGATCCGTCTGCAGGCAAAACACACAACCCCACAAATATCTCTGGACTATGGAAATGACCTAACGATGGGCCCGCTATAGCGAGAATCAACAGCGTCCGACCTACCAAAAGACGGGGTGTGAGCGGCATTTCTGTCCGCAACAGAACTATGCCGTCTCTGGCCAACCCGACTGGTGGGCCAAACCCGCGGACCGGTCCCTTTACTCTGGACGGCAATAACACGGTCCGTTTTAGAGCTCATGTCGCGACTGCTGCGACCGCACCGCGAGGAACATGAGCTCGCTTCCTCGCCCCCCACCCGGGTCTGCCCTGGGGGACTTGGGTGGGGTTAACTACTTTTTAGTTCCCAGACTCACCCTGGTCAGCCCTACAGGGTGGGTTTTCCTCCCTATTCTGGGTCATGTGTTTCTGTCTACCCTTGGTCCATTCACCTGTATTTGCCTTTTTAAACTCTCCCTACTGTCTGCACTGCCTGTAGCCCTTGATATTGGATGTGTGTTGCTAAATGGTCCTAGCTTTATTTAGGCCCCATGTCGTAGGTTTATTTAACGTATTAGACCGGCTGGCGACATACATTCAATATTCTGTTTGGTTTTTTTCACAAGCAGTGCAGGCACGTCCTGACAAAGTCTTGTTGCTGTCGGGACGTTAAGCAATGTACAATCAATCAATCAATCGCTTCATCGCCCCGACCCTACTGATGACTGGCTGCACACCCTTCATGTTACCGAGTACTAAGTCAACTACTGGCTCGTCGATGATACAAGACATCAGATCACCTGAGAAAAACTCCGTGTCAACCTCTATCTTGGCCAAAGGGAAAACTTCTACCTTCCCTCCGAACGAAATCACTTTCTGCGTCTCCCCTGTGAACTGATCCTTCCTAACGAGGCTACGTCTGACCCCTGCAGTCGTTGTACCGGAGTCACGGAGACCAGAAGCGAGACATCCGTTTACAACACCGTCCACCAGCGGCAGACAACCACCTCCGTCAACTGAACACACGCCGCCTAGCTGTGGTTCCTCTCCGACTGGCACTGCAAAGCTGGCTATGTGAGTGGGCTGCTCCGCCCCCTCCACCATACCAGTATCGCTAGGACATTGATGAACCAGCTGGCCGTACCCCTGACACGTGAAACACTGAGCGCCTGAACTACTGCTAGGACAGTCACGACTGAAATGACCGTACTCATGACACGCGAAACACTGAGTGTCCGAAGTAGCAACTCGACCACGCCCGTACCCACGTCCAGATTTCTCTCCTCGTGCGTAAGGATCGCGACCGCCATTGCTGTTACCTCCATCCCCACGTCGAAACCGGAAAGTACCCCTACCGTTCACCAGTTGGGCCCCACGCAAGGTATTGACGCCCCTATATCCCCCAGTCGTGTTAGCGGCGACCAACCCGAATGGCGGCGACTCGGTCCTACGCGCTAGGTTCTTCGTCGCGTACGCCAGCCGAAAAGCCTCCGCGTTCTGAACTAATTCCTCTGTACTCTTGATGTTACGCTCCTTCAAGAACACCGCTAGCGTTACCAAAGAACTGTTTGGCCAAAATGAGATCAAACAATGCCTCGTACGTGTGGTCGATCTTGGACAGTTCGACCCAACGTACGAGCAAGTGGGACAACCGTATGCCAAACGACACAAACGATTCCCCTGTCTCTGGCCGACAAGCTCTCAAGCGTTCCCTGAATCCCTCTTTGTTCTATGTGACAAGCGTCGAGAATTAAAGAAAAAGAAATCAGAGGTAGAAGGAGCTAAACAATACATGATTGATTGATTGATTGTACATTGCTTAACGTCCCGACAGCAACAAGGCTTTCTCAGGACGTGCCTGCACTGCTTGTGAAAAAAAAACTAAACAGAACATTGAATGTATGTCGCCAGCCGGTCAAATACATTAAATAAACCTAACACACGGGCCTAAATAAAGCTAAGACCATTTAGCAACACACATCCAATATCAAGAGCTACAGGCAGTGCAGACAGTAGGGAGAGTTATAAAATGGCAAATACAGGTGAATGGACAAAGGGTAGACAGAAACACATGCCCCAGAATAGAGAGATAAACCCACCCTGTGGGGCTGACCAGGGTGACCCTGGGAACTAAAATTAACCAGGATATCAAGAAAAGCATGAAACAGGCAAAGAATATGTGGATTGAAGATCAGTGTAAACACGTAGAAGAAAATCTGAACAAAAATAATAGCAAAAAAGCATACCAGCTGGCGAAAGACCTGACCAGTGTAAAACAAGGACGCTCCTCTATCATTCAAGATAGTGAAGGGAGCTGTCTTACGGAAGACCAAGACATACTGAAGAGATGGACAGAGTACTGCTCAGATTTGTACAACCACCGAGCTGCAGGGGACCCAGGCATACTTGTCAACCCACCCGTGACCAACAATGGCAACTATCCCATCCTCCGAGAAGAAGTAGAGGCTGCAGTGAAGTAGCTGAAAAAACGGAAGGCAGCAGGAGCAGACAACATCCCTGCAGAACTAGTCCAAGAAGGGGGAGAAGACATGATAAGTGCCTTACTAACAATTTGCAATAAGATCTAATAATAATAATTAACACCGTTATTATATAGGCGCTTTTTCTCAATTTTTGGGCAAATCGACTCAAAGCGCCGCGAACTGAAACCCAACACTCACACTCAAGTAACAGACACGGATTTACGGCATTTAAGACAAACACAGTACAAGACAGACGAAGGGCCAGTTCAGCTACTGAAGTTACAGAGATTTTTGATCGCTTGTATTTGAAATTTGTAAAGTGGCCTGAAACCGGTACCAAAGTGTGGGGGTGGGGGGGGGGGGGGTGGAAGAACCGGAGTACCCGGAGAAAGAACCCCCGACGGTCCGCCCGAATAAACGGTGACACTTACCAGCGGAGAAAAGTCCGACGCCGGAACGCGTTTTCGAACCTCGCACCTTTGGCATTGGTGGCAGGCGCCTTAACCACTGCGCCACGGACCGCCCCAGTCAGAGATTGGCCCACACCATGGACCCAATCACTTATAATATTTCTCTCCAAAAAAGACAACTTACATCAATGCCAGAATTATCGCACGATCAGTCTTATATGCCACCCAAGCAAAGTCATGTTAAAGATCCTACTGAACAGGCTGAAGCCACAGGCAGACGAAATCATAGCTGAGGAACAGGCAGGCTTCAGACCAGGGCGCAGCACAACTGAGCAGATCTTCAACCTGAGAGTTCTATGTGAGAGGTACCTCCAGCACCAGCAAGACCTCTATCATGTCTTTGTGGAATTTAAGAAAGCGTTTGACAGGGTGTGGCATGCAGCCCTTTGGTCCACCATGAAGCTATACAACATCAATGCCACCTGATCAAAGTCATAGCAAACCTTTACAACACGGCCACTTGCGCAGTTTGCTTCAACGGCAAAATAGGAAACTGGCTTAGGACTACAGTCGCGGAGTTAGACAAGGCTGCTTGCTCTCACCTACTCTTTTCAACATCTTCCTGGAAAGAATCATGACAGACGCTCTGAAAGATCATGAACGAACTGTCAGTATTGGAGGCAGAACAATCACGAACTTGCGCTTTGCGGACGACATTGATGGCCTTGCAGGAACAGAAAAGGAGCTAGCTCAACTGGTGGAAAAGCTGGACAGTACAACCATTGCGTATGGAATGGAAATCAGTGCAGAGAAGACCAAACTGATGACAAATAACACCAGTGGCATTGGCACTGACGTCATGATTGGAAGCCAAAAACTAGAAACAGTTAATAAATTCAAATACTTAGGAGCCATTGTGACAGATGAGGGATCAAAACCAGAAATACTGTCCAGGATTGCGCAGACAACAACAGCACTGACAAGATTGAAGACCATATGGAAGGACAGAAACATCACACTCTGCTCCAAGATAAGACTGATGCGCTCCTTAGTTATCTCAGTGTTTTTGTATGCCTGCGAGTCATGGACCCTCACAGCAGACCTTGAAAGGAGGATACAAGCCACTGAAATGAGATGTTTTCGAAGGCTGCTTGGCATTTCATACAGAGATCACATCACGAACGAGAAAGTGGGAAGCAGAATCAGGCAAGCCATCGGGCCCTATGAAGACTTATTAGCCATTGTGAAAAAACGCAAACTGAAGTGGTATGGGCATGTCACGCGTTCAGCAGGGCTTGCCAAAACAATCCTGCAAGGCACTGTGCAAGGAGGACGAAGAAGAGGAAGACAGAGGAAAAGATGGGAGGACAATATCTCAGAGTGGTCAGGACTGAGGCTGGGTGATACGCTAAGAAAGGCAGAGAACAGAGAGGAATGGAGGGAGCTGGTTGCCAAGTCATCAGTGGTGCCCCAACGGTCGGCAAGACTACGGGAGATAGATAGATAGATAGATAGATAGATAGATAGATAGATAGATAGATAGATAGATAGATAGATAGATAGATAGAGAGATAGATAGATAGATAGATAGATAGATAGATAGATAGATAGATAGATAGATAAATAGATAGATAGATAGATAGATAGATAGATAGATAGATAGAGAGATAGATAGATAGATAGATAGATAGATAGATAGATAGATAGATAGATAGATAGATAGATAGATAGATAGATAGATAGATAGATAGATAGATAGATAGATAGATAGATAGATAGATAGATAGATAGATAGAATCCCTCCGCACTACACTGGAACTTCTGCAAGAGACACTCCTTCAAAGTATCGTAATCTACGTTCTCCGAAACGTTCAAACTATGGAAAAAAGACTCAAGGCCTGACCTTCTAGAACAGACGAAAGCAACACGGGCCAGTTGGCAGACGGCCAACTCAATGCCTGCGCATGAGCCTCAAAGCGACACAGAAAAGCGTCAATGGAGTCCACAGACTCCTTTAACATCGGTAATCTAGGGAAGTTATGTAATCCCCGACCTACTGAATCACTAACTGCAGCTGCACCTCCCTATCTCTCTCTTTTTCTTCTCTCTGATACTCTAGTTCCTTCTCTCTTAAAGCTCGCTCCTTTTCGTCTTTCTCTCTCTGAAACGCTAGTTCCTCCTTTCTAAGGACTCCCTCTCTCTCTTCTCTCTCTCTCTCTCTCTCTCTCTCTCTCTCTCTCTCTCTCTCTCTCTCTCTCTCTCTCTCTCTCTCTCTCTCTCTCTCTCTCTCTCTCTCTCTCTCTCTCTGAGCTTCTAACTCCTTTTTCTTAAGTACTCTCTCTTTCTCTTCTCTCTCTCTGAATTTCTAGCTCTTTCTCCTCTAAGTTTACGAATCTCGAACTCTTTCTCGTCCTTCTGTTTCTGAACCTCTAGCTCGTCCTTCTGTTTCTGAACCTCTAGCTCTTCTTTCCTAAGGACTCTTTCTCTTTCCCTGTCCTCCCTAACCTTACATTTCTCAACGTAATAAAAATGTTTGTCCTCTTTAAGCCCTAACATCTCACCTTGTTTATTATACACCTCTACCTGGTCTGACTCCATATTTACAGTAACTATCTTCCACAAATTCAAAAAACGTTAAAAATTCAAAACACAAAACAAATCAAGGGCAAAAACTTAAAACGAAGGCCCACATAAATAACACCCTACGCAACAGAAACAGTGACCTACTTTGACGTCCAGATGGAACGAAAAATAAAATGATAGAAAGAAGAGCAAGGAACTTAGACTAATAGCTATACAAAAGGAAGAACAAGCACTAGCTCCTCGTAAGATCCAGAAAACTACTGAAACGACGGATCTTACCCCCTAGAATCGGAGAGATTGATTGATTGATTGTACATTGCTTAACGTCCCGACAGCAACAAGACTTTCTCAGGACGTGCCTGCACTGCTTGTGAAAAAAACCTAAACAGAACATTGAATGTATGTCGCAAGCTGGTCCAATACGTTAAATAAACCTAAGACATTGGGCCTAAATAAAGCTAAGACCATTTAGCAACACACATCCAATATCAAGAGTTACAGGCAGTGCAGACAGTATGGAGAGTTCAAAAAAGGAAAATACAGGTGAATGGGCCAAGGGTAGACAAAAACACATGCCCCAGAATAGGGAGGAAAACCCACCCTGTAGGGCTGACCAGGGTGACCCTGGGAACTAAAAAGTAGTTAACCCCATCCAAGTCCCCCAGGGCAGACCCGGGTGGGGGTAGAATCGGAGTGTGGAATCTAACACAGACAGCCAAACACGCACTTTGCAATCAAATCGCTACTCACTAGCATCCGCAGCTACTCTAACCTACCGCTAAAACAGGGTCACCACTGTAACGCACGCAGACTTGTCCACAGTCGCACGTACAGACTATCGCACAACAGACGCATACACCGCCACTGACTCAGACGGGGGCACTCACGCGGTAGAACTCAACACACGGGCTTCCTTCATAACAAAGACGTTTATAAACAAATAATAAAAGAACGCTCAAAAGATTATCACAACTATGTACACCACACCTTCCCCACTACCAGCACCTCAACCCCGCATACACACACACAATGTAAATGCCAGGCTAGGTAACCGTCTCTCACAATCCAACCTGTTTTGGTTTTCTCGCCTGGTTACGTTCAGTCCTTTCACGTCTAGGCGTGCAAGTCCTTTGTAGTACGCTCCCGAGTCGTCCCGTCTCTCGTACCGTGGACGTCCTCGTAACTCACTCTGTAATGCAGTCTTTGCTGTGACCCGGGTGTCTCGGCACCGGTCGCTCACTCCCTGAGTGAAGAAGAAATGCCCTCCCTGTAGGTCCCTCGGCGGTATCCTCTGTTGACTGACGTCTCAGCGTCACATCGCTCCGCTCCACGACAAGCACTCTGAATAAAATAATAAGGTCGTAAATCATATTACTTGCTAAACTCTCTTGGCTTGACTTCGCGAACGAAGATTTTATAGGAGTTGCCCACGACGTCTGCAGGCTTGTTCGTGGCTGCGGAGGCCAATCCGAGACAGGCAGGTTCGACCGCAGTGGCTGCAGGGGAAGGTATGGCCAGGGTTCTGAGCTGCGGCATCTCTGTTTTTTCTCCTGAGCCGCTTGTCCTTAAGGCTAGCTCTGTGAGAGTCCTCAAAGGAGACAGCTGCCTTGTAAATGGTGGAGCGCCAGGTGTCACGGTCCGCAGCAAGCGAAGACCACTGGTGGTAGTCGATTTGGCAGGCACTAAGTGACTTCTTGAGACAGTCTTTGTATCTCTTCTTTGGTGCCCCTCTGTCACGGTGTCCAGTAGCAAGCTCGCCGAACAGGGTGATCTTTGGTAGGCGATGGTAGAGAAAAACACACACATAATTATTGGATAATATGAGATACATTACGTAACCTGGCTGATACAAATAACGCACACACACACACACACACACACACACATACACACACACACACACACACACACACACACACACACACACACACACACACACACACACGCGCGCGCGCGCGCGCGCGTGCTTCATAACCCGAACCACCTACGTAACACCCCCTAACTCTGTCACTACCTTGAAACAGACTATAACCTGACACTCTCGACATACATTATCCCATACACTGGAAAAGACTATACTTAACCACGTACTACCTTCATAACTACTTAGGCAGACACACTTCACATTCCTTATTTATCTATATTTGTAAATAACTACATAGAAAACACCGGTTGCCTCAATGAATTCCAAACCAACATAACTGAACCAAACCGGTCAACACTAATAATAATAATAATACCGTTATTATATAGACGCTTTTTCTCAATTTTTGGGCGAATCGACTCAAAGCGCCGCGAACTGAAACCCAATTACGAACACTCACGTAACAGACACGGATTTACACCATTTTAAAGCTGAGAAACAGTCAAAAAAACTCCGCCCCGCACGTGTTTTAAAAAAACTTTGCAGGACCCAGCGAGGGCCCTGTCTTCGTGAACGTTCGGCTAACTTCGGCAAACCGGTTTGGAACTCAGTTGACTCAGTTTTCAACTGCATTTGTCGTGCTGGCAAAACTCCCGTGAAAAAGACAGGCCACTTCCTGTATGCAGCGCGGAGTGGGCACCGCGATCACTGATCTAAACCAGCGATATTTCTACTGACAGCAACAGTAGCAGACGACACTCGACCACCCGACGGACAGAGCAGGCCATTTGTGTCTTGCCTGGACGCACACTGGATATGGACCAGGCCGAGCTATCCGTAAGTTACACAGCACAGCCTGAAGCTTTATTCGATATCGGAAGGGTGAGGAAGGAGGGGTTATTTGTCGTTTTGTGTTTGTTGTTATATCTTTTCATCTGGAGTGGCCTACAGCAAAAAAAATTCTCCATACGAAGGGCAGCTACTAAAAATCAGCTTGACCCATGGCGACCTTGTATCTTTTGGCATCTATGTAAACA
Organism: Semisulcospira habei; assembly: GCA_036245525.1. NCBI lineage: Eukaryota > Metazoa > Mollusca > Gastropoda > Semisulcospiridae > Semisulcospira > Semisulcospira habei. The sequence goes on from BTPG01000004.1 coordinate 236,250,746, forward strand.
GTCGATTCTCTCTCTCTCTCTCTCTCTCTCTCTCTCTCTCTCTCTCTCTCTCTCTCTCTCTCTCTCTCTCTCTCTCTCTCTCATCCAATTTACTGTGTTGGTTGTACATCACAATGCTTCTTTATTTATTTATATTAGCCTATATTGGACTGGAGGTACGTGTTGAAAAATTCGTTCACAACTACAAAGTGTCAGGAGTCATACTTACAGCATGTACAGCCGTACATTCTGCCATCATAGTCCCCAACGCGTAAAATCCGTGGCTGTCGGTCAGTTTCAAAGTGTCACAGAATCGTCTGCTGTTGTCCGATCTGCTAATCGCGATGATTTCCGTGCAACAGGAAGTGGTCTGTCGTTTTCCGAGAGTTTTGCAAGCTCGGGATACGCAGTTGCCAACTCCGTCAACTGTGTTACGAACCGATTTGACCCACTTAGGGGCAGGGCCCAAGCTGGGTCCTGTAGAGTCTTTTTAAAACACGCGCTGGGCGGGTTTTTCTCATTGCACCTCAGCTTTAAGACAAACACAGTACAAGACATAGGAAGGGCCAGTTCAGCTACTGAAATTACAGAGATTTTTGATCGCTTGTATTTGAAATTTGTAAAGTGGCCTGAAACCGGTACCAAAGTGTGGGGGGTAGGGGGGTGGGTGGGTGGGGGGGGGGTGGAAGAACCAGAGTACCTGGAGAAAAAACCCCGACGGTCCGCCCGAATTAACGGTGACACTTACCAGAGGAGAAAAATCCGACGCCGGAACCCCTTTTCGAACCTCGCACCTTTGGCATTGGTGGCAGGCGCCTTAACCACTGCGCCACGGACCACTACACAACCGAATCAACTCCTATTAACGCATACTATCTTCAACGCAGTAACCATCAATAATATATATAGAAACATACCTGAATTATATGTTTCAGAGTCTTGGAATACGGGCTAAGGTATTTCACACACGTCTGTCCTCGCTGACAGTAAAGCCCCGTACTGACGTTCCTACAGCTCTGTTGGCCTGAACTCACTAAAAAAAAAACCGTGCCAAACGTTTCCTAAAGATCCCACGTTAGCCACGTGCCTCACGGAATATCGGCAAAAAACAAACCACTAACAAAAACTGTACCGTACTAAACCCTCTGTGTGAACCCTATACGTGAGCATAGTTTCATCACAATTGACAGTGTTGCGACAGTGTTGAAGATTGACAGAGTTGGAGGTTGACAGCGCTGAGAAACGGCAGTGCTGAAGATTGACAGTGGCAGTGTTGAAGATTGACAGTGTTGAAAGTTGGCAGTGCTAAAGATTGACAGTGCTTGAGATTGACAGTAATGTGACAGTGCTGAAGATTGACAGTATTGCGGCAGTGTTAAAAATTGACAGCTGATGATTGTCAGTGCTGAAGATTGACAGTGATGTGACAGAGCTGAAGATTGACAGAGCTGATGATTGACAGTGTTGAGATTGACAGTGTTGAATATTGTAAAAGCTGAAGATTGACAGTTTTGATGATTGACAGAACTGAAAATTTACAGTTCCTTATTCTGCTGAACCCCTGCCTATTCTGCTGACCGCGGTGTCTACAGGCAGTTTGTACAGCACTGACAGGTAGGCCGCCATTATTTGCCGTTGCTCTTTCCGTGTATCCATGTCTGGACATCTTACTGTAAACTGTTACTGTAGCTTTGTCTGTCAATCTTACTGTAAACTGTTACTGTAGCTTTGTCTGTCAATCTTACTGTAAACTGTTACTGTAGCTTTGTCTGTCAATCTTACTGTAAACTGTTACTGTAGCTTTGTCTGTCAATCTTACTGTAAACTGTTACTATAGCTTTGTCTGTCAATCTTACTGTAAACTGTTACTGTAGCTTTGTCTGTCAATCTTACTGTAAACTGTTACTGTAGCTTTGTCTGTTAATCTTACTGTAAACTGTTACTGTAGCTTTGTCTGTCAATGTAACGCACGCAGACTTGCCCCCAGTCGTACGCACAGACTCTCACACAACAGACGCATACACCGCCACTGACTCAGACGGGCGCATTCATGCGGTAAAACACAACTCAAGGGCTTCCTTTCTAACGGAACTTTTATACAATATAAAACAAAAAAAAAAAAACCTTAACTGATTATCAAACTATATATACTACACCACTATCAGCATCTCAACACCACATCCAGGCTAGGTATTAGTCTCTCACTATCCAACCTGTTTGGTGTTCTCGCCTTGTTACGCTCGGTTCTTTCACGTCTAGGCGTGCAAGTCCTTTCTCGTACGCTGTTCGAGTCGTCCTGTCTCTCGTATCGTGGACGTCCTCGTCACTCGTACTGTATCTTCGCTGTGACCCAAGTGTCTTGGCACCGGCCGCTCACTCCCCGAGTGAAGAGCTGGAGAGATGACCTCGCATTAGGTCCTGGTGACTGACGTCTCGGCGTCCGTCGCTCCACTCTTGACAAGCACTCTGAACACAATAAAGTCCTAAAACGTAACACTTGCTAAACACACAACATATTGGATGATATGAGAAACATTACGTAACCTGGCTGATACAACAACTCACACGTTCACTCACACACACACGTGCTTCACAACCCGACCACTTCCGTAACACCCCCATAACTCTGTCACTAAATTGGAACAGACTATAACCTAACACTCTCGCCATACACTATTCTATACCCTGGAAAAGACTATGCTTAACCAACCACGTACTACCTTCACAATGACTTAGACATACACACCTCGCATTCCTTTATAGTCCAGAGGCACCACGGGCCTATCGTTTCACCTCGTGGTCCATGTCAGGGTGGCCAAAAAAAATTAGTGGAAAAAATTCTTAATTTTAATACAAAAACATCGCCGTGTAGTTGACGCAAAAAATACTTGATCGTTTGTAAAAGGCAGTCGATCTAAACTTACTATTTTTCGGACTTCGATTTCGTGGCGAGTTACCTCCCATCTCCACCTCTTTATGCTCTGAAACCATAATTAGCTTGTCTAGCATCAACATGGCGTCGCCCTGTGTTTGTTGTGTACACTGTGTAGACAATGCCGACAACGACGAATTAATGCCTTTGACGGCGGTAAGATGGGAAAAAATTGTGAGTTGCAGTGTAAAATGGATTGATCTTGACGGATTAGAACGTCAAGTGGCGGAAAGTGTTTTGAAAGAGACACAGAGTGCAACTGACATAGGCCTCAGCTTTTGCAGTTCCCGATATTTCCACCTAGCAAGCTACAATGCGTTTACGCACAGCGTTCGCATTTCTCGAGCTGAAGTAAGGAAGTCGAAAGGCAGGAAACCATCCCCAAGCAAAAAGACTTTAAGAAACCGTGATCCACAGCCACAGGCCTGGTCGTCTAACCTGCTGCCAAACGTTTGCTTGATTTGTCGAAAGCTGCAGTGGACGAAGTCAGCAATCGGCTCACGTGTACAAGAAAAACTTGTGCAGGTACGTATAATATATATATATATATATATATATATATATATATATATATATATATATATATATATATATATATATATATATATATATATATAAACATGTGTGCATTATATATATGTTGTACTCAGTTTAAATGGATTAAAAGAAGAATAATGTGTTGGTGCTATCCAAATGTGGGTTTTTTTTTTCTCGTTCAATAGTCTGGTTTTCAATTCTTAAACCAGCAGCAGCAACAACCAAAACTGTACCTCTCTAGTGAATCTGTAGTGACCTGAATTCATAGTAATCCCAACTGGGGAGTGGAGGTAACTGTTTTAAACATTGATTGTGTTTTTTTTAAATTATGTTGATGTATTAATCTGGGATTAATGACCCGTTCCAGACCTCATCAACTCCCATAATATGAGGGCTACAGGCTGATAGCCTATTATTGCCACATATTCCTATGTATTCCTATGGAAGATATTTTGAGGATACAACGCTAAGTAACCCTTTTGTTACAGTGTGTATGGTTTGAAGTTTCATTTCTAACAGTGTTGTTGTATTTTCTGTTAAAGGGTGGAAATGATGGTAGTATCTTCCTTCAAGCTGCAGAAAAGCTCGGCCGTGAAGATATTCTACGAGATCTGCAGTACAAAACAGACCTGCTTGCTGTTGAAGCTAAGTAAGAATTCCCCAATTTTGCTTTGGTTTCATATGTGTGGTGTGTGCCAGAATGTAAAATAAATGAATCAATCAATAAATAACAATTTTGTAATGCAAATAAAGACAGGAATCAGACCTAAAAGATACAGTTGTATAAAACTCAAGAGAGTAAGTATGGACAGGAGGTTTTATAGATATCACAGGCCTTCCCATGCTTACAAACATACTTTGTGCATGCAGCAACAGCCAATGTGTATAAAGTTACTAAGCTGCAAATGGTGAATAGATGTTTGTGTGTGTGTGTGTGCAGGTATCACAAGTCATGCTACAGAAACTTTCTGGCATCCGCTGAGCGCTGCCGACACAAATCTGGTTCTTCTGTGTCTTTTGGGATTCAAGTCCTTCACTTGTCAGAGAAAACACAGAAAGTACCCCAGAACTTTCATCAATACCTGAGCTCTCGCGATAACAAGCTGGCTTTGATTGATTTTCTCCTCAGTCAGTGGGAAACCTACTCTGCCGTAGCATTCAAGGGCCTTCAGGTCTTCTTTGCCAGCAACAACACATGTCACCTTGTAAATGGCGACACGCAAGAGGTACAAGAACTGTCATGTGATCATCAAGAGGCTGACACACTTGTTTTTCTTCATGGTTTCCATGCCAGTAAAGCCTTCAACACAGTGCTGATCTCAAGTCCAGACACTGACGTGTTCGTCATTGCCGCTGCCATGGCCCACAAGTTCACATGTACCTTGCTGCTACAAACCACAAATAACTTGTTTAACATGACTAAAATTCAAGACACCTTTGAAGCAGAGACATGCCAAGCTTTCCTGGGCTTGCACTGCTTCACTGGTTGTGACACGGTGAGTTCTTTCCGTGGCAAAGGAAAGAAGAAGGCCCTCGCTTGTCTGCAAGGCTTTGTGCCTACGTTTGCTGATCTTGGCACAGAATGGACAGCCAGCGAACAAGTGCTTGTCAAGCTTGAGGCCTATGTGTGCACGCTGTATGGCAAAAAACAGAAAGCAATGTTGACAGCCTCAGGTACAACATCTTCAAGCAGAGGAACAATAGCAGCTATTTGCCCCCTACGCGCGACTCCTTGATGCTGCATATCAGGAGAGCTGCATACCAAGCTGGCATACTTCGCCGCTGTCTAAGCCAGTACATTTCTGCTCCCCCTGCCTTCTCACATGGATGGACATCTCAAGACGATGGCTCCTTGTCATTCCAATGGACTCAGCTGCCCTCGTTGCCTCCTGTGGTATCTGATTTTGTGCAGTGTTCATGCAAGAATAGTGGCTGTGCCAGTGCAAAACTGTTCATGCCGTAAGCGTTCGCTTCGGTGCACCAAAGCCTGTGTCTGTAGCAACTGCTCAAACCAAGCAAGAGGGAGAGATTAGTGATCAAGAAGATGATGAGGAGGAATCAGCTTCAGACAGCAGTGACTGAGATGGAAGAATAAGAAAAAGGCAAAGTAACGTGTTTGGGAACATTTCAGCTTTTAATAATTAATTTTGGTTTATCCCATTGGACTTTCATGTGTATACACATTTTAAGTAGTGTTTCAATTGCAAGGATTATTTACCTTTCTGTGACTCTACTAATAACTGGATGCACACAGTCTTCAGTAATTCTGCAACGTTTCATCCATCAAGGGAGGTAATTTATTGCAAAATACCCTTTATTTATTGCCATTCTGCCTCTTCTTGATACTTCTGCACTAAATTTTTGTAATCATTACTAAAAACTGTTCTAATATAAACTTTACAGCATGAATTTTTGGTGTTTTGTTGTGTTTTACAGATTTTATTATTTTCTGCTAAATTTATTTTTAAAACTTAATATTTCGCCGACTGCTGATTAACGATCAAGAATTATTAAGTCGAAACTTGGCTGTGAACTCCTCTAAGGTATCTGAACAAGAAAATATAATTGTTTTTTGGTGACAGGGGGATGGCCGACGAACTTTTTTTTTAGGCCTTTTAGGTCTCTAGTGCCTCTGGACTATTAGTTATCCATCTCGGTATATAACTGTATACGAAAACACCGGTTACCTCACTGAATTCCAAACCAACATAACTGAACCAAACCGGTCAACACTATACAACCAAATTACTCTTACCAACGCATACCGTCTTTAACTAAGCAACTATCAATTATATATATATATAGAAACTAGGTTTCAGAGTCTTGGAATACGGGCTAAGGTATCTCAAACACGTCTGTCCAAGCTGACAGTAAAGCCTCGTACTAATGTATTTAGCCCTCTGACAGACTGAGCTTCCGCCTAGAACTCAATAAAAACTCCCCGTGTTAAACGTTCCTTAGAAATTCCACGTGGACCACGGGCCTCACGGACTACCGGCACAAAACAAACCGTTAAAGCATGTTCTTAATTAAACGAACTTTAGTTCGCGAACTCTGACGAACTACAGTTCACGATCTCGGACGAACCAGGTTGGTTCTTAATTGGACGATCTAAAAATACGGCGAATCTAGTTCGAAGTAGTTCACGAACCTCGGCAAACCATAGTTCGCTGTCGGAAAAGGTTCGCTGAACGTGTTGAGCAAACCAAGGCGAACCTTTTCTCTGATTGGTCAAAACTTTTACCCTCTTCTGCGTTGGAGATAAGAAGACAGTCACCGATACAAACAAATATGGCGGACGGCGATATTTCATTCGTGCGAAGAACAAGACCTATTTTTATTGATTTGTGGGAGGCGCAACGCTGTTTGTGGGGTCGCTACTGCAAGGAGTACAAAAACAAACATCGTTCAAATCGCGAAGCGGCATAGCGGCAGCCATTTTGAACACCTTCGCGGACAGTAAGTACGCCGAATCAAACACTTCAGTTAAGAAAGAGAACCATGGCAAACCTGGTTTGCTGAAGTTCGCTTAGGTTCGTTCAACCTCAATTAAGAAACAAACCAAAAGATCGCCGATCTTCTCCGATCTAGGTTTGCTGATCAAAAGTTTGTCCAATTAAGAACAGCTCTAACAA
>BTPG01000004.1:236260328-236340328 GCA_036245525.1 Semisulcospira habei
TCCCGCTGAGGAGATTCAGTAGCTTGTGGATTATATTCGTTTTTCTCAGTTTTCATTTGTATGTTTTTAAGGGTATTTGTTTTATTATATATTAATGGTCAAAACGTAAGGGCCTTTATTGTGTCATTGTTTATTGTTGCAAATACGCTAATAAAATACAATGTTCTTTCGATCCAAATGGGTTAAAAGTTGACCTTAGACAGTCCACGGTACTGGGAACAATAGACAACATTTCATCAATTTCCACGAACGTGTCAAATGCACGTGCATCATTGTCATTGTTTTGTGAAAAGCTGTGCAATATTGGCAAGCGTACCAAAGGCAAGCAGGTGGAAAAACTCGGTTAAGTCGTGATGCACGGACAAGAAGTTGGGAGACGTCTTGGGGTGTCCCATTCAGTGATCCAGAGGCTGCTGGCACGATTTCAAGAAACTGGAAGGGCAGAACGACGACCCTGCTCAGGACGCCTGCGCTGCACCAGCAGAAAGAAGGACATATACCTCTGTGTGGCGGCTCTGCGCGACCAAACTGTCACGTCAACCACTCTGCGACGTCAACTGATGCAAGCTGCAAACGTTAACGTCAGCAGAAGCACAGTCTGCCGACGTCTGCGCGAAATTGGCCTGGCTTCATGCAGAGCAGCAGTGAGAATACCCCTCACTCCAGCTTATCGCAGAGCCCGGGTTGCCTGGTGTCGTCAACATGTGAGGTGGAACAGACTCCAGTGGACTCGGGTTCTATTTACAGATGTTACGGTTCACTATGAGGGTCTGGAGACGCCAGGGAGAGCGATTCACGGATGGATGCGTCAAAAAGATGGATCGTTACGGAGGAGGCTCAGTCATGGTCTAGGCAGGCTTTCAGCAGGGAAGGCAGGACCCTCCTCCACGTCATCCGAGGCACCCTGACTGGACTGTGCTATCAGGACGAGATTGTGCAGCCCCTCATCCAGCCAACTCTCTAAGCCATAGGCGACAATGATGTTCTGCAGGACGACAACGCTCGACCTCATCGCGCTCATGTGGTGGATGAGTACCTTGAGCAACGGGGCATCATGAGGATGGAGTGGCCAGCTCGTTCACCTGATCTGGCTCCCATCAAGCACCTCTGGGACGTGCTGGGGCAACGTGTAGTCACCAACCATCCCCCCCCCCCCCAACTCAAGGCGTCCCCCAGCTGACTCAGTTCCTGCATCAAGTGTGGGAAGCGATCCCACAACATGTTCTCCGAACCCTGGTGAACTCCATGCGTCAACGCTGCCATCGGTGGGTACACTCGCTACTGACGGGACCTGTCTTGTGTGACTTTTCAAATGAGGGGTGGATGAACATTCTAAAGTACTGCTGTTGTTACAATTGCTTGATTTACTCAAAACTTAAATGAAATTGTTACTGAATAAATTAGCAGAGTACTGACTCCAAGCATTGTTACATTATTTGTGTGGTGTTGTCGGTGCGTCTGCGATAAAAAGTGACCCGTAAGTTTTGACCATGAGTATACTGGTTGTTATTGTTGTATTGTGTATAATGGATATTCGGGTTGGGGAGTTTGGACGAGTGTGTGTGTGAATGTGTGTGAGTGCGTGGATAGAATTGAGTGAGGATATTTTGGATTATTGTTAGTTTTATATGTAATAAATGTTGTAGTAATTGTTCCTCTGGTGTTTGTGTTAGTGTGGGTTGGTTGTTCTCGAGTGGTAGCGCTCATAGTTCGCGCCCCGGAAGCTGGGGTCGTGACACAAGTGTCTGTCACAAGGATTAATGTTGATTTTCCAGTCAGCTATACAAGTATTTATTCTGTCTGTCACAAGGATTAATGTTGGTTTTACAGGCGGTCAGCTTTACGAGGCTTCATTCTGTCTGTCCTATTCTGTCAGTGATTACTGTTGATTTAACAACTCTCGTCAGACACAGAATTTCCGATTTCTGAACTCCCATTCCTTGCTCTGACGGCTTTTTCAGAAATCAAGCATTCCTATTCTTACGTTTTTTCAGTTTGACACATGCCAGACTTAATTAAGACAGTGCACTCATCACCCTTTTGACACCAGCCAAACTTAATACACTCAGTTCCATTTTGATTGTGATAGGAGCAACTTTCGCGCCAATGTAACTTCTAGGTGCAAAAGACACGGATGTGGACACACTGATCAACACATTTAACACTGCTGAAACCAAAACAGCTGGTGAGATCCTTGGCAAACACCGACAAGCAAAGAAACCTTGAGTTACAGCTGACATCTTTGATTTATGTGACAAGCGTCGAGAATTTAAAAAAAAATCAGAGGTAGAAGGAGCTAAACAATACAAGGAAATTAACCAGGATATCAAGAAAAGCATGAGAAAGGCAAAGAATAAGTGGATTGAAGATCAGTGTAAACACGTAGAAGAAAATCTGAACAAAAATAATAGCAAAAACGCATACCAGCTGGTGAAAGACCTGACCATTGTAAAACAAGGACGCTCCTCGATCATTCAAGATAGTGAAGGGAACTGTCTTACGGAAGACCAAGACATACTAAAGAGATGGACAGAGTACTGCTCAGATTTGTACAACCACCGAGCTACAAGGGACCCAGGCATACTTGTCAACCCACCCGTGACCAACAATGGCAACTATCCCATCCTCCGAGAAGAAGTAGAGGCTGCAGTGAAGTCGCTGAAAAAGGGAAGGCAGCAGGAGCAGACAACAGAAGAGAAGACATGATAGGCGCCTTACTAACAATCTGCAATAAGATCTGGCAGTCAGGGGATTGGCCCACATCATGGACCCAATCACTTATAATAACTCTCCCCAAAAGGCAACTTACATCAATGCCAGAATTATCGCACGATCAGTTTTATAAGCCACCCAAGCAAAGTCATGTTAAAGATCCTACTGAACAGGCTGAAGCCACAGGCAGAGGAAATCATAGCTGAGGAACAGGCAGGCTTCAGACCAGGGCGCAGCACAGCTGAGCAGATCTTCAACCTGAAAGTCCTATGTGAGAGGTACCTCCAGCACCAGCAAGATCTCTATCATGTTTTTGTGGAATTTTAGGCGGCATTTGACAGGGTGTGGCATGCAGCCCTTTGGTCAAAGTAATAGAAAACCTTTACAACAAGGCCACTAGCGCAATCTGCTTCAACGGGAAAATAGGCAAATGGTTTAGGACAACAGTCGGAGTCAGACACGGCTGCTTGCTCTCACCTACTCTTTTCAATATCTTCCTGGAAAAAATCATGACAGACGCTCTGAAAGATAATGAAGGAACTGACAGTATTGGAGGCAGAACATTCACGAACTTGCGCTTCGCGGAAGACATTGATGGCCTTGCAGGAACAGAGAAGGAGCTAGCTCAGCTGGTGGAAGAGCTGGACAGTACAGCCACCGCGTTTGGGATGAAAATCAGTGCAGAGAAGACCAAAGTGATGACCAATAATACCAGTGGCATTGGCACTGACATCATGATTGGAGGCCAAAAACTGGAAACAGTTAATAAATTCAAATACTTAGGAGCCATTGTGACAGATGAGGGATCGAAACCAGAAATACTGTCCAGGATTGCGCAGACAACAACAGCACTGACAAGATTGAAGACCATATGGAAGTACAGAAACATCACACTCTGATCCAAGATCAGACTGATGCGCTCCTTAGTCATCTCGGTGTTTTTATATGCTTGTGAGTCATGAACCCTTGAAAGGAGAATACAAGCCACTGAAATTAGATGTTTTCGAAGGCTGCTTGGCATTTCATACAGAGATCGCATCACAAACGAGGAAGTGGGAAGCAGAATCAGCAAGCCATCGGGCCCTATGAAGACCTATTAGCCATTGTGAAAAAAAGCAAACTGAAGTGGTATGGGCATGTCACGCGTTCAGCAGGGCTTGCCAAAACAATCCTGCAAGGCACTGTGCAAGGAGGACGAAGGAGAGGAAGACAGAGGAAAAGACGGGAGGACAATATCTCAGAGTGGACAGGACTGAAGCTGGGCGATACGCTAAGAATGGCAGAGAACAGAGAGGAATGGAGGGAGCTGGTTGCCAAGTCATCAGTGGTGCCCCAACGGTCGGCAAGACTACGGGATATAGCTAGCTAGCTAGCTAGATAGCTAGCTAGATAGATAGATTGCTATATAGATAGATAGATAGATAGATAGATAGATAGATAGATAGATAGATAGATAGATAGATAGATAGATAGATAGATAGATAGGTAGATAGATAGATAGATAGATAGATAGATAGATAGATAGATAGATAGATAGATAGATAGATAGATAGATAGATAGATAGATAGATAGATAGATAGATAGATAGATAGATAGATAGATAGATAGATAGATAGATAGATAGATAGATAGATAGATAGATAGATAGATAGATAGATAGATAGATAGATGATATTCGCCATGCCCCATCTTTGGCCATTTTCAGGGCTAGATTGAAAACATATTTTTTTCAATCTGGCCTTTAAAGGGATTGACCAATCCTCCTATTCAACATGTATATATCTGATCAGGCTCTTGACATGTTATGTTTATTATTTTAGTATTGTGTCAGTGTGCATGAATGATTGTGTTTTTGTACGTTGTCAGTACTTTAGTTAGTTAATTTCAATTAGTTAGATTATCTAGATGTTAAGCGCTCTGAGCCTTTCTTTGTGGGGATATTGCGCTATAGAAGAGTTATATATTATTATTATTAGATAGATAGATAGGTAGATAGATAGACTTACCGTCATTTATAGTGCGCTCAGTTCCCTTTTGACACAGGCCAGACTTAGAGCACTCAGTTCCATTTAGACACAAGCCAGACTTGCCGTCATTTATAGTGCACTTAGTTTCCTTTTGACACCAGCCAGACTTTGTGCACTTAGTTCCCTTTTGACACAAGCCAGACTTAAAGCACTCAGTTCCATTTTGACACCAGCCAGACTTTGTGCACTTAGTTCCCTTTTGACACAAGCCAGACTTAAAGCACTCAGTTCCATTTTGACACAAGCCAGACCTACCGTCAGTATAGTGCACTCAGTTCACTTTTGACACGAACAAGACAGACAAGATAATGTCCTCAGTCCCTTTTTGACACAAACAATGCTTGAACAAGACAGTGCACTCAGTTCCTTGTTGACACAAACAAGACAGACAATACAGTGTACTCAGGTTAAAAAAAACCCACACAAACAGGACTTAGACAAGACAGTCCACTCAGTTCATTGTTGACACGACATAGACAACATAGTGCACGCATGGCGCTTTTGCTGACAACGCTACTATCGAGAGTCACCCGTCTCAGGGTTCCCCCTCCCTCCCTCCCCCCTCCCTCCGTCATCCCCTGTCCCTCACCAATTTTTCTCTTCACCCCCGTACCCGTATTGGAAATGCTTCTGCTAAGAAAACGTTAAACGTTTAAGACTGAACGTCTTTTGTCCACCAGGCAGATGATTTCAAAGACGGTTGCTCCAAACACTCCATTAATTATTACGATTCTGAAGCTAGCTATGTTTGCAGATGATGTTAGTATGTTTCTACAAAACAAAGAGGACCTAGAAAATGTACTTGAAATTGTAAATGAATTTTCCCATTTTTAAGTCGCTTCTATTTATGAAGGGACTTTTTAGGACGGGTCGCGGTGGGGCGAATTTAATAGCATGTTCATGATGTCAAAGGCGGGCAGGCGAAACCTCTAACAATTAAAGTAACAAGATAAAAATTACGTCATTTCTAGTTACCCTAACCTCGCTGCTAAACGTACATTTGGCGCGAAGCGCCGTATATGCGTATGTATGTGCGAATGTATGTGTGTGCGTATGTAAACAAGAGAATCTCCGATATTTCTGTACACACAAGCTTGAAACTTGGCGAAATACTTTCTTAAGTGGGTGGCTAAGAGAGCCTCCGGGCATATTGTAATTGAATGTCTCACTGAAGACATTAACAACCGTTTGTAGGAAGTCGGTTGACCCAGATTAGAGTCCGTAATTTTTGTCGTATTTACTTGAAATTTTGCATATAGCTAGTTTGGAGAAAGACATTGGATGAGTTCGTTAGCCAGCCTTGTATCCTTTCGATGACTTCTTTAGTAAAAATTAATTTTTTTCAGAAAATAATTAAAACAGTATAAAAAAAAAAAAAACACTTCACTTCTAGATAAAGTCAGACAGTGCCAGTGACGTAAAAGAAGCAACTCCCTCACCAGTCAGACACTGATACTCTAAATATGACGTAATTCTCTCTCTCTCTCTCTCTCTCTCTCTCTCTCTCTCTCTCTCTCTCTCTCTCTCTCTCTTTCTCACACATATGCGCACTTCGCCAAGAGGTATAGATCCTCATGTGCCCGGAGGGCGCATTAACATGTATGCCTCTTGAGGATGTTTGGAGCGCGCGCATACACTCACGCACACGCACACGTATACACACACACATCGAAGCGCTTTCAGAAGAGCATGCAGGTGTACTTAGTATAGTATGTGATGTCAACTTGATTGCACACAAATTATAGCAAGACTGAAACTGTACCGTCAAATTCTAGTATTGTCACCATTTTCGCCAGTCTTGAAGCAAAAGCGAAACTCATCACGTTAAATATAAAACAAAATGGGATGAACCATTACGCACAAAGTCCCTTCTATATGAGAGCTGTCTTCGCTGTAAAGGGTCTCTACCTTTGTCTTTGACTTGATTCTGATGTTGAAATATCTCCTTTTGAAAAAGCCTCGCAGGTGTGCCAATGCGCCATAGTGAACTCTATAAGGGGCGCGCGCAGTGCATACGCGACATTTGTTTGTCAAACGTCATTTGTCATGACGTATTTTTTTGTTTTTACGTAATTTTATATTTAACTGGATATGAGTTTCGCTTTCGCTTCAAGACTTGGGAAAATGGTGACAAAACTAGAATTTCACGGTATAATGTCAGTCTGGCTATAATTTGTGTGAAAGCAGGTTGACTTTACCTAGCTACATGCTATAATAAGTACACCTGCATGCTCTTCTCAAAGCGCGTCGATGTGTGTGTATGTGTGTGCGTGCGTGCATGCCCGCGCTCCAAACATCCTCAAGAGGCATAGATGTTCATGCGCCCTCCGGAAACATGAGGATCTATGCCTCTTGGAGATGCACGCATATGTGAGAGAAAGAACAAGCAAGCTAGAGAGAGAATTACGTCAGATTTAGAGTATGTCTGCGTGGTGACGGAGTTGCCTCTTTTACGTCACCGCCACTGTCTGACTTTCTGCAGATGTCAAGATTTATTACTATATTATTTTTTCTGATAAGAATTAATTTTACTAAAGAAGTTGAAAGGATACAAAACTGGCTAACGAACTCATCCAACGTCTTTTTCCAAACTAGCTACATGCAAAAGTTTTTTTCTTGCTCTTGTTTACAACATACATACACACATACATTCGCAAATACGCTAACCTCGCTGCTGAACGTACATTTGGCGTGAAGCGCGGTATGTGCGTATGTATGTATGTATGTATGTATGTATGTATGTATGTATGTATGTATGTATGTATGTGTGTGTGTGTGTGTGTGTGTGTGTGTGTGTGTGTGTGTGTGTGTGTGTGTGTGTGTGTGTGTGTGTGTGTGTGTGTGTGCGTACACCAAACCACTCAAATGGGTTACTTTCTTTACCATCCTCATGCAAAATGGGTGTGTGTAAAATTCTGGGTGACCAAGTCAGGCACCCATTTTTTCTGAGGGTTGTTTTTGCATTATCTTTCATTCAAAAGTCAGAAAAAAATATCAAAATAGGATGTCCCCATTTCGCCAGATTTACTTCATGTTGTGTTTTGGCGATACCCTGGGCCTGTGTGTTGACACGGAAGCGGAGTGTTTTCAGATCAACTTGATGATCGCTGATTGGTTAGCCCAACACCTATGAACGGAGTTGTTTCCCTTGCCCTTCCTAAAACGTCGTCTTTCGTCCCCAACAGTTGGCCATTCTTCAGCGTTTGCAGAGGTACTTTATGCAATATTTCTTAGTTAAGAGCACGCCCAAATGTACTTGTTCAGTGCAGTTATTTAACTGAGAGATGCCTTCGATCCCCGATACCCGTTTGGCCCAGAAAAATAAGGCGTCTGCTTCAGCCGTGGCTCGGTCCGTGTCTTCCTCTCTCTGACCGTTAAGTCTTGTAGTAAATGATAATAGAACCCCACGATTTTAACAAAAGCTTTCTTCTTCAATGAAAGGAATTCGTTCAATAACCCCATTACAAGGTCAATCTGCCACGCGATTTTGTTTCTTTTTTTTCTGACATGTGTGATTGTCAGTGATCGAAAAGTAACTTCACACATGCATGCACAGTATCAGTTGACTTTTTTTTTAAAAATGGCGCCAGATTTCAATCCTCCTTCGCAAAACTGCCTCGCGATTCGAAGAACAAACGTCCACAAACAGGTCTTTCGGAATGTGCAACTGAAGTGTCGCTTTTTACTGTATTACCAGTTTTTAGTTCTCATGGTCACCCTGGTCAGCCCCACAGGGTGGGTTTTTCTCTCTATTCTGGGGCATGTGTTTCTGTCTACCCTTTGTCCATTCACCTGTATTTGCCTTTTTAAAACTCTCCCTACTGTCTGCACTGCCTGTAGCTCTTGATATTGGATGTGTGTTGCTAAATGGTCTTAGCTTTATTTAGGCCCCATGTGTTAGGTTTATTTAATGTATTTGACCGGCTGGCTACATACATGGCAATGTTCTGTTTAGGTGTTTTTTTTCACAAGCAGTGCAGGCACGTCCTGAGAAAGCTTTGTTGCTGTCGGGACGTTAAGCAATGTACAATCAATCTGATTCAAAATGTCAGTTGGTTTACATGGTTGTATTGAACATGTTTGCAGCAACACCGTTTTGGTCACACCGGCTCAGGACTTTCTGCACACACCCAGCGCCGGATGGCAGCAGGATGTCCAAACCCATCGGGATCTATGCTGCAGAATCATGGCCCCCCAGCCTCTGCCACAGAGGGTGCGTCTGGTAGGATAGGTACATGGACGGCAGCGGAATGCTCCCAATTACAAACTGGTAAGTAAAGTGATTCTATGATCATCTTCATTTTAGTGGCTGGCGTGCGTGCGAAGCAAAAGTGAGTTTATGTTCTGGGCCACTGGTCGTCCGTCCGTCGTCCATGGTAAACTTTAACTCATTCTACCCGAACACCAAAATCCTTAAATTTTGCCCCTGTCCTCTCAAGACCGCATTGCAGCGCAGGACACAGATCGACCATGATAGTTCAAGGGTGGTGCCAGAATAGCTTGGCGCCCATAGGCGCCAAGCTATTATGGCATCACCTTTCAACTATCATGGTCGATCCTTATCCTGCTGTGGTGTGTCTGGGGGTAGAATGAGTTAACGGTGGCATTTTCTCGGAGACTGTTCAAGCCACATTCTTCAAGCTTGGCCCAAGGATACTTTGTGGCAAGACCTTTTTAAACATGCCAATTTGAGTGACCTCTCTCAAAGGGTCACGCAGGGTTGACAAATGTGTGAAAACTGCTTGCATTTTCAGAAAACGTGGATTTTGCTGCTGCAGAAGCCAGCCCTCGTCACCGAGGTCACACATATGTAAATCGGTCATACACGGGATTACTCTTTTTATTCTTGTGCAAGGCCCTTTAAACCAAAATTGGGCTGTTTCTGTCCTAATGCAGCTTTGGTTTCAATCTTTATTTCTTTCTTTCTCCAGTTGGCAAATGGCGCCTGGGATGGACCCGAGACTGAGAGTAGTGCCAGCGCATCGCAATACGAGGGCAGTGATGACGAGGAGTTTGTTCCTGGCTCGAGCTCACCGGATTCAGAGGGTGTGACGGCATCAATTGCTGGGATCTCTGACATAGACAGTATTGTATTGACTATGTTAGATTTCATCAAAGTGGCAGGTTCGGGGTGGCCAGGTGTCGGTGACGCTAGTACCAGCAAGGTGCAGTGTGCGTTAGGGGGTGGCAATGAGAATGTGGATAGGCAGAAGGAACATGATGCTGGAAAGAGTGGGGAAAGAGCACTTACAGAAGAAACAGGTGTGCACGTGTCGCAGAGAGGGAAAGGAAAGTACAAATGGGACAAGAAACATGCATGCAAATTGTGTGGCAAGCTTGTCTTGAAAATGAGCACGCACTTACAAGATGTCCATGCAGATTAGGCAGACGTTGCTAAAATTTTGTCGATGAAAAAAGGGACCAAGCAGAGACGTCGAGCATGGATCAGACTACAAGATGAGGGTGATTACATGCATAACGTTGCTGTTCTTGAAAACAAATCCGGATGTTTGATTCCTAAGTATCGCACCAAAACTAGTAAGGTAGACGGCCTTCTCGCCTGTAGCCATTGCAAAGGGCTCTATCAAAAATAGCTGATCTCTGTACACTCAAAACGTTGCTGTCAGAAGCCAGGAGGGTTTCAGATCACTCAGCGAGGGGACGCGGCGCGCTAATGCTTCCAATACCCTTAGACGTTGAATTTTCCTTCTATCACAAGGTCTTGGCCAGCCAGAGAGATGATGAGATAAGCCGTCTCATCAGAACTGACCCCTTGCTTCTTGAGTATGGAAAGAGATTATTTGACCGCAGGGACATTGAAGAACACACGGCTGGACAAATCAGCTCCAGGATGCGGGAGTTAGGGAGACTATTAAAGATTATCAGAGTGAGGTCAGAAATGAAAATCGCAAGTTTAAATGCTGTGATCAATTCAGCTAGCTTTGATCATGTTGTCCTGGCTGTAAAAGAGCTAGCAGATTTTGATGAGGACACACATCAGTTCAAAAAAGGCAATCTCGCAATACGCATAGGCCATGCTTTGAAAAAGTGTTCACAGATCAAATACACAGGCATCCAAACAGCTTGGGCAGGGTTCAGACGACAGGTGGCGACAGGAGCTCTCTGAGGCGCAGCGGTTTGACTCTGTCTTCAACGGGACTGGTATGATTGTGTGTCCGCTACAGCAGCCCAGTCGGTCGGGAAAATGACCATGAACAAACCCAAGCTGATCCCATCATGTGAAGATGTGAGGAATGTCCAACAGCTTCTTGAGACAAGGATGGTTTCGGAAGATTATCCGACAGTGGTTAAAGCAACTCTTTGTGCTGTATCACTTTTCAACCGAAAACGAGGGGGAGAAGTTCAGAGAATGAAGGTGTCAGACTTCCAGAATGCTAAGATTAGATCGATCACCAATCAGGATATCTTGAAAGGTCTCACAGAGGTTGAGAAGAAAATGGTGAATCATTTTCAGCGAGTGGAAATCAGAGGCAAGTTTAATAGGAGTGTTCCCGTTTTGCTGACGAAGAAGATGATGACAACTGTGGACAGAATCCTTCAAATGAGGCAATCAGTGCCAGCTCTCGCTGATTCCCAGTACATCTTTGCCACACCTTCTGGTCAGAGGCCTTACAGAGGCTATGATGTTCTGAAGGCCCATGCCCTAGAAGCAGGGGTGTCATACCCAGCCATGTTCACATTTACTCAGTTACGGAAGCAGGTTGCAACTTTGGCTCAGTCAATGGCCATCTCGGAGTTAGACCAGGATCAGCTGGCAGATTTCCTTGGCCATGATATTCGGATACATCGCCATATCTACCGCCAACCTCAAGACGTCCTTCAAAAGGCAAAAGTGGCAAAGATTCTTCTGTCAGTTAACAATGGGATGACAGATTTTGAGAGTTGCATTAGAGCTGAGCTGGGCGATGATGAAGAGATTGACTTTGACAATGAAGACACATCAGAAAATGGCAGAGAGGTCTCGGGGGGGGGGGGGGGGGGGGGGGGAACAGCACCTGTGAATGAAGCAAGTAGCAAGTCAACAACACAGGAATCGATGAGCATGACGGAGAAAAGACGTCCAGAGCCTGATGACAATCTAGATAGTTTTGATGATGACAGTACTGCGTCAGCTCCTATTCGAAAGAAAGCTAGATTTACAAGGAAACCATGGGGGGAAGCTGAAGAGAAAGCTGTTCAAACTCGTTTCAAGACACACCTCGTCATGAACAAACTTCCTGGAAAGGCCGAGATACAGCACGCAATGGCAGAAGAGCCCTCACTTAGACATAGGCGCTGGACAAACATTAAGGATTACGTCCGCAACAGACTGAAAAAGTTACAAAAGAAATGAATTGAGGTTCCCCGCCACTCGCGGCATTTTCGGTTTTATACAGATTTATTACAAGAGTGTTATTATTGGGGTGGTTTCAGCATGTATAGCCTGCTTTTTTTATCTGATGGATGCCTGGATCATTTTGTATACTGTATAACCTTTGGATTTGCAAAACGAAACAGCCGGCTGGGGACAAAAGACAATAATAAGATAAGATAAGAAAACCATTGA
Source organism: Semisulcospira habei (assembly GCA_036245525.1). Taxonomy (NCBI): domain Eukaryota; kingdom Metazoa; phylum Mollusca; class Gastropoda; family Semisulcospiridae; genus Semisulcospira; species Semisulcospira habei. The sequence goes on from BTPG01000004.1 coordinate 236,272,636, forward strand.
CAACGTAAAGATTGATTACAAGAGTGTTATTAGGGGGAGGGGGGGGGGGGGCCTGGATCATTTTGTAATATACTGCATACCATTTTTAAAACTCTGCAAATGGAAGAATGGTTGGTTGTTGGGGACGAAAAACAATAATAAAGGCTGAAGTTTCAAGTGATTTCTTATGTTGTCAGTTAATTAATTAATGTCAGTGTTCTGTTCTGTCATATTAACTCATTCTACCCCGAGACCGGAATCCCCAAATGTTGAAGTCGTCTCAGAAGACTGCGTTGCAGTGCAGACACAGATCCACCATGATAGTTCAAGGGTGATGCCAGAATAGCTTGGCGCCCATAGGCGCCAAGCTATTCTGGCATCACCCTTGAACTATCGTGGTGGATCTTTATTTTCCTGTGGTGTGTCTGGGGTAGAATAAGTTAAGCCCAAATGTTGAAGTCGTCTTCAGAAGACTGCGTTGCAGTGCAGGACACAGCTCCACCATGATAGTTCAAGGGTGATGCCAGAATAGCTTGGCGCCCATAGGCGCCAAGCTATTCTGACATCACTCTTGAACTATCGTGGTGGATCTTTATTTTGCTGTGGTGTGTCTGGGGTAGAATAAGTTAAGTGTTAGTTTCTTCGTCTGGGTCTTTTTCTATCTTTCATATTTTTCCACACTTTTTGACCCGCATCATACTGAGGCTAAAAGCTTCAAATTTTTTCACTGCAATAATTCTATGCAAGCTACATTACAGTACTTACAGATGAGGACATAGACCAATGGCTTTAGTTCAAGGGTGGTGCCACAATAGCTTGGCGCCTAGAGGCACCAAGCTATTCTGGCACTAACCCTTGGACTATTTCAGTCACACTTGTTGCACACACTGGTGTATTCCGAATGATAAGGGTTAATATTCAAAATGCTCTGTTGCTGTTTGTCTGAAACTCCAGAGTACTCAAAACCAAAAAAAAGTCCTTTAATTTCCAGAATACATTATGTTGATTTTCACATCAATGCCATGATAAACTGTTTTGCTTCAGAAGGACAAAACGCAGCAATGTTTAAAAGATTTCCTCTTTAAAAATCATAATCGAAAGGTTACGGGCCAGTGTTTATTGAATTTTGCACCATACAATGTTAAAAATGTTAAAGCACACATACACATTAAGTTGGGAAAAAAATTAATGTGAAAAAGAAGTATTCCATGAACATCACCTTATTACAGACGCATACTGTTGTGAAGACACCCATTTTGACTGTAATGCCACTTTTTGTGTGTGAGGCACCCACATTATTGGTAGAAACCCATTTTTTCCATCTAGTGGCTCTGTTTCTTGAAAATGTCTATTTTATTGTAAGTTATAGAGCTTAGTTATAAGGTGAGTTCTAAACATTCGCATCAATTCCAGAGTAATAATAAGAGTATTCTAGAATAAATAGAAATATGGGAACCCATTTTGACATAAAATGGTAGGTAACCCACTCTGACGCTTTTGTCTGCATGTGTGTATGTGTGTGTGTGTGTGTGTGTGTGTGTGTGTGTGTGTGTGTGTGTGTGTGTGTGAATGTATGTATGTATGTATGTATGTATGATGTATGTATGTATGTATGTATGTATGTATGTATGTATGTATGATGTGCGTATGTATGTATGTATGTATGTATGTATGTATGTATGTATGTATGTATGTATGTATGTATGATGCTCCAAAATTTGCAAAATTGAATTAATTATTATTGAAAAAGTTGAAGAGTACAATGCTGGATTACGAACTCATTCAGTATCTCCCTTTAATCCCCCCCCTCCCCCCCCCCACCCGCCTGATCCTCACGGGAATGGCACACACAAACACAAACGGCAGAATGGCACACACAAACACAGAAGGCAGACACGGCGCTTTTTACACCGCTTATACGTTCTGTGGGCTGACGTAAAATAAGTTGGATGGCCCATGCCCATAAAGCCTCTTCTGTATGAGCTTGCATGCATATTCCACCTTTTCCACAATACGTTCGCAAATATCATACAAAAATAAAGAAACTGTCTTCCTAAATGAAGGAAAATATCGCGCCAGCTCATACACATGTAAAACACTGACTTGCTGGTGGTTTGCGTCAATTAGGAAGATTGTATAAAACTCTGACACGTTTGGTGCTTTTACGCCACACACCGTCACTGTTTGATTCTTCTGATGAAATCAAGGAGTCTTACTTCTGACATGTTTTCCCGCATTGAACTTTTATTTTCGAAAACGTTGAAGAGGTACAAAGCTGGCTAAAAAAAAAAACCTCATCAAATGTCTTTCTCCAGACTAGCCATATCCAAAATTTCAAGCGCATATAATCAACATTGCGGACTCTAATCTGGGTCAACCGACTTTCTATAAACGGTCTTTTGTGTCTTCAATGAGACATCCAATTACAATATGCTCGGAGGCTCTCTTAGCCACCCACTTATTAAAGTATTTTGCCAAGTTTCAAGTTTGTGCTACAGTAATATCTGAGATTGTCGTGTTTACATACATTCACACAACACACACACACACACACACACACACACACACACACACACACACACACACACACACACACACTCTCTCTCACACACACACACACACACACACACACACACACGCGCACGCACGCACGCACATACATACATACATACATACATACATACATGCGCACATACGGCGCTTCGCGCCAAAACGACGTTCAACAGCAAGGTTAGAGTGGCTAGACGTGACGTCATTTTTATCTTGTTACTTCTTTGCCAGACCATGAGCCCCACCCGCCTGTTATGTCCTTTGCATTCTACGGAACGCGCTCCGACCAGCAGCATCCAAAAGTCTACCGTATTTTCAATACCGTAGACAAAGTGGTGTTTAGGCGAGGGAGGAGTGATAAACATAATTTAAACGGAGGGAAAGAGCACTGAATGCGTGGGTGGGGGGCGGTGTCCAGTAGTACCAAGTACTGAGTAGGCGGGGGAATTTCCCGACTGTGGAATGCTATGATGAGAGATGGAGATTGTGAGAGAGATAAAGGGTGGGAAAGTCTGGAGGGGGTGAGTGCGTAGGCGAGTATGAGAGGCGTGAGAGTGAGTGGGAGGTGGATGCGTGGGCGGTTACAGTAGTGACTAGGGGACGATACGGAATAGTGCGCCAGTCAGCAGCGCAGCAGTCAGAGGACAGCTAGAATTTGAAATGGCTCTCAAATCAGCGAGAAAGAAGGCTCTACTGAAAAATAGTGAGATGGACCATATTTTCCGTGACTGGGGCCTCGACGAAGAGGTGCAGAGTGCCCTGATCAGAGAAAAATTCATCTCTAGGCAAGCACTACTGCTAATGTCTGACGAAGACATTGACGCTCTTTCGCTGAAACGTGGGGACAGAGTAGTGCTCCGTGCAGCGGTGGCCAAATTCCAAGTGGACAACGGCGGTGGCCCACTGTGCGGCGGACTGGGAGGAGTGTCGGACAACAGCGGCAGTAGAGCGTCACAGACCTTGCAGGACGCCCTATACAGTACACACCACAGCGGTGCCGGACTGGGTGAACTGTTGCGCGACAGCCTGTGCGTCAGTGGCAACAGTAGCGGGGGTGTAGCAAAAAGTGGCCGGACCCCGTTACGTATAGTAGATTTTCTGTCTTCAGCGGCAGTGGCAGAGGAAGAAGTGGCACTTGGGGGTGGTGTCACTATAAAGGTGAACAGCAAACCGAAGTTGGACAAGGTTTCCCCCGCACACTGGATAGTGGCAAACAGCCGTATTATGGCGGCCCTTATGGACAAACCCACACCGGGTTTCACGCCGCACGCCTACCTCAAGTACTCGGCGATGGTGGGGGAGCTGGCGGCCAGATACAGCTGGCAAAGTGTCCTGCTGTTCGACGATGAGTATCGTCAGCGGCAAGGGGCCGAAGCATTCCAGTGGGGCAGGGACGCCCCACACCTGTCCACAGTGGTGCTGCGCGACCGTACTGCGCAATCTGCGATCCCCGCTGGCTCACCTGCTCGCAGAACAGGAGGAGGGGCGGCCGGACCGCGCCCACAACGCCCCATCGGCCCCTCTGGGAGGGAAGTGTGCCTGCAGTACAACAGAGGGTACTGCACCTACGGCGCACGCTGCCAGCTGGACCATGTGTGTGCCGCCTGCGGGAGAGATCATCCGGCGCGGGAACATCGGAGTCGTGACTGTGACACACCTGCAGCAGCGGCAGGTGGCAAACACGGGACAGCCTAGGACACAGCGCAGCAGGTTGCACAAGGCGAGGTAGGCCCCACCCATTTTAGCACTTCTTACCATAGCCCGTATCCTGCACTAAGTCCATACAACTGTCAATTGTTAGGTTCTGGAGCGTCCATTAGTTCTAAGCTTTTAGTGTGGCAAGACGAATTAGCTTCTGATAAAGACAAAAACTTTCTCCTTGAAGGTATCGAACATGGGTTTTATATCACGGACAAGCATCAGACTGTTAGATCTGTAGAGCAGAAAAATCACACATCTGCCTTAAAAAACAGAGTAGCGGTAGAAAAGGCGCTCATCGATCAGATAAACAAAGGTCATTATATCGTAGCATCTCAAAAACCAACCGTAATTAGCGCTTTGGCTGCGATCCCAAAAGACGACAATAGCATACGCCTGATACACGACGGCAGCAAGCCTGTAGGACATGCAATGAACGATTACTCAGTACCTGAGACAGTAAAATTCCAGACTCTAGCGGACGCGTGCGGACTAGCCAAGTCCGGCTACTGGTGCGCGAAAGTTGACCTTAAGGCGGCATACCGATCTGTGTGTATCCATCCAGATAATTACCAAGTCACAGGCCTAAAATGGATTTTTACCGGCGAGCAGAAGCCCACATACCTGTTCGATAGTAGGCTACCCTTTGGTAGTAATGTGGGCCCTTCGCACTTTCACAGACTCTCGCAGGCAGTTCGCAGATGTATGTTACGGCGCGGCATGACAGGGATAGTAGCGTATATTGACGATTTCTTCATAGCAGCTAAGTCCAAAGAGGAATGCACTCAAATGATGATGACGCTCATTGCCCTTTTACGTAGATTAGGTTTCAATATTAGCTGGCCTAAGGTGGTGGGGCCTACACAAACCATTACTTTTCTCGGGATCCAGATCTGCACCCGCACAAGCACCTTGTCATTGGGCGACGACAAGCTACAGCAACTTCACAAACGCTTGCAGCAGTTTCAAGGCAAAACACGCGCGACAAAGCAAAGCTTGCAGTCACTAGCAGGGTCCCTTAACTGGGCGTGTCAAGCCGTCAAGGGAGGAAAATTTTTTCTCAGGCGGATTCTTGATACGATTAAACCCCTTCAGCAGCAAAGGCATAAAGCGAGACTCTCACGGGAGTTTCATGCAGACTTACAGTGGTGGCTATCTTACATGCATGTTTTTAATGGCACTGTGTATTATGACTCACAAAGCAAGGAACATGTCCATGTTGATGCATGCAACCTGGCGGCAGGCGCGTTCTGGAAAGGAGATTGTAATTATACACTGTTGTCTTCAGACATGCCGGCAGCCAAGGACTTGCATATTAATTATAAAGAGGTGTGCGCGGTGGTGCAGGCAGTCAACCGGTGGGCCCCCTCGTGGCAAGGGAAACAGGTGGTCATTCATACGGACAGCACGGTGACAAAGGCTATCATTAACAAAGGGCGCTCAAAAGACCGCTATGTCAATAGTCTGTTGAGGAAGATGGCATGGGAGTGTGTGAGAATGAATTGCAGCGTGTCAGCAATGCACGTGGCTGGCAGTATGAATGTGTTTGCCGATACTATTTCCCGCCTGCACGAAGGACGGCTGCCCATGCTACGACAATTTCTAACGAATTGGCACCGGGGCCGACCGCCTGACACCTACCTTCTGAATCATATGTCACAGCCAGCTCTTGCCTTTGTGCTGTCTAGGTGCCGGGTCTAGGCTCAGACACCAGCTACTGCAGGACTAGGTGGCAGGATATCGTGCCAGTGTTTCAAGTTTTGCCGACACTGAACACCAAGAGAACATATCAGACTCACTTGCGCTCTTATCTCAGATTTTGCCGTTACCATTAATGAACATCCAGCCGGTACCGGTGTGGGAGAGAACAGTGACTAGTGATCGCGTTACCGGTCATGTTGCGTCACCCTCTGTGTCCCGTGACGGCAGTGATCATCAGTATGTTTAGAGCGCTAGGCCCAGCGCCGCCTAAGGCACCGGCCTCCCACATTCGGGGATCAGAGTTCAACAAACTGTTGCGAGAACTGACCTCTGCTGCTGAAGGGGTTTATACAGGCCACAGCGGGGCTGCCTGGGCCCTGTCTTGTGGAGTGCCTGGCGAGGTGGTGAAGTGTTTGTGGGACTGGGAAAGAACTGCATACCTACCATACTTGGACCAAATACCTCATTCTCTTGGCTTGACTTCGCGAACGAAGATTTTATAGGAGTTGCCCACGACGTCTGCAGGCTTGTTCGTGGCTGCGGAGGCCAATCCGAGACAGGCAGGTTCGACCGCAGTGGCTGCAGGGGAAGGTATGGCCAGGGTTCTGAGCTGCGGCATCTCTGTTTTTTCTCCTGAGCCGCTTGTCCTTAAGGCTAGCTCTGTGAGAGTCCTCAAAGGAGACAGCTGCCTTGTAAATGGTGGAGCGCCAGGTGTCACGGTCCGCAGCAAGCGAAGACCACTGGTGGTGGTCGATTTGGCAGGCACTAAGTGACTTCTTGAGACAGTCTTTGTATCTCTTCTTTGGTGCCCCTCTGTCACGGTGTCCAGTAGCAAGCTCACCGAACAGGGTGATCTTTGGTAGGCGATGATCCTCCATCCTGGAGACATGCCCCGCCCAGCGGAGCTGTGTCCGCAGCAGCAAAGCCTCGATGCTCACAGTTTCAGCCTGTTCAAGGACCTCGACGTTGGTGACATAGTCACTCCAGTGAATGCCCAGGATGGTACGCAGGCAGCGCTGGTGGAAGCGTTCGAGGAGTCGTAGTTGGCTGCGGTAGAGGGCCCAGGACTCGGAACCATACAGCAGGGTGGTGAGGACCACAGCTCTGTACACGCTGATCTTGGTGCCTGTTTTCAGCTGTTGATTGTGCCACACCCGCTTGAAAAGTCGCCCGAAAGCGCTGTTCGCTTTTGCCAGCCTGCTGTCAAGCTCCTTGTCCAGCTTGGCGTCCGACGTGATAATGCAGCCAAGGTAAGTAAACTGGTGCACTGACTTTAGTTCAGACTCGCCAATGGTGATGTGAGGAGGGCGATACACTGTCTTGGGCGCCGGCTGATGGAGGACCTCTGTCTTTTTCAGACTGACCTCGAGTCCAAAGAGCTGGGCAGCGTCTGCGAAGCAAGACGTGATGCGCTGCAGGGCTCTCTCTGTGTGTGCAACGAGGGCAGCATCATCAGCAAAAAGCAGCTCACGAATCAGTTGGTCTAGGGTTTTCGTGTGGGCCTGCAGTCGTCTGAGGTTGAACAGGCTGCCATCGAGACGATACCTGATGTACACTGCATCGTCATCATCGAGGTCCACTGTGGCCTGCTTCAACATCATGCTAAAAAAGATGGTGAAGAGGGTCGGTGCCAGCACGCAGCCCTGCTTTACGCCGTTGAGAATAGGGAATGGTTCTGAGAGGTCATTGTTGAGTCTGACCTGGCCTTGCTGGTCCTCGTGTAGCTGGACAATCATGTTGAGGAACTTTGGGGGACGGCCAAGTCGCTCCAGGATCTGTCACATGCCTTGCCTGCTCACAGTGTCGAACGCTTTTGTTAGGTCGACAAATGTTACGTACAGCCCTTTGTTCTGCTCGCGGCACTTCTCCTGTAGCTGTCTCAGCACAAAGACCATATCGATGGTGCTCCTGTTTGCTCTGAAGCCACACTGGCCCTCTGGGAGTTGGTTTTCAGCGATGGCAGGTACCAGCCGATTCAGGAGCAGCCTTGCAAGGATTTTCCCAGCAATGGACAGCAGGGTAATTCCCCGATAGTTGAAACAGTCAGACTTTTCGCCTTTGTTCTTGTACAGGGTGATAACGACTGCATCACGGAGATCTTTTGGTAGTGTTCCTTCCTCCCAGCAGCAGAGAAAGAGGTCATGGAGCTTGTTGTGCAGTGCTGTGCCTCCATGTTTCCAGATCTCTGGCGGTATTCCATCAATGCCTGCTGCTTTGCCACTCTTGAGCTGGTGGATGGCTGTGAGGGTCTCTTCAGCGGTGGGCGGTTCGTCCAATTCAACCTTTACTGGGAGGTGTGGGATTTGTAGGACGACTGCTTCTTGAACAGTGCGCTCAGCACTGAAGAGGCTCTGAAAGTATTCCGACCAGCGGTTCAAGATGGAGGTATTATCTGTAAGGAGTGCCTGGCCATTCGCGCTTCGCAGGGGGCTTTGTACCAGGTGCCTGGGGCCATACACTGCTTTCAGTGCTTCGTAGAAGCCCCTGTAGTCACCATTGTCAGCACAAAGCTGGGTCCTCTGTGCAAGTCTGGTCCACCACTCATTCTGGAGATCTCTGAGCTTGCACTGAAGACTGCTGCAGACGAAGCGGAAGGCAGACTTCTTCACAGGGCAGGAAGGCTGGGCTAGGTGGGCCTGATGGGCGGCTCTTTTTTTTTTTGCTAGGTGTTCCTGGATCTCTACATCGTTTTCGTCAAACCAGTCTTTCTTCTTCTTTCTGGCGAAACCCAAGACTTCTGCAGAGGATTTTGCAATAGCAGTTTTCAGTTGTTCCCAAAGTGTTTCAGGGGAGGAGTCTACTGGGTCCGCTGTGTCTTTGAGCCTGCGCTGTAAATCTGTTTGAAAGGCAGCTTTCACATCGTCACGCTGAAGGCTGGCAACATCAAGCTTTTTCTTGGGGGGCCCCCATTTCTTGGGTTTTGGCTTGAAGTGGAGCCTGAGTTTGCAGCGGACAAGGCGGTGGTCAGTGTGGCACTCTGCGCTGGGCATCGCTCTGGTGAGGAGGACGTCACTGCGGTCCCTCTGACGCACTAGGACATAGTCGATAAGGTGCCAGTGTTTGGAGCGAGGATGCATCCAGGTGGTCTTTCGACTGTCCTTTTGCTGAAAAGTAGTGTTGGTGATGACCAGTTGCTGCTCCGCACAGAACTCCAACAGGCGGCCATTGTCATTGCAGTTCCCCACGCCATGCTTGCCGAGGACTCCTTTCCAGGCTTCAGAGTCCTGGCCCACTCTGGCGTTGAAGTCGCCAAGGATGATGACTTTGTCGTCTGCAGGGGTACTCTGTAGGAGGCTGCGCAGGTCAGTGTAAAACTTGTCCTTTTCAGCAGGCTCTGCCAGGAGGGTTGGGGAGTACACACTGAGAAGGGTGACGTGCTGCTGGTGTCTCAGTGGGAGGCGCATGGACATGATGCGGTCTGAGTGGCCCGTTGGTAGGTTTTCCAGCTTAGTCGCAATGGATGTCTTGACCATGAAACCCACACCTGAAAGCCGTCTTTCTGATGCAGGCCTGCCTGACCAGTAGAGGGTGTACCCAGCACCAAGTTCTTGGAGGCTGCCTTCGTCCGGAAGGCGTACTTCGTTGAGCGCGGCGATGTCGATGTTTAACCTCCGCAATTCATGGGCAATGAGGGCGGAGCGACGTTCAGGGCGTCCGCTGTCTGCTTTGTCGAGCTTGGTTCGGACGTTCCAGCATGCTACGTTGAGTCCGGTCGTGGTCGTCATGAGAGTGGATCCGTTATTCTTTCTTGTTTTTTGACCGCAGGAGAAGATGCCCGTTGACCGCGGCTATCCAACTGGGGTTGCGAGGGGACGAGCTTTGGTTAGGCCACCTTTTCTAGGCCCCTCTCCGTGTGGAGCAAGCAGTGCTGTCCCTAGAGAAGGCTGCTTGGTCGTTCAGGGTGTGCCGAGTGATGTTGTCATCCCCAGGTCAACATCAGGCGACCAATATCCTGAACCGCCTGCATGCAGGTTTGAGACTGCGGCTTCCAGTGACATCTTTCACCTGCCGTTTCGCCCCTCGCCCGTCGCTACAGGACTTGGAATGGTCAGTGTCATGGTCCGTGGACGTTTCCTAAAGCCTGCGCGGTGGAGCTTTTTGGTGGAGTGCAGTGTGCGCAGTACTGGCCCCACCCTTTAAACCCTTGGTTCATCTGCCATGGCCTAGCAAGCTGGGACGATGGCATCGAGGTCCTCGGGTCGTAGGTTTTATATCAGACTGTCCTTGTCCTAGTCTCTGGCTCAAAAGCCTTCCCCGGAGACACGGGGGCTTTGATGTCAGGGGTTTCCTCCCTTAGCCTTTCCGCAGCCAAGCGGCCAGACCTGCAAGGCAGCAGGCGACTCGTGGAGGGCGGGGTCGTCTATGTCCCGTGCAGATGTGAACATCTGCCCACTGCCCCAAAATACCTCAAGATATTCAAGATTTCTACAGAAGCGTACTTATTCAGAAAATACCGACACCTTGAACACTCAACTTTTCTCTCAGTTGGGTGAAAAAACTGGCGTTTTTCCCGTTAGGTTTGGGCAGGAAACAACCAGTAAAATCTACTGGTTGGGTTAGATGTTGTCTTACATGTTTGACAAGTGAGAGTCACGGGAATAAAACGCCTCCGTTATTTTTGCCCAACTGACAGAAAAGTGTGGTTCAGTGTATAAGCGTGAGGAAGTAGTGTGGAGTTGAGCGTGAGACCGAGGTGCGATAGTGAGAGCGTGTGGCCGTGCGCGCTGTTCTGACAAAACCTCGCCCTAGTTCTGGTCCGGAACTCTGGCCATCCATTAATTGGCCGAGAGGGGCGATGATGTCAGAACAGGGGCGCACTGGTGGGAAGGGGAGAGTGAGATCGGGGGAAAGGGGAGGGAGAGGGGGGGGGGGCATGAGAGTGACTGGAGTTTAAGTGGTGTTTAGGCGAGGGAGGAGTGATAAACATAATTTAAACGGAGGGAAAGAGCACTGAATGCGTGGGTGGGGGGCGGTGTCCAGTAGTACCAAGTACTGAGTAGGCGGGGGAATTTCCCGACTGTGGAATGCTATGATGAGAGATGGAGATTGTGAGAGAGATAAAGGGTGGGAAAGTCTGGAGGGGGTGAGTGCGTAGGCGAGTATGAGAGGCGTGAGAGTGAGTGGGAGGTTGATTGATTGTACATTGCTTAACGTCCCGACAGCAACAAGGCTTTCTCAGGACGTGCCTGCATTGCTTGTGAAAAAAAACTAAACAGAAAATTGAATGTATGTCGCCAGCCGGTCAAATACATTAAATAAACCTACAACATGGGGCATAAATAAAGCTAAGACCATTTAGCAACACACATCCAATATCAAGAGCTACAGGCAGTGCAGACAGTAGGGAGAGTTTTAAAAAGGCAAATACAGGTGAATGGACAAAGGGTAGACAGAAACACATGCCCCAGAATAGAGAGAAAAACCCACCCTGTGGGGCTGACCAGGGTGACCCTGGGAACTAAAAAATACCTAACCCCACCCAAGTCCCCCAGGGCAGACCCGGGTGGGGCATGTGAGTGGGAGGTGGATGCGTGGGCGGTTACAGTAGTGACTAGGGGACGATACGGAATAGTGCGCCAGTCAGCAGCGCAGCATTCAGAGGACAGCTAGAATTTAAAAACCCACCATCCAACCCCAAGCAACCACCTTTGTAATCTGCTGCATATAAAGTGTCTATAATTCTTTTTTCTTTGTTTTTGATAAGCATGTTCTCTGTAGCACATGACAAGTCTTGCAACTGACTTACATTTTCTTTGTTTGTTGTTGTTTTATTATGAGATAGTACTATACATGAACTGAATTGCCTCGGCTGAGTTGTACGCAGGGTGTTTTATGGAGGTTCTTTTTTTGTGTTCGGATTTGTTGTGTTGTTTTTTAGTTTGTGTGTATTGTTGCAGGAAAAGGGGGGGGGGGGGGGGGGGGGGGGCAGGAAACAACCAGTAAAATCTACTGGTTGGGTTAGATGTTGTCTTACATGTTTGACAAGTGAGAGTCACGGGAATAAAACGCCTCCGTTATTTTTGCCCAACTGACAGAAAAGTGTGGTTCAGTGTATAAGCGTGAGGAAGTAGTGTGGAGTTGAGCGTGAGACCGAGGTGTGATAGTGAGAGCGTGTGGCCGTGCGCGCTGTTCTGACAAAACCTCGCCCTAGTTCTGGTCCGGAACTCTGGCCATCCATTAATTGGCCGAGAGGGGCGATGATGTCAGAACAGGGGCGCACTGGTGGGAAGGGGAGAGTGAGATCGGGGGAAAGGGGAGGGAGAGGGGAGGGGGGGCATGAGAGTGACTGGAGTTTAAAATAGTAAAAATCATTACAATGAAAGCTTAATAATAATAATAATAATAATATAATAATAATAATAATAATAATAATAATAATAATAATAATAATAATAATAATAATAATAATAATAATATATAACTCTTCTATAGCGCAATATCCCCACACAGAAAGGCTCAGAGCGCTTTACATCTAGATAATCTAACTAATTGAAATTAACTAACTAAAGTACTGACAACGTACAAAAACACAAGCATTCATACACACTGACACAATACTAAAATAATAAACATAACATGTCAAGAGCCTGATCAGATATATACATGTTGATGGGAACACGTAGGGTTGATCAATCCCTTTCAAAGGCCAGATTGAAAAAATATGTTTTCAATCTAGCCCTGAAAATGGCCAAAGATAATGCATGGCGAATATCATGGGGAAGACCATTACACACTTTGGGAGCTTGGAAATAAAAGGACCGCAGTCCAAACGTTTTTAAGGACACTCTGGGGATAGTCAATATTCTGTCGTTAGTGCTGGAGCGCAATACTCTGCCTGGTGTATAGACAAGGAGACTGGAGGACAAGTATGCCGGGAGTGTCTTATCAAAGGCCTGAAAGGCGAGGGAAGCCATTTTGTATTCAATTCTGAACTTCACAGGAGGCCAGTGCAACTGCTTAAGCAAGGGGGGGATGTGGTCACGCTTCGACTTTTTCAGTACAAGTCTTGCATGAAGAAAGTTTGTACATACATCCGTTTCCACTGAAGATTTACTGACAAAGGTTATCACACCACTACTTGTACATTCATCACAAATTGTGTGTGGGGCACAGCATTTGGTCAGACCAGTACATTGAAACAACGCACATGCGTTATTGCAAAGGTCCTTCAGGAATCATGTGTTGCAATTTGAACAAGTCTGCTCTTGACAGATGAACTTACTCCCAGAGCATTTTCTCCCAGATCTTGAATGATGTAGATGCTTTGGAGGAAGACGACGCCCAGCGCACTGTCACTGTTCACAAAGAAGAGCAACATGGCCGTGTTACGTTTGTGATTGTGTTATTCTTTGAGAGGATGTGTGTGAACAGATATTCATTACATACCTTATTAGTAGGATCCATTTTCTTTTGCACGGACAATTGCGATCGATTTTTGTTATGACGTGTAGATTCGCTAGGATGTTGTAAAGTTTGACCTACATTAGACTGGAAGGTTCGAGCAGGATCGCGTTCTTTGTAGTGACCTCATATATGACGTCAAAGTTGTCGGCAACATTTCGTAACATTGTATGAAATGCGCTTAGAGGGTAGTGGGAATTCGTAGTAACTTCTAGAGAGTTCCTTTTTAATGAATATCAATGAGATTTGGTTACGTTTTCTTTTCTGATTGGTTGTGTTAGGAGAATTTACCGGATTGTTCTTGAAATCTGTAATATACTAATGGTCAAAACTTAAGGGCCACTTTTTATCGCAGACGCACCGACAACACCACACAAATAATGTAACAATACTTGGCGTCAGTATTTTGCTAATTTATTCAGTAACAATTTTATTTGTTTTGAGTAAATCAAGCATTGTAACAACAGCAGTACGTTAGAATGTTCGAACACCCCTCATTTGAAAAGTCACACAAGACTGGTCCAGTCAGTAGCGAGTGTACCCACCGTTTGCAGCCAAGCATTCAATGCAGCGTTGACGCATGGAGTTCACCAGGGTTCGGAGAACATGTTGTGGGATCGCTTACCACTCTTGATGCAGGAACTGAGTCAGCTGGGGGACGCCTTGAGGTAGGGGGTGGTTGCTGACTACACGTTGCCCCAGCACGTCTCAAAGGTGCTCGATGGGAGCCAGATCAAGTGAACGAGGTGGCCACTCCATCCTCATGATGCCCCCGTTGATCAAGGTACTCATCTTCCACACGGGCGCGATGAGGTCGAGCGTTGTCGTCCTGCAGAACAGCATTGTCGCCTATGGCTTGGAGAGCTGGCTGGATGAGGGGCTGCACAATCTCGTCCCGATAGCGCAGTCCAGTCAGGGTGCCTCGGATGACGTGGAGGGGGATCCTGCCTTCCCTGCTGAAGCCTGCCTAGACCATGACTGAGCCTCCTCCGTAGCGATCCACCTCTGGACGCATCCATCAGTAAATCATTCGCCCTGGCGTCTTCAGATCCTCACCCTGCCGTCGTTGAAGGACACAGTGAACCGTGACTCATCAGTAAACATAACCTGAGTCCACTGGAGTCTGTTCCACCTCACATGTTGACGACACCAGGCAACCCGGCGTCTGCGATGAGCTGGAGTGAGGGGTATTCTCACTGCTGCTCTGCATGAAGCCAGGCAAATTTCGCACAGACGTCGGCAGACTGTGCTTCTGCTGACGTTAACGTTTGCAGCTTGCATCAGTTGACATCGCAGAGTGGTTGACGTGGCAGTTCGGTTGCGCAGAGCCGCCATACAGAGGTATCTGTCCTCCCTTCTGCTGGTGGAGCGCGGGCGTCCTGAGCAGGGTCGTCGTTCTGCCCTTCCAGTTTCTTGGAATCGTGCCAGCAGCCTCTGGATCACTGAATGAAACACCCCAAGACGTCTCCCAACTTCTCGTCCGGAAATTTCATCCTGCAGCCCGGCCTTGATCTACTGGCGTTAGGCTTCGTCGTGGTGGCATGGTTAGGGAAGTGACAATTATGCCCATACTGTACCGGTATTTATAGCAAAACAGAAGTGCTCAGTGTTCACGACTTTACCGAGTTTTTCCACTTGCCTGCCTTTGGTCTTCTTGCCAATATCGCACAGCTTTTCACAAAAAAACTGACTATGTTTCACGTGCATTTGACACGTTCGTGGAAATTGATGAATTGATGTCTATTGTTCCCAGTACCGTGGACTGTCTAAGGTCAACTTTTAACCCATTTGGATCAAAAGAACGTTGTATTTTATTAGCGTACTTGCGACGAAAAACAATGACACAAAAAAATGAGGTGGCCATTAAGTTTTGACCATTAGTATAGTATAAAAGCCCTTGTTAGGAAGTATGTGTGTACATTGTATGATAGACGCAGTGTGTCAAAAGTGTTGATGTATTGTAGAGGAGACAGTGTATCAGTGTTGGTGCATTTGTGGATGCTTTGTGTGGAGATTGCATCACTGCAATAAAATATTGTTGGGACTGTTACTCAAGCGTGGACCTTGTGCCACGTGTGACGAGTTGCAGCTGAGTGAAGTTTCTTTACAAGAACCCTACGTGCGTGCGTCTGGTGTGATTGTATCATAATACCACTGCGACTACCACGTAACAGGCCGCAACAAGGAGCATGCTGAGGACAGGGCAGCTCTCCACCTGCATTGATGTCATCGAGACAGACAAACACCCAGGCGGGCTTACCAACATCTTCATTGGACGTGTCGTGGGGGAATTTGCTGTCAATATTCACACTGCTCTGGAAGTCGAAGACTCACAACGGTATCTGTTTGGTGATCACCAGCTGTTTTCAAAGCAAGATCAACAAGAAAATGAAGATCTCAAAGACTGATAACAAAGATCATGGAACCACTGATCCTGAGTTTGTTTATGCAATTGTTCCAGAGATCATGGCTGTCTCAATAGATACCGTCTCCCTTTGCCCACGAGTTAGCACAGCATCCAATAGCACTGTTTGACGAAAAAGGTCAAATGCACACTACAACAGTCTGTTCTGACGAGCAAGTTACAAGACATAACAGAAATGCGAGGTCAGGATCACCCAGCTGTCTAACCTGGATGCACGTGCTTTGTTGTGCACGTGCTTTATGGCCGGCCCCACCAGCACGGGGGGATGGATGACAGCCAGTAAGGCAAGCCGACAGTGCATCTGCAGTGATCCATGTGGTGTTTGTAGTACCAAGGCATGCCGCCGGTCAGCACGACAGCAGGGCATATGCCGTGTGTACGACTGATCAGGAACGTCACCGCTATCAAAACAGATACGTATACTTAATGTCATTAAGAACAAGACGCAGATGATCACAATGATGTGAGGAAACTCAGCACAATGACACTCCTCGTGACAAACGAATCATAGTCACTGGACCTAATCCATATCCTCTACCCCTGCGCCATGCTGTTCTTCCAACTGCCCTCACTCATAAAGAGGCCGGCATCCTGATGGAATACCCCGTTATTGAGGCAGCCAGGGCCGGACACTCAAGCATCAGGGTTGTTTCGGATGACACGGATGTGTTCGTGGTACTGGCGCATCACCTGCACCACAGAACAAATTGCTCCAACTGTCGATGTCACAATGGAATCAACTTTCACGGGCGAAAGCTCAAGCGTGATGAACGTGAACTATGTTGTGCAGCAGAACCAAAGAGTCACGCCAGACATACTTGCCGGAGGATGTGACTATGTGTCCTCCTTTGTTGAAAAAAATGACAGCAATAACAAGTTTGAGTTGTTTGATGGTGTGTTGAAGCTGCGGACATTTCTGACACGAAACGAGGTGTGATTGACGCCTGTTTGCGGTATACAGCTATGTTGTATGGCCAGGAACCTGACATAAGCTGGACAGAAATAAGGGCCAATATCATCAGGAGGAAAACAGCTGGTACAAGACATCTTGCGCCCTAACTCTGCAGCCTGCCACCAACGGTACCAAGCTCCGTAACCCACTTCGTGCCCGTCATCAGATGTGGCAGGCCGCCAGTTCACTATCGCCACACGACTATAACCCACTGGACTACGGGTGGAAGACAGAAGGTCGAGTTTGTGCCGGCTGTACCTGCTGAGGCTGAAAAGTAAACCCGGATTCTGTCTTGCACTTGCACCTGCAAGAAAGCCTGTGGAACGTCACGCCGCACCTTCGTCAAGCTCCAGCTAACTTGCACGCAAATGCAAAGGACGTGAACCGTGTTGCAATCCCTTCACTGCAATGACCCAGGACAGAGAGGAGACGGACTCAGAGTGAAGTACATGTAACCTGTGTTTTCAAAAGAATAAACAGTTTATGAAGTCGATTAACGCACGCAGACTTTCCCACAGTCGTACGCACAGACTCTCACGCAACAGACGCATACACCGCCACTGACTCAGACGGGCGCATTCATGCGGTAAAACACAACACACGGGCTCCCTTTCTAAAGTAACCTTTATACACTATAAAAGAAAAGAAAACGCTTTAAAGACTATCAAACTATATATACAAGGCTCTTTATCACACACTCAAATCACAGTATCTTTGCCAGGCTAGGTTTTAGTCTCTCAATGTCTCCAACCTGTTTGATGTTGTTGCCTGGTTACGTTGGTCCTTCTCACGTCTAGGCGTGAAAGTCCTTCGTCGTACGCGTAATGCCGTCCTGTCTCTTTGGGCACGGACGTCCTCGTTCTCGTACGGTACACTCAGTTCTCGCTTGGACTTGGGTGTCTTGGTCCCAGTCAGAATCACTCAGAAGAGCTGGAGGGATGACCTCACGTAGGTCCACTCCTGCGACTCGACGTCTCGGCGTCCGTCTTCCACTCTCGTTACAAGAACTCTGAATAAACAATAAAAGTCCCAACGTAACACTTGCTAAACACACAACATATTGGATCAATGAGAAACGTCACGTAACCTGGCTGATACAAATAACTCACACGTTCATTCACACACACACACGTGCTTCATAAACTATTTTCGTATCACCCCATCTCTGTCACTATCTTGAAACAGACTATAGCCTAACACTCTTGCTATACATTACTCTATACCCTGGAAAAGACTATACTTAGCCAACCACGTACTATCTTCATAGCGGCTTAGACATACACACTTCATATTCCTTTAGTCATCTAACTCGGTAAACAACTGTATACAAAAACACCGGTTACTTCACAGAATTCTAAACATACTATACTAAACCAAACCGGAACACCGCTATACAACCACATTAATCTTACCACGCATACTGTCTTTAACTAAACAACTATCAATACTACGTTTATAGAAACATACCTGAAATCTAGGCTTCAGAGTCAGGGAATGCGGGCTAGGTAACTCGAACACAACCGTTCCATACGACAAGACAGCCCGCAATAACCAAACTAGACCTCTGACAGTCACAGCTTCCGCCTAGAACTCACTAAACAGAACTCACTAAAAAAAACCCGTGCTAACCATGTCCTACAAATTCCCACGTGCGTCTAATGCCACACGGACTTTCGGCAACAAACCGTTAACAAAAACCGTACCGTACTAATCCTACTCGTTAACAAAAACCGTACCGTACTAATCCTAATAAATGAGCACTATGCCCGAGCATAGAGCTTCATCACAGTACAGCAGGCTGATTTTACAGTGAACGGGCTCACGTTAAGAACATTCAGTCAGTGAGAGTCTATCTCATGAAAGAACGAAACACTCGTATATATATGTCATATGTTTCTGCTGTATTCAAATATTTGCCACATATATACATAAACCATCCATTCACCTTGTATATGCGATGCGGCCATCTTGGATTTTGCATTATATAAACAAGTGCTAAATTAATTAACAGAGTGGCATCATTCAGATTTGAAGAGAGTATCCGAATTTATTGGGAATCAATTCAACCAGTTGAGACTGCACCTTTAGCTATTATTTGATCTTTGTTGACCTTGACCTTTCAGTAAGGTCATTCAAAGTGTGACCGTAATCTTTCATTAAGAAAATTCCAGAAGTCATAACAAATATGAACATTCATATTACCAAGTTTAAACGCTTTGACTCTAGTTGTTACTAAAACAAATGCCCACAACACTAGTCTGGCCTTTGATCTGAAGGCCCTCTTGGATTTAGCTCTGTGTAAATTGTTCAACATCCATAAAAAGCATAACGTAGATTCAAATTGAGGACCCAAAATTATTCGGCATCAACGAGTTCTAAATCTCCCTTCAATGCAATTTAGGTCTCCACATAGGGCACTTTTAGTCGTTTCTTGACCTTTGGTGACCTTGACCACTGAAGAAGGTCATTCAAATGGGCGCGAAAAACCAAACCTTACCAAGAAATTTCTTCCTACCAAATTTGAACGCTCTGGCGTTAGTTGTTACTGAGAAGAAAACAAGATGGGATGAACCATAACCCACGAAGTCCCTTCTATATGAGAGTTGTCTTTGCTGTCAAGGGTCTCTCTACCTTTTGTCTTTGACTTGATTCTGATGTTGAAATATCTCCTTTTGAAAAAGCCACGAAGATGTGCCAATGCGTCATAGTAAACTATATAAGGGACGCGCGCAGTGCATACGCGTCATTGGTTTGTCAAACGTCATTTGTCATGACGTATTTTTTAAGTTCCTTCTATTTATAGAAGGGACTTTTGAGGACGGCTCGCGGTGGGGCGAATTTAATAGCATGTCCATGATGTCAAAGGAAGCAGACTAAACCTCTAATAATTGAAGTAACAAGATAAAAATTACGTCATGTCTAGTTACGCTAACCTCGCTGCTGAACATGCATTTGGCACGAATCGCCGTATGTGCGGATATATGTATGTGCGCATGTTCGTATGTATGTATGTGTGTGCGTATGTATGTAAACAAGAGAATCTCCGATATTTCTGTACACACAAGCTTGAAACTTGGCGAAATACTTTCTTAAGTGGGTGGCTAAGAGAGCCTCCGAGCATATTGAAATTGAATGTCTCATTGAAGACATAAACAGCCGTTTATAGGAAGTCGGTTGACCCAGATTAGAAGACGTACTTTTTGTCATATTTACTTGAACTTTGACATGTAGCTAGTTTGTAGAAAGACATTAGATGAGTTCGTTAGCCAGCTTTGTATCTTTTTAACTTCTTAGTAAAAATTAATTCTTTTCAGAAAAGAAATAAAACACTAAAAAAAAACTTGACTTCTAGAGAAAGTCAGACAGTGACGGTGACGTAAAAGAGGCAACTCCTTCTCCACGCAGACACTGACATAATACTCTAAATATGACGTCATTCTCTCGCGCGCACGCGTCTCTCTCTCTCTCTCTCTCTCTCTCTCTCTCTCTCTCTCTCTCTCTCTCTCTCTCTCTCTCTCTCTCTCCCTCTCTCTCTCTCTCTCTTGCCACACGGCACTAACAAGACATAACTCCCAAATAACTGGGTCGATCTTTATTGATTTTAAGAAAGCTTTTGACCTTGTAAATCATAACATTCTTTTGTCAAAACTTCAAGCATATCTCTCCAATGCAGATGCTGTCTCATTGTTCACTTCATATTTAAGCGGAAGGAAGCAAAGAGTACTGTTAAATGGTTCCTACTCCTCGTATGGTCTCGTCAAAAGCGGCGTGCCTCAGGGCTCTGTCCTCGGACCATTGCTGTTCTGCATATTTATCAATGACCTTCCACTGCTCATTAGTTGCCGCGATATTTCTTGTGACATGTTTGCTGACGACTGCACACTACACACTCCTCACAAAAATGTAGCTGCAATTAGCACGCATCTGCAGGAAAGCCTGCGTGAGGTCACCGACTGGTGTCATTCCAACTACATGTCCCTGAATCCGTCGAAAACAGAATGCATGGTTATAACCACACGTCAAAAGCACCAGCTATGCCTGCTCTCTCTCTTAGTCAGTCTATAAACGGCAGCCCAATTGAGCAAGTATCACACCACCGCCTCTTGGAGGTCACTATAGATGATCAGCTTAAATGGCAACTGCATATTAATAATGTGTATAAAAGGGTTTCCAGAAGCCTGTATATGTTGTCAAAATTGAAAACAATTACTGACACAGATACGCGTCTTCATTTCTACAATGCTCATGTCAAGTCGAACATAGACTATGCATCAACAGTGTGGGATGGTTCTAGTGATGTACATTTGAAGAGGTTGAACTCCCTACATAGAAGAGCTGCTAAGCTTATATTTCCCGATCCCGAACTCTCAACTGACGTAAAGCTTAAAACTTTAAAAATTCTCCCTCTATCCCATCACTTTCAGGTCAATAAAGGTGTATTGATGTACAAGCTGTACACGCAATCATGTCCACTGTACTTGAGTTCTTTTTTCTCAGAACGGACATCTGTAGCTTCTAGACATGGACAACAATTCAAAGTACCCTGCCGCGTATTGATTTATTCAAAACCAGTTTGTCATTCTCAGGAAGTTCATTCTGAAATTCTATTCCTGCAGAAATCAGAGACGCAAACACGCTCACCTCATATAGGGACAGCCTCTTCAAACACCTAGAATCTCTGACGTAATCTAATCATTACAGTATTGGGATAACTTGTATGTGTGTTCAGGTGTGTGCATGTGCGTGTGTGTGAGTTTGTGTGTGTGAGTGTGTATGTGTGTGTGTGTGTGTGTGTGTGTGTGTGTGTGTGTGTGTGTGTGTGTGTGTGTGTGTGTGCGAGAGAGAGAGAGAGAGAGAGAGAGGGAGAGAGAGAGAGAGAGAGAGAGAGAGAGAGAGAGAGAGAGAGAGAGAGAGAGAGAGTCCCTTTTTCCCATAGCCATACCATAATATTTGAATGCCAAAGAGTACATTGAATACTGCATGTACTGTGTATAATGTTTTTGCCTTCATATCTGTGTGCTCGATTTTCGGGCGGGCGCTCGCGTATCTGTGTGTGTGTGTGTGTGTACTGTGTGTATGACTCTGTGTGTGTGTGTGTGTATGTGTGTGTGTGTGTGTGTGTGTGTGTGTGTGTGTGTGTGTGCGTGCGTGCGTGCATGCTGTGTGTGTGTGTATGTGTGTATGTGCCGGCGTGAAAGAGAGAGAGAGAGAGAGAGAGAGAGAGAGAGAGAGAGAGAGAGAGAGAGAGAGAGAGAGAGAGAGAGAGAGAGAGAGAGAGAGAGAGAGAAATGAAATGGAATGAAATGAAACGAAACTTTATTTCTCAACGGATGAAGTAATTAGCACGTGTGCCATTTTTCATACTTGCCGTTGCTACTCTACAAACACAGGATAATAATTGTAATACTAATAGTACCAAATTACACAAATAAAAATTAGGAAAGAGACATTAAACAAAATTCATTCATTCATTCGGTCATACAAAAACAAACGAAAAACAGAAAGTACACGCAACTGACGCGCGCACACACTGACACATACACGCTCGCGCGCACACACATACATGCTCGCGCGCACACACATACACGCTCGCGCGCACACACAGACACGCGCTAATGATAACTTGACCTATATACGAAGCAAATCATTGGGATCATAGTGAAAATTCACTTCAGACAGCAAAATTATTTGGATTATATTAAAAACTTAAATTATTTAATTAGGCGATTATTATTAGTATGGACAAACCATACGGCAGCATGCACTGATTATACGATAAGCACATGTTTGATACGGATACTTGCGGTAGATTATTTATCAGCACACAAGTACTTGAGGAGGCATTCCTTGAAAGAGGAGAGGGAGCTAGCTTGTGTTATACATGTAGACAGTTTGTTCCAGAAAGATGCGCCTGAGAAAGATCTCTCTTGGCTTGACTTCGCGAACGAAGATTTTATAGGAGTTGCCCACGACGTCTGCAGGCTTGTTCGTGGCTGCGGAGGCCAATCCGAGACAGGCAGGTTCGACCGCAGTGGCTGCAGGGGAAGGTATGGCCAGGGTTCTGAGCTGCGGCATCTCTGTTTTTTCTCCTGAGCCGCTTGTCCTTAAGGCTAGCTCTGTGAGAGTCCTCAAAGGAGACAGCTGCCTTGTAAATGGTGGAGCGCCAGGTGTCACGGTACGCAGCAAGCGAAGACCACTGGTGGTGGTCGATTTGGCAGGCACTAAGTGACTTCTTGAGACAGTCTTTGTATCTCTTCTTTGGTGCCCCTCTGTCACGGTGTCCAGTAGCAAGCTCGCCGAACAGGGTGATCTTTGGTAGGCGATGATCCTCCATCCTGGAGACATGCCCCGCCCAGCGGAGCTGTGTCCGCAGCAGCAAAGCCTCGATGCTCACAGTTTCAGCCTGTTCAAGGACCTCGACGTTGGTGACATAGTCACTCCAGTGAATGCCCAGGATGGTACGCAGGCAGCGCTGGTGGAAGCGTTCGAGGAGTTGTAGTTGGCTGCGGTAGAGAGCCCAGGACTCGGAACCATACAGCAGGGTGGTGAGGACCACAGCTCTGTACACGCTGATCTTGGTGCCTGTTTTCAGCTGTTGATTGTGCCACACCCGCTTGAAAAGTCGCCCGAAAGCGCTGTTCGCTTTTGCCAGCCTGCTGTCAAGCTCCTTGTCCAGCTTGGCGTCCGACGTGATAATGCAGCCAAGGTAAGTAAACTGGTGCACTGACTTTAGTTCAGACTCGCCAATGGTGATGTGAGGAGGGCGATACACTGTCTTGGGTGCCGGCTGATGGAGGACCTCTGTCTTTTTCAGACTGACCTCGAGTCCAAAGAGCTGGGCAGCATCTGCGAAGCAAGACGTGATGCGCTGCAGGGCTCTCTCTGTGTGTGCAACGAGGGCAGCATCATCAGCAAAAAGCAGCTCACGAATCAGTTGGTCTAGGGTTTTCGTGTGGGCCTGCAGTCGTCTGAGGTTGAACAGGCTGCCATCGAGACGATACCTGATGTACACTGCATCGTCATCATCGAGGTCCACTGTGGCCTGCTTCAACATCATGCTATAAAAGATGGTGAAGAGGGTCGGTGCCAGCACGTAGCCCTGCTTTACGCCGTTGAGAATAGGGAATGGTTCTGAGAGGTCATTGTTGAGTCTGACCTGGCCTTGCTGGTCCTCGTGTAGCTGGACAATCATGTTGAGGAACTTTGGGGGACAGCCAAGTCGCTCCAGGATCTGCCACATGCCTTGCCTGCTCACAGTGTCGAACGCTTTTGTTAGGTCGACAAATGTTACGTACAGCCCTTTGTTCTGCTCGCGGCACTTCTCCTGTAGCTGTCTCAGCACAAAGACCATATCGGTGGTGCTCCTGTTTGCTCTGAAGCCACACTGGCCCTCTGGGAGTTGGTCTTCAGCGATGGCAGGTACCAGCCGATTCAGGAGAAGCCTTGCAAGGATTTTCCCAGCAATGGACAGCAGGGTAATTCCCCGATAGTTGGAACAGTCAGACTTCTCGCCTTTGTTCTTGTACAGGGTGATAACGACTGCATCACGGAGATCTTTTGGTAGTGTTCCTTCCTCCCAGCAGCAGAGAAAGAGGTCATGGAGCTTGTTGTGCAGTGCTGTGCCTCCATGTTTCCAGACCTCTGGCGGTATTCCATCAATGCCTGCTGCTTTGCCACTCTTGAGCTGGTGGATGGCTGTGAGGGTCTCTTCAGCGGTGGGCGGTTCGTCCAATTCAACCTTTACTGGGAGGTGTGGGATTTGTAGGACGACTGCTTCTTGAACAGTGCGCTCAGCGCTGAAGAGGCTCTGAAAGTATTCCGACCAGCGGTTCAAGATGGAGGTATTATCTGTGAGGAGTGCCTGGCCATTCGCGCTTCGCAGGGGACTTTGTACCAGGTGCCTGGGGCCATACACTGCTTTCAGTGCTTCGTAGAAGCCCCTGTAGTCACCATTGTCAGCACAAAGCTGGGTCCTCTGTGCAAGTCTGGTCCACCACTCATTCTGGAGATCTCTGAGCTTGCGCTGGAGACTGCTGCAGACGAGGCGGAAGGCAGACTTCTTCACAGGGCAGGAAGGCTGGGCTAGGTGGGCCTGATGGGCGGCTCTTTTTTTTTGCTAGGTGTTTCTGGATCTCTACATCGTTTTCGTCAAACCAGTCTTTGTTCTTCTTTCTGGCGAAACCCAAGACTTCTGCAGAGGATTTTGCAATAGCAGTTTTCAGTTGTTCCCAAAGTGTTTCAGGGGAGGAGTCTACTGGGTCCGCTGTGTCTTTGAGCCTGCGCTGTAAATCTGTCTGAAAGGCAGCTTTCACATCGTCACGCTGAAGGCTGGCAACATCAAGCTTTTTCTTGGGGGGGCCCCCATTTGTTGGGTTTTGGCTTGAAGTGGAGCCTGAGTTTGCAGCGGACAAGGCGGTGGTCAGTGTGGCACTCTGCGCTGGGCATCACTCTGGTGAGGAGGACGTCACTGCGGTCCCTCTGACGCACTAGGACATAGTCGATAAGGTGCCAGTGTTTGGAGCGAGGATGCATCCAGGTGGTCTTTCGACTGTCCTTTTGCTGAAAAGTAGTAATGGTGATGACCAGTTGCTGCTCCGCACAGAACTCCAACAGTAGGCGGCCATTGTCATTGCAGTTCCCCACGCCATGCTTGCCGAGGACTCCTTTCCAGGCTTCAGAGTCCTGGCCCACTCTGGCGTTGAAGTCGCCAAGGATGATGACTTTGTCGTCTGCAGGGGTACTCTGTAGGAGGCTGCGCAGGTCAGTGTAAAACTTGTCCTTTTCAGCAGGCTCTGCCAGGAGGGTTGGGGAGTACACACTGAGAAGGGTGACGTGCTGCTGGTGTCTCAGTGGGAGGCGCATGGACATGATGCGGTCTGAGTGGCCCGTTGGTAGGTTTTCCAGCTTAGTCGCAATGGATGTCTTGACCATGAAACCCACGCCTGAAAGCCGTCTTTCTGATGCAGGCCTGCCTGACCAGTAGAGGGTGTACCCAGCACCAAGTTCTTGGAGGCTGCCTTCCTCCGGAAGGCGTACTTCGCTGAGCGCGGCGATGTCGATGTTTAACCTCCGCAATTCATGGGCAATGAGGGCGGAGCGACGTTCAGGGCGTCCGCTGTCTGCTTTGTCGAGCATGGTTCGGACGTTCCAGCATGCTACGTTGAGTCCGGTCGTGGTCGTTATGAGAGTGGATCCGTTATTCTTTCTTGTTTTTTGACCGCAGGAGAAGATGCCCGTTGACCGCGGCTAGCCAACTGGGGTTGCGAGGGGACGAGCTTTGGTTAGGCCACCTTTTCTAGGCCCCTCTCCGTGTGGAGCAAGCAGTGCTGTCCCTAGAGAAGGCTGCTTGGTCGTTCAGGGTGTGCCGAGCGAGTGATGTTGTCATCCCCAGGTCAACATCAGGCGACCAATATCCTGAACCGCCTGCATGCAGGTTTGAGACTGCGGCTTCCAGTGACATCTTTCACCTGCCGTTTCGCCCCTCGCCCGTCGCTACAGGACTTGGAATGGTCAGTGTCATGGTCCGTGGACGTTTCCTAAAGCCTGCGCGGTGGAGCTTTTTGGTGGAGTGCAGTGTGCGCAGTACTGGCCCCACCCTTTAAACCCTTGGTTCATCTGCCATGGCCTAGCAAGCTGGGACGATGGCATCGAGGTCCTCGGGTCGTAGGTTTTATATCAGACTGTCCTTGTCCTAGTCTCTGGCTCAAAAGCCTTCCCCGGAGACACGGGGGCTTTGATGTCAGGGGTTTCCTCCCTTAGCCTTTCCGCAGCCAAGCGGCCAGGCCTGCAAGGCAGCAGGCGACTCGTGGGGGTCCGAGGGGTCATCCAAATTAGTATGCATAGATAGGTCTTACCATCAGGTATCTCTGTAGCAAGTTTGGGTTTGAGGTTGTGAATAGTATTTGAGAAAAAACATCTTTTGTCAAAATATGGCTATTTTTCACCTATTTCCTGATCCCCTGTGACCTGACCTTTGTGAGAGGTCACTCAAATTGGTATGTTTAGAAAGGTCTTGCCACAAAGTATCTTTGGACCAAGTTTGACGACTGTGGCTTGAATAGTCTCAGAGAAAATGCCAACGTTAAAGTTTGCCATGGACGACAGCTGACGGATGACAGACGGATGGACGGACGACTGCTGGAACAGAACATAGACTCACTTTTGCTTTTCACTTGAGCCAAAAACTACAATTTTATGAGAAACTGGGATTTTTCACACACTTGGCGACCTCTCATCCAAATCAATATGCATACAAGGGCCTTACTATCAGGTACCAAGTTTGGGTTTGAAGTTGAAAATAGTATTTGAGAAAGTTTTTCTCAAAAATAAGACTTTTTTTTTTACCCATTTCTACCCCGCCCTCGCACCCCCCCACCCTCCCTCCCCTCCTGCCCTTTGCGAGGGGACCACTAAATTATTATACATAGAAAAGTGTTGTCATCAGCTTCCTTTATGCCAAATTTGGTTGAAAAGGAAAAGTTGGAAAAGCGTTTCTAAAAACTACAATTCTACACACACACACACACACACATTTAAGATGGCATTTTTCACACATTTGCCGACCTCTTGTGAGCCTTGAACTTTCGGAGGGGTCATTCAAATTATTATGCAGAGAAAGGTCCTACAATCAGGTATCTCCATAAGTTTTGGTTTGAAGCTGAAAGCAGTATTTGAAGACAAGCAATTTGTGTCAAAATATTGCTTTTTTGGGGGCTTTAAAAAAAAAAAAAAAAAAAAAAAAAAAAAAAAAACCACCGTCTGACCTTTGAGAGAGGTCACTGAAATCAGTATATATAATAAAAGGCTTATTTTGGGAACGTGTCCCGCGCCAATTGACACAATGAGTCTCATGTTGGCCAATTGCTTTTCCGGGGTGTGCGACATCAGGCGCATCGTTTTTACGTGCATGCACGCCAGCCATGTGTTTATTTCTTGCACAACTCTATAAACGATGCTTGAAACAAACCAGCTAACCACACCTGGCTTAGACTGAAACTGAGAAATGTACCCTGACAATTTGATCAGTGCCGTTCGCTGTGATTGCTGTAGGAATGTGTCAGAGGTCATCAAGCTACTCAACAAAGATTCTAGCCTGCAAATGGTTCACTCATTAACTATTCGACCAATGACAACCATTGTTGTATAAGCCGACCTAATTCTCAAAAAACCTTTCACTTTGAAAGAAGGATTATTTCATTTTTAAAAGTTTTTCTCGCCGATCACCTTGGCGATGAATGACTGACCCACTGCTCACTGAATTGGCCCATTGAATTTTGACGAGTGGGCCAATTGGCCCACAGCCTATTTTTAGAAAAATAAACCCTGGGACCCCCCATGACCCTTGACCTCTGTGAGGGGACCACCAAAGTAGTATGCATAGAAAAGTCTTATCATCAGCTACCTTTGTGGCAAATAAGACTTAAAAGTTGGCAAAACATTTGGTAACAAATACATGAGACACGTTTAGCTCAAACTGACTATACCTTGTATTGGTTGTGTGTGGAAATGAATGGAGAAATAGTGGAAATAAATCTGACTGCAAACTTGGTATGTGTTATGACATATTTGTTGACAAAGATAAAATGAGGACTGGAATCGGGTGCTGAAAACAGACAGAATACTACATGTTTATAACGAGTACAGTCTTTGAACTTAGGTCGCTAAAAGTATGGTAAAGGCGTGTTTCCCCTCTTCTCTTCTACTTGAATGTTGCAGTGAGATTGTGGCAGCTGTCACAGAAATTGTAAACCAGTCTCTTAAACAGGTGTTGTCCCAGCATGTTTCAAAACTGCCATTGTAAAACCTATTAAAGAAGACCACTCTTGACCCAAATGATCTGAAAAATTACAGACCTGTGTCTAACCTCACATTTCTTTCAAAATTACTAGACAAAATAGTTTTGTCGCAGTTATTCGACCATATCTTAAGTAACGACCTGGCATGTTTTACAATCCGCCTACCGCCCCGGTCACAGCACGGAGATGGCGTTGCTTCATGTCTTGAACGACCTGCTCACCGCCAGTTATGAAGATAATGTTTCTGTTCTGGCCCTTCTTGATTTGAGCGCTGCTTTTGACACGATAGATCACCAGATTCTCATTCAACGTTTAGACTCCTTTTTTGGCATCAAGAGTACCGCTTTACACTTTTCTGAGTCTTACCTCTTTGGAAGAAAGCAAGTAGTGTCTGTGTTGGGAGTAGAGTCCGATCCCACTGAGCTTGTGTATGGTGTTCCCCAAGGCTCTGTTTTGGGGCCCATCCTTTTCACATTGTATACCCAGCCTTTATTATAGTGTTATCAAATGTCACTCTGTTTCTCACCATTTTTATGCTAATGACACAGAGCTGTATGCCAGTGCCCAACGAAAACATGCTAGTCAGATGTTCCAGTCTTTAGAGTCCTGTGTCACAGACGTTCAGAATTGGATCACACAGAACAAATTGCAAATAAATAGTGACAAAACTGAGGCTAAAGATTTTCTTGTACAACCTCCACTGATCTCCCAGACTTGATCAGGGTTGGTCAGAACAGTATCCCCCTTTTCGAGTCGGCCCTTAATCTTGGTGTTATCTTTGATAATAGGCTGATAATAAGCTTATTTAAGGATAAGCGCTATATATGTCAACAAGGTTTACCAATGTTCCTTCTTTGAATTAAGGAAGATCAGTTCAATTCGACACCTTCTCACTACCGAAGCAACCAAAACGCTTGTTACCTCCCTTGTTCTTTCCCGCATTGATTTTTTGTAATTCCCTTTTTGGCTGGTGTCCTCAGAATCTTCTTGATAAACTTCAAAGAGTTATGAACTGCTCTGCCCGACTAATTTACAGAGTACTGAAACATGAGCACTTGTTGACCTGCACTGGCTGCCTGTATCTCAAAGAATTGTGTACAAGGTTTCTGTTATTTGCTACAATGTTATTACCGGTTCTGCTTCCCCATATTTGTCTGACCTGGTTCATATTTACATGCCTTCAAGATCCCTCCGTTCAGCATCAGACATGCGTATTTTCAGGGTTCCTCAGTGAAAGAAGTCTAGCCAGGGCCAGTGTGCCTTTTCTTATTTCGGTCCAGTCATCTGGAACGACTTTCCAGCCCTTGTCGGACAAGCTCCAACTTTGTTTGCTTTCAAATCACTGCTCAAGACCTGTTTTCTTATGTGTATAGTTAGATGCATTTTTAGTGCGTTAGAAATCTTTTGCAGTAACTGTTCTTGTAACAGTGTGTGTGTATGTGTGAGCTTTTGATATGTGTCACTTTAGTTTTTGTTACATTTATTGTAGTGTTTTCTTTCTTGTAATTTTTGTTCTGTGATTTTGATCTTGTAAGAGCACCATTCATTTGGAGGTAAAGCGCTATATAAATGTACATTATTATTATTATTACTAATACTAAAGGTGATATGACATACTCCAAAACACAGTATCAAACCTCGCACCTTACCACTGCGCCATGGACCAGCTCTATTAAATTGATAGCTCAGCCATGTTTTGGCAAAAGCCAGCATAGCCACTTTGAGAAAAGCAAGATTTTCATTGTGTACAATGCAAATCTCACTTTTCTCCAAACTGACATACAGGCTTCAGCCAAACCAAGGCAGCAATCTAGTCTGGCAATCCTCCACGGCAAAAGGCTAATAATGTGGGACAAATTGAGAAACTATTATTTTTTACCAACCTGTCGTTTCTTAATCTCCTCCTTCTTCTGCTCAAGGAACTTGGTGGGGATGCCAGTAACGTTGTCTTGGGCACTCAACAGCAGATCCCACAGCTCTGCCAGGAAGATGCGCGCATTCTTGGCATTCAGAAACCCAGTCAGAAACCCAAACCCAGTGGGGTTTCTGAGAAAGATAAACTGGTTTTAAATAGATCTACCCTGGGGCGAGGTGTAATAAAGTTTCGTCTTGAAGTAGAATAACCTGAACTTGCCTTGGTAAAGAGCTTTCAAAGATATTCTGGGTGAATCTCATTCCAGATTTTATACATAACCACACCCTTGTTTAAGAGGTGATACTTGCTAAGAGGTAGCATTTTCAGTTTTTCAAGTCTTTCGTCAGTTGTCAGGGCTGAATCAGGCAGGATATGTTTCGCTGCTCTCCGATGCAGGGAGTTAAGCCTCTTCAAGTGTATGTCACCGCTGACGTCCCATATCGTGGACGCATAATCGATGTGGGATTTGACATGTGCATTGTAAAATAACTTGCGGGCATCAACATCGATAAAGTACTTCAACTTTGAAAGCATAAAAACATTTCTAGCAACAGATTTACATACAGCATTTATGTGCGATTGCCACTTCA
This sequence comes from Semisulcospira habei, assembly GCA_036245525.1. NCBI lineage: Eukaryota > Metazoa > Mollusca > Gastropoda > Semisulcospiridae > Semisulcospira > Semisulcospira habei. The sequence goes on from BTPG01000004.1 coordinate 236,303,642, forward strand.
TCTGGTCATCAACATAATGGGTAGACCATCGAAAGCCGATGATGTCGTCGTTGTGCGTGATTTCTATTTGTGGGTGCGGGTGTGGCTGGCCAAGCCAATCCTGGAGCCACACCTGCGAGGGCAATGGGGGCACTGGACCATAGCTGTGAGGAGAGTCGACGCTGTCTTTCTGCGAGCTCTGGCACTGGTGATCCATTCGCGCCGATTGTGTTCAAAGAGCGTGCAGGCTTTCCTGGTGGCGGCACGCCAGCCAGATGTATCTTGTGCTTGTGCTTCAAGTTGCTTTACCGGGAAGACGCAGTACTTGAGGCTGTCTTTTATGCAGTCTTTGAAGCGTTTCTTTGGACGTCCTTGCTTCCTGTGGCCTTTTCAGAGTGCGCCATACAGGAGTTGGCGTGGCATGCGAGAATCATCCATGCGTATGACATAATAATAATAATAATTACGGTATTAATAATGCGCTTATCTTATAATAATTATAACTCTAAGCGCGCACTCACAACTCGCGTACGCATGCGCACGCTTTAGACAACGGCTCACGTACCACAAATAGTGAAATACATTACCACAGTCAGCTTGGGGTGGGGAGTGTGGTGATATAGTGCTAGAACTGGAGCGGGGGCCGAAAGTGCTGAGTTTGGTGCGGGGGATGTGGAGGCGGAGAGGGTCGGAGGCGTAGCGGAGGGAGCGGGGAGATGTGTAGGGGTGAAGTAAGTTGGAGAGATAGGCAGGAGCGTAGTTGTTCAGGGATTTATAGCAGAGAGACAGAATCTTGTATTGGATGCTTTGGGGACGGGACATGACCTGTCCAAGCAAAGTTGTGTCTTTAAGATCAAGGCTTCAATACTCACTATGCCAGCATTGTCCAGGACCTCCAGGTTTGTCACCTTGCCTTGCAATTTGATGCCCATGAGTGAGCGCAGGGATCTCATGTGGAACGTTCAAGCTGCTTGAGGTGCTTTCTGTACAGCGTCCATGACTCACAGCCGTAGAGGAGGCTGGGGAGGACTACTGCCTTGTAGACTTTGATCTTAGTGGAGAGCTTGACGTTGTTGTTGTTCTCAACACACGAGTGCGCAGACGACCCAGGGCTTGGCTGGCTTTGCTGATGCGAGCTGCGATTTCCTTGTCTATAATACTGTCGGAAGAGATGATGCTCCCCATGTACCTGGGCGACAATCTTCAGCTCGGTGCCTTCAATATACACTTTGGGTGGGGGTGCTCTTGTGCCTGGGGCTGGTTGGTGCAGGACCTCGGTCTTGTTGAGACTGATGGTGAGGGAAAACAGTCGAGAGGCTTTCGTGAACCTGTTGATGATGGTCTGGAGGTCAGACTCCATGTGCGCCATCAGCGGACAGTCATTGGCAAACAGCGCCTCAAGGATCAATCTCTCGATGGTCTTGGTCCTGGCGTTCAATCGACGGAGGTAGAAGAGAGAGCCGTCTAGTCTGTACTTCAGGTACACTCCCTTCTCAAAGTCGCGTACTGCATGGGTCAGGACACACATGAAGAACAGGTTGAACATCACGGGGGCAAGAACACAACCTTGTTTCACACTATTGGAAATGTCGAAGGGTACGGATGTGTCGCCGTTTGACTGGACAACTCCCACCATTCCATCATGGAAGAGGCGGATGATGTTGGTGAACTTCCTGGGGCAGCCAAGCTTTGCGAGAATTACCCAAAGCGCTTCTCTGTTCACGGTGTCGAATGCTTTGGTCAGGTCTATGAAGACGGCGTAGAGGTCCATGTGCTGCTCAATGCATTTTTTCTGCACCTGTCTCACCTAGAAGACCATGTCGACTGTGCTGCGGCCGGGTCTGAAGCCACACTGAGTCTCTGGAAGTGCTTCCTCAGATACAGAGCTGATCAGGCGGTTGAGGATGACTCTCGCGAGGATCTTCCCAGCGATGGACAAGAGTGAGATGTCTCGGTAATTGGCACGGTCTGCTTTGCTGCCCTTGTTCTTAAACAGGGAGACGATTGTAGCATCTCTGAATTCCTGTGGCATCTTCTCCTCTGCCCAGATGCATGTCAGACTGTTGAGGAAGGCATCAAGGGTCTCAGGTCCAGCTGTTTTGAAGAGCTCTGCAGGGATGCCGTCCATGCCTGCAGCCTTGCCGGAGCTAGTCTGGTTGATCGCTTTCTTGGGCTCGTCAATGGTGGGCGGGAGGTCAAGGTCATCCAATGTCGGCTTTCGAGGAATAATGTCCAGGTCCACGGGGTCGACAGTGGAAGGCAGGTTGAGCAGATTTGAGAAGTGTTCTCTCGTGCGGTCAATGATGCTGCCTTTGTCCTTCAGCAAGGTGAAGCCATCAGAAGAAATGAGAGGGGTTGTGCTGGGTCTGGCAGGGCCGTAGACAGCTTTAATAGCGCTGAAAAACTCCTTGGAGTTGTTGGATTCAGCAAAGTGGTGAAGTTCTTTTGCCTTGCTGTCCCACCAGGTGTCCTGCATGTTACGGAGCTCTCTCTGGGCTTTTTTCTGGAGGTGTTTGAAGCGGTCTTTCTTGGACATGGAGTTGATGTCATTCTGCCACTCGATGAAGGCACTGCTCTTCTGCTCCAGTAGCTTGTTGATCTCTTCATTGTTCTCATCGAACCAATCCTGGTGTACCATTCTTGGGTCCAAGCACGTCTTTAGCAGACTCCGTCACCATCCCTTTGAACTGGTTCCACATTTTAGTCAGTGCTCCATGGGCAGTTAGCAGGTCATCAAGATGGGACTGGAAGTTTTTCTTGACGTTCGGACGCTTCAGCTTGGCCAGGTTGAATGAAGGTCGGGTGAGCTTTGGTCTCTTCATGTGTGCTGGTGCAATGTGCAGTTTAAAGACAGACCGCACCAGCCGATGGTCGGCTCCTCTCATGGCGCTGGTGATTCTGACCTCACGAATATCCCGCTGGTGGACAATGACATAGTCTATGAGATGCCACTGCTTGGACCTGGGATGCATCCATGTTGTGTTGTACTTACTAGCCAGCCTGAAGAGGGTGTTGGTGATGGCGAGTCCATTGTCAGCGCACAATGTCAGCAGCAGCAGGCCATTGCTGTTCATCTTGCCCAGCCCGTGTAGGCCCATCACTCCTTCCCAGCAGTCACATTCGCGCCCAACTCGAGCATTGAAGTCACCAAGCACGATGAATTTGTTACTTGCAGAGTGGACTTCAGGAGGGAGTCAAGGCTCTCATAGAACGCCTCCTTGTCGTCATCGGTGCTGGTGAGTGTCAGAGCATAGGCGCTGATGATAGTGACATGTCGGGTGTGAGAGATGGGGAAACGGAGCTTCATCACTCGTTCGCTGATGCCGGTGGGAAGAAAAGGCAGCTGTCGGAGGAGCGTGGTGCGGATGGCGAAGCCAACTCCGTGTATCCTGTCCTCGTTCTCAGCTTTGCCCTTCCATTAAACTCCAGTCACTCTCATGCCCCCTCCCTCCCTCCCCTTTCCCCGACTTCCTCTCTCCTTCCCACCAGTGCGCCCCTGTTCTGACATCATCGCCCCTCTCGGCCAATTAAGGGCTGGCCAGAGTTCCGGACCAGAACTTGGGCGAGGTTTTGTCAGAACAGCGCGCACCGCTCCCGTTCTGCATCCACCCACATGCTCTCACTATCACACCTCAGTCTCACGCTCAACTCCACACTACTTCCTTACACTTATACACTGAACAACACTTTTCTGTCAGTTGGGCAAAATAACGGAGGCGTTTTATTTCCTTGACTCTCACTTGTCAAACATGTAAGACAACATCAGTCTAACCCAACCAGTAGGTTTACTGGTTGTTTCCTGCCCAAACCTAACGGGAAAACGCCTTTTTTTCACCCAATTGAACCGAAAAAAGGTGTTTTCAAGGTGTCGGTATCTTCTGAATAAGTACGCTTCTGTAGAAATCTTGAATATTTTGAGGTATTTGGTCTAAGTATGATAGGTATGCAGTGCTTTTCCAGTCCCCCAAACACTTCACCACCTCGCCGGGCACCCCACAAGACAGGGCCCAGGTAGCCCCGCCACGCCGCAAGCTGTGGCTTGTATAAACCCTTCAGCAGCAGAGGTCAGTTCTCACAACCGTTTGTTGAACTCTGCTCCCCGAATGGGGAAGGCCGGTGCCTTAGGCGGCGCTGGGCCTAGCGCTCTAAACATACTGATCACTGCCGTCACGGGGCACAGAGGGTGACGCAACATGACCGATAACGCGACCACTACCACTAGAGATTTTTCGCGTGTCTGAATTGTCTTACTCCACCTAACCAGTATCTTGACACTACTGTTGTCAGAGTCATTCACAACAAAGCAGTCTCTAGTGAGTTGTTCTCCAGGATCGAAGCCTGCACCCTCTTGGAAAAGATTGGATCGCCGAAGCAGTCCGAAGAACATAACCACAATCGCTGCCCAGAAGACACAGTCCTTAGAGCTGCACAAATCAAGTTTTTGTTTAATCTGAAGAAGAAGTTGCGGGCTCATCGGCGTCTTGCGGTTAGGAGGGCAGCCTTTTGTTCGCTCAATTCCCCGCAATGTGCTTTTCACCATAGTCCACGAATCCTGGTATGGGTGCGGTTCCCCTCATTCTAAATGCAAAAGGCGAACAATGATGTTGAGGTATTGTGCCACGGAGCTGGGCTGAAGTGTCCTGGCCAAAAAGGCCGCGTACTGCACCACTGTTCTCTCACACACCGGTACCGGCTGGATGTTCATTTGGTCACAAAATATGAGATAAGAGCGCAAGTGAATCTGATATGTTTTCTTGGTGTTGTCGGCAAAAACACTGGCACGATATCCTGCCACCTCCTGCAGTAGCTGGTGTCTGAGTCTAGACCCGGCACCTAGACAGCACAAAAGCAAGAGCTGACTGTGACATGTGATTCAGAAGGTAGGTGTCAGGCGGTCGGCCCCGGTGCCAATTCGTTAGCAATTGTCCTAGCATGGGCAGCCGTCCTTCGTGTAGGCGGGAAATAGTATCGGCAAACACATTCACACTGCCAGCCACGTGCATCGCTGACACGCTGCAATTCATTCTCACACACTCCCATGCCATCTTCCTCAACAGACTATTGACATAGCGGTCTTTTGAGCGCCCTTTGTTAATGATAGCCTCGGTCACCGTGCTGTCCGTATGAATGACCACCTGTTTCCCACACCATGAGGGGGCCCGCCACCGGTTGACTGCCTGCACCACCGCACACACCTCTTTATAATTAATATGCAAGTCCTTGGCTGCCGGCATGTCTGAAGAGTATAATTCCAATCTCCTTTCCAAAACGCGCCTGCCGCCAGGTTGCATGCATCAACATGGACATGTTCCTTGCTTTGTGAGTCATAATACACAGTGCCATTAAAAACATGCATGTAAGATAGCCACCACTGTAAGTCTGCATGAAACTCCCGTGAGAGTCTCGCTTTATGCCTTTGCTGCTGAAGGGGTTTAATCTATCAAGAATCCGCCTGAGAAGAAATTTGCCTTCCTTGACGGCTTGACACGCCCAGTTAAGGGACCCTGCTAGTGACTGCAAGCTTTGCTTTGTCGCGCGTGTTTTGCCTTGAAAGTGCTGCAAGCGTTTGTGAAGTTGCTGTAGCTTGTCGTCGTCCAATGACAAGGTGCTTGTGCGGGTGCAGATCTGGATCCCGAGAAAAGTAATGATTTGTGTAGGCCCCACCACCTTAGGCCAGCTAATATTGAACCCTAATCTACGTAAAAGGGCAATGAGCGTCATCATCATTTGAGTGCATTCCTCTTTGGACTTAGCTGCTATGAAGAAATCGTCAATATACGCTACTATCCCTGTCATGCCGCGCCGTAACATACATCTGCGAACTGCCTGCGAGAGTCTATAAAAGTGCAAAGGCCCACATTACTACCAAAGGGTAGTCTACTATCGAACAGGTATGTGGGCTTCTGCTCGCCCGTAAAAAAATCCATTTTAGGCCTGTGACTTGGTAATTATCTGGATGGATACACACAGATCGGTATGCCGCCTTAAGGTCAACTTTCACGCACCAGTAGCCGGACTTGGCTAGTCCGCACGCGTCCGCTAGAGTCTGGAATTTTACTGTCTCAGGTACTGAGTAATCGTTCATTGCATGTCCTACAGGCTTGCTGCCGTCATGTATCAGGCGTATGCTATTGTCGTCTTTTGGGATCGCAGCCAAAGCGCTAATTACGGTTGGTTTTTGAGATGCTACGATATAATGATCTTTGTTTATCTGATCGATGAGCTCCTTTTCTACCGCTACTCTGTTTTTTAAGGCAGATGTGTGATTTTTCTGCTCTATAGATCTAACAGTCTGATATTTGTCCGTGATATAAAACCCATGTTCGGTCCCTTCAAGGAGAAAGTTTTTGTCTTTATCAGAAGCTAATTCGTCTTGTCACACTAAAAGCTTTGAACTAATGGACGCTCCAGAACCTAACAATTGACAGTTGTATGGACTTAGTGCAGGATAAGGGCTATGGTAAGAAGTGCTACAATGGGTGGGGCCTACCTCGCCTTGTGCAACCTGCTGCGCTGTGTCCTAGGCTGTCCCGTGTTTGCCACCTGCCGCTGCTGCAGGTGTGTCACAATGTTCCCGCGCCGGGTGATCTCTCCCGCAGGTCCAGCTGGCAGCGTGCGCCGTAGGTGCAGTACCCTCTGTTGTACTGCAGGCACACTTCCCTGCCAGAGGGGCCGATGGGGCGTTGTGCACGCGGTCCGGCCGTCCCTCCTCCTGTTCTGCGAGCAGGTGAGCCAGCTGGCATCGCCGATTGCTCAGTACAGTCGCGCAGCACCACCGTGGACAGGTGTGGGGTGTCCGTGCCCCACTGGAATGCTTCGGCCGCTTGCCGCTGACGATACTCATCGTCGAACAGCAGGACACTTTGCCAGGTGTATCTGGCCGCCAGCTCCCCCACCATCGCCGAGTACTTGAGGTAGGCGTGCGGCGTGAAACCCGGTGTGGGTTTGTCCATAAGGGCCGCCATAATACGGTTGTTTGCCACTATCCAGTGTGCGGGGGAAACCTTGGCCAACTTCGGTTTTCTGTTCACCTTTATAGTGACACCACCCCCAAGTGCCACTTCTTCCTCTGCCACTGCTGCTGAAGACAGAAAATCTACTATACGTAACGGGGGCCCACCTTTTGCTGCCGCAGTACCCCAGCTACTGTTGCCATTGACGCACAGGCTGTCGCGCAACAGTTCATCCAGTCCGGCACCGCTGTGGTGTGTACTGTATAGGGCGTCCTGCGAGGTCTGTGACGCTCTACTGCCGCTGTTGTCCGCTACCCCTCTCAGTCCGCCGCACAGTGGGCCGCCGCAGTTGTCCACCTGGAATTTGGCCACCACTGCACGGAGCACTGCTCTGTCCCCACGTTTCAGGGCCAGAGCGTCAATGTCTTCATCAGACATTAGCAGTAGTGCTTGCCTAGAGATGAACTTTTCCCTGATCAGGGCACTCTGCACCTCTTCGTCGAGGCCCCAGTCACTGAAAATATGGTCCATCTCATTATTTTCCAGTAAAGCTTTCTTTCTCGCTGATTTGGGAGCCATTTCAAATTCTAGCTTTTGCCTGCGCTGCGGCTGCAGTCTCACCGACCAGAATGACTGGCGTACTTCTCGGTACCATTCCCTAGTCACTCCTGTACCGCCCACGCATCTCTTAACTCCCACACACTTTCACACCTCTCATCCTCGCCTACGCACTCACCCCCTCCAGGCTTTCCCACCCTCTATCTCTCTCTCTCTCTCTCTCTCAATCTCCATCTCTCATCATAGCATTCCACAGTCGGGAAATTCCCCCGTCTACTCAGTACTTCGGCTACCACCGGACACCGCCCCCCCCCCCCCCCACGCATTGTCCTCTTTCCCTCCGTTTAAAATATGTCTATCACTCATCCCTCGTCTAAACACCACGAAAAAGGTGTACCCACCCTCGGCCAGTTCACAATCGATCCTTCATCAGCAAATCTGGTTTCACTAAGAGCCGCAATGTCGATCTTATATCTCGCCAGCTCCCTGGCTATGAGGGCTGTTCTTCTGTGCGGTCTCTTCGTCTGATCTCTGTCCAACAGGGTTCGTACGTTCCACGTACCGAGAATAAGTTTCTTTCTTTTTTTCTTTTCGACCGCATAAAAGCGTTAAACCGCCAGCCGCAGTAAGCTGACTGGTTTGTGTAGGGCAGGCAATGTTTGGAACACCTCAGTTTTCTAGTTCGCTCCCTTACTAGAATTAATTTTTACTAAGAAGTTGAAAGGATACAAAGCTGACTAACGAACTCATCCAATGTATTTATCCAAACTAGCTATATCCAAAATTTCAAGTAAATATGACAATGACGGACTCTAATCTGGGTCAACCGACTTCCTACAAACGGTTGTGTATGTCTTAAATGAGACATTCAATTACAATATGCTCAGAGGCTCTCTTAGCCACCTCTTAAGAAAGTATTTCGCCAAGAGTTTGAAGCTTGTGTGTACAGAAATATCGGAGATTCTCTTGTTTACATACATACTCACATACATACATACATACATACATACATACATACATACATACATATATACATACATACATACATACATACATACATACATACATACATACATACATACATATATACATACATACATACATACATACGCACATACGGCGCTTCGCACCAAATTTACGTTCAGCAGCGAGGTTAGCGTAACTAGACATGTCGTAAGTTTTATTCTATTATTTATATATTTTTATTTTTATTCTATTCTCCCTTCTATTCTATAAATAGAAGGGACTTTAAAAAAAAAAACTTAACAATAATCTTACCTTTGATCTGGCCGCCATTTTGGATTTAGCTCTGTGTACCCAAATGCTCAACATTTACAGAGGGGCATCATGCAGAATCGAATTCAGCACCCCAAAATCATTCGGAATCAACTCTAACATATTACACCCCCTGTCGCTGCAAGGTGGGTCCCAGGTATTACAAGACTACTGTACCAACTTCACCGGCTCCCCATCAAAGCTAGGATTGAGTACAAGGTAGCTACTTTCGCCTTCCCTCATTTCGATGGTACACTGCCTCCCTACCTTTCCAGTATGTTAACTACTTATCAAGCTTCCCGCACCTTACGTTCTAGCTGTGAAAAACTTTTGAATGTACCGAAAATAAATACAAAGTCATTTGGTAAAAAGGTCCTTTTGTTTCCAGGCCCCAGGCATTTGGAATTCGCTTCCGAAGCACATTCGTGATGCCCCCACAGTCATTTCTTTAAAAAGTCAGCTTAGTCAGGGATAAAGCGCCTATTTAATGCGCTTATTATTATTATTAAAACACATCTTTTCCAAACTCACTACTCTGTCTTACCAAATTCCAGTCTCTTTTCCGTTTCACAATAACATCATGATGACTCTGTGCCAGTTCTTGTTGCGATGGTTGTTTGTGCTTTGGGTGTGTTTATGTGCTGATAAATTTTTGAATTTGTATTGTAATATTGTATTTTGTGTTGCTGCTGTCTATTGATTTGTGTTTAGTTTGTCACTTTGATTTGCATTGTACAGCGCTTAGAATCTGCACTGCAGGGAGTTTGCGCTTTATAAATATTATTATTATTAATTAGTATTATAACTAGACCTTCCTCGCCAGTGACGGCAGATTGTGTTTCACTTGTGACCTCGACCTTCCATGCCAGTGGCGGCAAATTGTGTTTCCCTTGTGACCTCGACCTTCCTCGCCAGTGGCGGCAAATTGTGTTTCACTTGTGACCGCACCCTTCCCCGCCAGTGGCGGCAGATTGTGTTTCACTTGTGACCGCGACCTTCCCCGCCAGTGGCGGCAAATTGTGTTTCATTGGTTAAATCCCTAAAGAGCCCCATCCGTGCAAGGTACATGAGTACAAAGTGTCTAACACGTTGAACGTTTAGGGCTGAACGTCTTTTGTCCACCACGAAGGTGAAATAGGGTCTGGACAAATTAGACCCAAGCTGGTTTGGATTTAAACCCGGGACCTTTCGGACGAGAGTGGAACGCTCTTCCCTCGCCCTTCCGCCATTGTGTGTTCCTGAAAGCCATCATGGCGTCGGGGAGGAGCTGTTAGTATATTCAGTTGTTTCTATGCCGATTTACTTTCAGGTGTAGTGCTAAACACTATGGGGAGTTGTCCGAGAGCTGCATAGTCATATCATGTTTGTTTCGTATCGTCAGTAATGTTCACGTGTTATGTTAATTTTCATGTAGGGCCTACTATATTTGTGGCGTTTAGTCCTGATGTTCCGGTGGCTTTGTCGTGCTGAGTTATGTGATTGTGTTGTTTGGATCTGATGTTTGTGGTGTAGTAGGATCGTTTGTGTTGCTGTATTCGAGTGATTTGTTTGTATCGTATGTTACAGATGATTATGTTTTTAATGTTGTTTAGTTTCAATGTTTGCGCGGATGTGTTGTCTGTCTTGTGGACGTGTGTAGCCGAGTGTTAATGTGTTGTTATGGTGATGTGTGCTGAATGTAACTGGAGTATGTTGATTGCCGTGGTGTGTCATATTCATTTGTCAGGTTTATTAGTTTAATTACTTTAGTTCATTAGTTTTGTACTTTGTATTACTGACTTGATTATTTTTTTATGAGATTATTCTTAATCTTTCTTTTGTTTCTTTTCTTTTTCCAGACATTGTTTTTGGTAGATCTATCTATCTATCTATCTATCTATCTATCTATCTATCTATCTATCTATCTATCTATCTATCTATCTATCTATCTCTCTCTCTCTCTCTCTCTCTCTCTCTCTCTCTCTCTCTTTCTCTCTCTCTCTCTCTCTCTCTCTCTCTCTCTCTCTCTCTCTCTCTCTATCTATCTATATCTATATCTTCCGTAGTCTTGCCGAACGTTGGGGCACCATTGATGACTTGGCAACCAGCTCCCTCCATTTCTCTCTGTTCTCTGCCTTTCTTAGCGTATCACCCAGCTTCAGTCCTGTCCACTGTAAGATATTGTCCTCCATCTTTTATTCTGTCTTCCTCTCCTTCGTCCTCCTTCCACAGTGCCTTGCACGATTGTTTTGGCAAGCCCTGCTGAACGCGTGATATGCCCATACCACTTCGGTTTTTTTTTTTTTTTTTTTTTTTTTTTCACAATGGCTAATAGGTCTTCATAGGGCCCGGTGGCTTGCCTGATTATGTTTCCCACTTCCGAGTTCGTGATGTGATCTCTGTATGAAATACCAAGCAGCCTTTGAAAACATCTCATTTCAGTGGCTTGTATTCTCTTTTCAAGATCTGCTGTGAGGTTCCATGACTCGCAGGCATACAAGAACACTGAGATAACTAAGGAGCGCATCAGTCTGATCTTGGAGCAGAGTGTGATGTTTCTGTCCTTCCATATGGTCTTCAATCTTGTCAGTGCTGTTGTTGTCTGGTAGACAGTGGTAGATAAACGAAAGTCATTACGACCTCTTTGTTTGCCTCCCTCCATTTCCAACACTTTTACACCCTGCAACATCCCCTCACCCCTCGCTCCATCACACTAGTCTGACTGGCCAGACCGTCATCCTTCCCGCCGCGAGATGGCCCTGGTTGTCTGCTCGGCGTTAAACCCTGTGGCTGTCGGTGTTACGTGTTGAGTCGTGGTCGTAGTATGATATCACACCAGACGCACGCACGTAAGGTTCTTTTAAAGAAACTTCATTCAGCTACAACCCATCACACGTGGCTTAAGGATGTAGACCACACTGGAGTAACAGTTCCAACGATATTTTAATTCAGCGATGCGATCTCCACACAATGCATTCACAAATGCACCAACACTGATACAATGTCTCCTCTGCCAAATGTCAACGCTTTGACACAATGCGTCTCTCATGCAATGTACATCATCATACACTGCATAACTCCGTCACTGACAATGAAGCACAATATCTTTCGTAGCTCTCTCAATGTCAATGTGCTTACGATACACTGCAATTCTACAACTGAACAATGTACCGACGCTGTTACATCGCAATTCTACAACTGAACAATGTACACACGTGCTTCCTAGCACGCTCTTTTATAGTGGTATGCTTTCCAGAATAATATTCAAGACCGATATCTTCAAGTCCGCCATCGTCCGTCCTCTTCTAAAAAAAACACAACCTCGACCCAAACGAACTCAAGAACTATCGCCCAGTCTCCAATCTCTCTTTCCTGTCCAAGCTTCTTGAGAAGGTCGTTCTCAACCAGCTCAACCTCCACCTCACCGACATCAACCTCCTCAGTCCCTTCCAGTCTGCATATCGCAAACATCACAGCACTGAAACAGCCCTTCTACATATCTTAAACGACCTGCTTCTCTCCACCGACTCGGGCAACATCTCCCTTCTTACGCTACTCGATCTCTCTGCCGCCTTCGACACTATAGACCACTCTATCCTCCTCCACCGCCTTCACCACTCCTTTGGCATCACTGACTCTGCTCACTCCTGGTTTCTCTCCTACCTCTCCGACAGACAGCAGTCCGTCACCATCAACGGCGTCTCTTCCAACCCAGTCACGCTCTCCTTTTCACACTCTACACCTCTCCTCTGTCCAACATCATCCAGTCTCACCACATACACCACCACCTCTACGCTGACGACTCACAACTGCTAGACAAAGACAAACTCGACAACACTCAGTCACTACTGACTCGCACGGCTGACTGCTACGAAGACGTGAAAAACTGGATGACAGCAAACAAGCTTAAACTGAATGACAACAAAACGGAAGCCATGCTGGTAGGCACTCGCCAGAAACTCTCCCAGGTTCCTCCCTCTCTCCACCTTCAACACGATAGCACCCCCATCTCCCTCTCTGACTCGGCCAAGAACCTCGGCGTCATCCTCGATTCCTCTCTGTCCATGACCAGCTTCGTCTCCGCCACGGCCCAGGCATGCTATTTCCACCTCCGCCGCATCAGTCAGATCAGAAAATACCTCACTACCTAAGCTGTCACCAAACTTGCTGTCTCTCTCATCTTATCTCGCATCGACTACTGCAACTCTCTCCTTTCCGGCCTCCCTCACTCCACCACTTTCACTCTCCAACGCGTCCAGAACAACGCTGCCCGCCTCGTCCTCAGAAAGAAAAAATCCGACCACATCACTCCCCTGCTCAAACTCCTTCACTGCCCCCCCCCCCCCCATCCCCCAACGCATCCAATACAAAATTCTGTCTCTCTGTTACAAATCCCTGAACAACTGCGCTCCTGCCTATCTCTCCAACTTACTTCACCCCTACACACCTTCCCGCTCCCTCCCCTCTGCCTCCGACCCTCTCCGCCTCCACATTCCTCGCACCAAACTCAACACTTTCGGCCCCCGCTCCTTCTCCGTCTACGGTCCATCCACCTGGAAACCTCTCCCACTCTCTCTCCGTCAGAAACACTCTCTCTCCTCCTTCCAGTCCGCCATCAAAACTCACCTCTTTCAACAGTTCTAGCACTATACCACCACACTCCCCACCCCAAGCTGACTGTCGTAATGTATTTCACTACTTGTGGTACGTGAGTCTTTGTCTAAAGCGTGCGCATGCTTGCGCGAGTTGTGAGTGCGCGCTAAGAGTTATAATTATTATAAGATAAGCTCATTATAAATACCGTAATTATTATTATTATTATTATTAATCCAGCAACTTCGTACAACACAACCAATCAAAATAAAATACGTAAAAAAAACTCATAAATATTAATGAAAAAAAATACACCAGAATGGTCTCCAAAAATCTGGCTGCATTTCCAGCCCCTATTTGGGGAAATCCCGGCGCGTTATGACGTCTCACAAAAGTATGGCAGACAGTTCACGACCTTGCCTACACTTTCTGGAAGTTTCACGATCTTTCGTAATACATACCGACCGGCTGCTAACTTCACGCGTACAGAAAACAACTATGAGTATTAGAGCGGCTTTAATACTGTGTTGCAAAATATTGCCGACACTTTGATGTTTACAAGTGAGGTCACTAGACAGAGCGCGACTTCGCTCGAACGTTCTAGTCTATTCTCAGCGAATCTATGCATTACAAAGATGGACCGCTATTCTCCGTGCGACTTTGCTAGAAACTTCCGGACTAATCTTAGCATATCATAAGAAAACCGATTCCGCTCTCTGCGCGAACGATAGCGAATCTTACTGAAAAGGTACGTGATTCGTAACCATGATAGCTCAAATAAATATCGGATCGTTTCCTAGGATTAATACATGCATGATCTCACAGAAGAACACAACCACAATCGTAACAGTCGGTAGCGCTTCTTGTCACCGTGAATCCTGTAGGAATCATCGCGACAAAAAGCGCTACCGACAACCAAAGGGTTAAACCCTAATAACTAATTAATCTGATAGTAAGGAACGACAGCAGGTTGCGCCCCCTATAGTAAGGACTAAAAATGCATGTATCACGCCTCACAATCACATTATACTCTGAAGTTGACTGACATTATGATCGCCATGTTTGAAGTTTCGTAACTTCCAGAAAGATCCTCTCTGTGAATCGAGAAAAATCTGGTCCCCAGATTGTGATGGCTCAGGTCTTACATTTCGGGATTCGTGAAAAATCTGTCTTGTCCGGAAACTGTGTTGTCTCATAACGTAATTTTTGTGATTCCTCAAAGAAACTCGTTGATCGTTCAAAAATTAAGGTCTGAAAATCGTGATGGCTCGGAGATTAAGTTCCGTGATTCGTTCAAAAATCTGGTCCCAAACTTGTGGAGGTTTGGGGGATGGGGTGTGGGGGGAAGGGTATCGGGACGCTGGGTGTCGTATTGGTACAGGCCCTCCTAGTACCCAGCATGCACTGGTCTTGGGCACATCGTCACGTGTGTGTAGAAGACATCCCCATCAGTGTTTCTGTTCCTATGTTGACAGCCATTGCTCCACGATGTCCGACCCGGCAGAACGGCCAGCCAGTCGTGAGTCATCTCGAGATCCGCATGACAGTCAGCAAGGCGCCAGTTCTACACATTCACAGCGGTCACAAGGTGCCAGTTCCACACCACAAGACCAGTGGTCACCACAAGGCTGTAGTCCCAGTAAACGTCCCAAGAGGTCACCACAACAACAGCAGACACCATGTACCACGACCAGACAACAAACACAAGGTACCATGACTAGACAGCAAACACAAAGTACCACGACTAGACAGCAAACACAAAGTACCACGACCAGACAACAAACACAAAGTATCATTTCCGGACAGCAAGATCAAGGTACCACTACCGGACAACAACAAACACAAAGTACCAATCCGGGACAACAACAAACACAAAGTTCCAATCCGGGACAACAACAAACACAAAGTACCACTACCGGACAACAACAAACACAAAGTACCAATCCGGGACAACAACAAACACAAAGTACCACTACCGGACAACAACAAACACAAAGTACCAATCCGGGACAACAAACACAAAGTACCAATCCAGGACAACAACAAACACAAAGTACCAATCCGGGACAACAACAAACACAAAGTACCACTACCGGACAACAACAAACACAAAGTACCAATCCGGGACAACAACAAACACAAAGTACCACTACCGGACAACAACAAACACAACGTTCCAATCTGGGACAACAACAAACACAAAGTACCAATCCGGGACAACAACAAATACAAAGTACCAATCCGGGACAACAACAAACACAAAGTACCAATCTGGGACAACAACAAATACAAAGTACCAATCCGGGACAACAACAAACACAAAGTACCAATCTGGGACAACAACAAACACAAAGTACCACTACCGGCCAAAAACAAACACAAAGTACCAATCCGGGACAACAACAAACACAAAGTACCAATCTGGGACAACAACAAACACAAAGTACCAATCCGGGACAACAACAAACACAACGTACCAATCCGGGACAACAACAAACACAAAGTACCAATCCGGGACAACAACAACAAGTAGCGGCGGCCGAAACCTACTGGCGTCAGTCTACACGTGACTGGTATCCCAACCTGCACGGCCAAACCTACTACATGCCCCCGAGTTACTTCAACAGAGTGCCATACGACGTGCAGACTGTGGCCGGTCAGTTGGTTCTTGTTCCACATAAGGCATCAGATCAGCCTCACCAGGTGCCCATAGACTTTAATCCCAGTGGCCCTCCCCCAGTGGCCGCACCTCTAGCATCCCGAGTGTGGCCTGATCAGCCCGTCCCCCCGGGTCTGCTGCCTGTCGTTTATGACGCTGATGCCAGGGATGACGGCGCCATGCAGCAGGTGCTGGACTGCATCCGGGACCTGGCCAAGAGGGAGAGATTGGTGATGCTGGTGTTGTCGCAGCTAGAGTTCAGGAAATACCTGGACAAGCAAGTCGATCCGATCACCGCTGCAGCAATCCGCTTGTTCCCACGAGCTGCAACACTGCGGCCTAACTATGGAGATGGTGACTTTGACGTGTTGATGGTTAACGAACAATATGGCCTGATAGTAGGAGAAGTGAAGTCAGTGGGAGCAGACGCCAGCAAGATCCCGGACCTAGACAAGGCGGTGGTGAAAACTGTTGTGAGAGCTGTTAAACAGATGAACAAGCAGGGTACTGTGATGAGGCATCTGGTGTCGGACCTGCCGCCTGTCAGAGTCACGAAGACGTTGATGTTGCCATATATCACGTCCACACAGCTGTTACAAGCTCTGAGTACCGACCCTCAGGTACAGCAGGTGAGACAACTCTCTCTCTCTCTCTCTCTCTCTCTCTCTCTCTCTCACACACACACACACACACACACACACACACACACACACACACACACACACACACACACACACACACACACACACAGGACAGTTTGGAACATAGGCATTGATATGCCTAAAACTTGTATCCTGAATAAAAAAAAACGTTTCATCATCATCATCATCATCATCATCTCTGTCTCTGTCTCTCTGTCTCTCTCTCTCTCTCTCTCTCTAATAATTAATAATAATTACGGTATTTATAATGCGCTTATCTTATAATAATTATAACTCTAAGCGCGCACTCACAACTCGCGCACGCATGCGCACGCTTTAGACAACGACTCACGTATCACAAATAGTAAAATACATTACGACAGTCAGCTTGGGGTGGGGAGTGTGGTGGTATAGTGCTAGAACTGTTGAAAGAGGTGAGTTTTGAGGGCGGACTGGAAGGAGGAGAGAGAGTGTTTCTGACGGAGAGAGAGTGAGAGAGTGTTCCAGGTGGATGGGCCGTATACTGAGAAGGAGAGGGGGCCGAAAGTGCTGAGTTTGGTGCGGGGGATGTGGAGGCGGAGAGGGTCGGAGGTGGAGCGGAGAGGAGTGTAGGGGTGAAGTAAGTTTGAGAGATAGGCAGGAGCGCAGTTGTTCAGGGATTTGTAGCAGAGAGACAGAATCTTGTATTGGATGCGTTGGGGGATGGGAAGCCAGTAAAGGAGTTTGAGCAGGGGAGTGATGTCGGATTTTTTCTTTCTGAGGACGAGGCGGGCAGCATTGTTCTGGACGCGCTGGAGAGTGAAAGTGTTGGAGTGAGGGAGGCCGGAAAGGAGAGAGTTGCAGTAGTCGATGCGAGATAGGATGAGAAAGACAGCAAATTTGGTGGCAGCTTCGGTAGTGAGGTATTTTCTGATCTGACTGATGCGGCGGAGGTGGAAGTAGCATGCCTGGGCCGTGGCGGAGACGAAGCTGGTCATGGAAAGAGAGGAATCGAGGATAACGCCGAGGTTTTTGGCCGAGTCAGAGAGGGAGATGGGGATGCTGTCGAGTTGAAGGTGGAGAGAGGGAGGGAGCTGGGAAAGTTTCTGGCGAGTGCCTACCAGCATGGCTTCCGTTTTGTCGTCATTCAGTTTAAGCTTGTTTGCTGTCATCCAGTTTTTCACGTCTTCGTAGCAGTCAGCCGTGCGAGTCAGTAGTGACTGAGTGTTGTCGAGTTTGTCTTTGTCTAGTAGTTGTGAGTCGTCAGCGTAGAGGTGGTGGTGTATGTGGTTAGTTAGTTAGTTATTTGGGTTTAACGCCGGTGTATGTGGTGAGACTGGATGATGTTGGACAGGGGTGAGGTGTAGAGTGTGAAAAGGACCGGGCCCAGGACGGACCCCTGTGGAACTCCTCAGGAGAGCGTGACTGGTTTGGAGGAGTCGCCGTCGATGGTGACGGACTGCTGTCTGTTGGAGAGGTAGTAGAGAAACCAGGAGTGAGCAGAGTCAGTGATGCCAAAGGAGTGGTGAAGGCGGTGGAGGAGGATAGAGTGGTCTATAGTGTCGAAGGCGGCAGAGAGGTCGAGTAGCGTAAGAAGGGAGATGTTGCCCGAGTCGGTGGAGAGAAGCAGGTCGTTTAAGATATGTAGAAGGGCTGTTTCAGTGCTGTGATGTTTGCGATAGGCAGACTGGAAGGGACTGAAGAGGTTGTTGTCGGCGAGGTGTAGGTTAAGCTGGTTGAGAACGACCTTCTCAAGAAGCTTGGACAGGAAAGAGAGATTGGAGACTGGGCGATAGTTTTTGAGTTCGTTTGGGTCGAGGTTGTGTTTCTTGAGGAGAGGACGGACGATGGCGGACTTGAAGATATCATGGACGGAGCCGTTCTCTAGAGACGTGTTGATGATGTCGGTAATGAATGGCAGAAGTTTTGGAAGGCCGTCCCGGTAGAGAGAAGCTGGGAGAGGGTCTAGTTCGCAGGTTTTGAAGGGCATGGACTTTATGATCTTGAGGACTTCATCCTGAGAGACGGGGCGGAAGGACGAGAGGGGAGTGCCGGAAAAGGGGGGGGGGGGGTCAGGAAGGCAAGGCGGAGAAGGCAGAGTGTCAACTGTGTTGCGCAGAGTTTGGATTTTGTCGGAAAAAATAAGTGGAAAAAGCGGACGGGAGTTCTTCTTTGCTGTTTGTGTTGGGGAGAGGAGAGTCTTTAGAAATGGCTAGGAGTGTGTTCATGGTAGCGTAGAGGGTTTTGGAATAAGTGGATTCCAGGATTTTGTTTTGAAGGTGTTTACGTTTGGAGTCGGAGATCATTCTGCAAACTTTGGATCTAGTTGTTTGGAAGATCTGTCTGTGAACGGTGAGGTCAGATGAGCGCCAGCGGCGTTGAGCTTGTCGGCGCTCGCGCTTGGCCTCAGCTATGTCGTCAGTGAGCCAGGGGGAAGGGAGTCGGTTGGGTATGGAGCAGGTGGTGACAGGTGCATGCGTGTCTTGAAGTTTTCGAAGGGAGGAGTCGAAGTGGGATGCAAGATCAGGAGAGGAGGCGGGATCCAGGAGAAGGTCGACAGCTCTCTCTCTCTCTCTCTCTCTCTCTCTCTCTCTCTCTCTCTCTCTCTCTCTCTCTCTCTCTCTCTCTCTCTCTCTCTCTCTCTCTCTCTCTCTCTCTCCCCCACTCCCCACCTCCCATGGGCCCACCTTTCTTCGTGGCAGACGGCCGACGGGTGTACCCGTACTCTAATAATTCTGTATTTCCCTATCCCCCACAACCCCCGCCCCCAGGGGTGCCCCAGCTTAGTGAAAGTGACTGTGCAGCCTTGTTTTTTCTGCTGCAGAAATTTATGCCAAGCACAGGACATTAGGACACGCGTCCATAGATTGAAAGATTGTGTTTAGACAGTCGTAGGACACACCCCTGTTATTTGTCAGCGTGTGTTTCAGAAAGTTCGTTTTTGTGTGTATGCGATTATTATTTTATTAGCAGTTGGAAACTGCAGCATCGGGCGAGCGTGCCCTAGGTGCACTTGGAAGTGGTTTTTTATTTTTTATTTATTTATTTTTTTTTGGTAACATATCTGTCGAACTTTTTTATCTTTTGTATTTGACATTACCAAACAAGTCGAACTCGCAGCTGGACTCTGACCAAGGGAGTCAAAAACATTTTAATTTTGTTTTGTTGTTGTAGTTGTTGCCTTGTGTTTTTTTTTCTGTCGCTTTCTTACTTATATTATATACACTGACATTATTTGTATTTGTTTAAAACATTATTGTAATTTATTATTTGCTACGTTTGTTCGGTTAGCGACATGCCAAAATATAGCGTAAAAACTGCCCCACAACAAACTAATGAGTTGAGAATTGGCCACCTCAACATTTACCATTTAGTTAATAAGGTGCCAGATTTGTCTGTGTTCTTGAACACGCCCACACATTTTCATGTTTTTGGTGTCTCCGAGTCTAGGCTTAAAAGCACTATCAGGGATAACTCCATCTCAATCCCAAACTTCTCAGTACTCCGCAGAGATGCCTCAAGCCCTCAGCACACTGGACTAGCAGTATATATACATGATTCGATAATTAGTAACGTTAAACGACGACAGGATTTAGAGTCAGCCGAAGTTGAAAGTTTATGGGTTGAGGTGAAAACATCTAAATCACCCCCAGTCCTGATTGGCTTTATTTACAGAAATCCAGCAGCCAGCTGGGACTGGTATGATCACTTCGTAGAAATGATGGATAAAGTTAATCAAAGTAAAGATAACATTGTTCTTCTGGGCGACTTTAACATTGACCTATTTAAGCCCAAAGGGTACCACGCTGCATGGGCATCAACAACAGCCTTATTCGGTTTAAAACAATTAGTTAAAATCCCCACTAGAACCACATCTACATCTTCAACCTTAATTGATCACATTTACGTGACAAATGACGATAAAATATCAAATGTACATGTTCCCTCCTTAGCAGTCAGCGATCATAACCCAGTATGTTGTAGCGTCTCAATGAAACTAGACAAGCAAAAAAAATAAAAGACATAAAACTATAAAATATCGCTCCTTTAAACACTTTAATAAAGACGAATTTCTGTGGGATCTGCACAATGCTCCGTTTAGCGAGGTTTATGATCACCAATCTCCTGACAGTGCCTTGTCGTGCTGGATGGATCTGTTTCTCAGTGTCCTCAATAAACATGCGCCAATACGTGAAAAACGAGTTAAACATTCCACCCTGCCACCCTGGTTAACAGCGGATATCAAGCAGGCCATGTCAGTTAGAGACAAACTTAAAAAAGAGCAAAAGTACGAAGAATACAAAAAAACAACGCAATCGTGTCAAATATTTAGTTAGAGCTTCTAAAAAGTCTTTTTTCCAACAAATGATTCGAGACAAGAAGGACACGGCATCTGTCTGGAAAGCTCTGAACGTTATAACGAAGGGTAAATCAGTACCCGAAATCCCATCTCATATGTCAGCTGATATATTAAATAACCATTTCTTAGCGACAGCCGAAACACTGGCATTGTTAGCTGCAAATAAGAGCAAACCGTATAAAGTGCCGAATTCTCTTAGAGAACACTCCAAAAATACAATTATATCAAATACTTTCAAAATCCCTAATATTACAGTTGCGGAAGTCGGCAGATATATTTCTAGCATGCCCAACAAAAAGTCTGCTGGAATTGATGGTATTGATAATGAAACCCTCAAAATCTCATTACCGTATACTGTAGAATCTCTAACATATATTTTCAACCTCTGCATAAAGCAAAGTACATTTCCAACCATTCTTAAAGAAGCAAAGGTAATCCCAATCCCTAAAAATAAAGATCTTGAAGATATCAATAATTATCGCCCAATCTCACTTCTGTCAGCTTTGTCAAAGCCCCTTGAAAAGCACATTCAAAAACATCTCCTTGATTTTCTAGAAAAAGGTAAATTACTTAATATTCACCAGTCTGGATTTAGACCAAAACATTCTTGTCAGTCCGCACTGACACATATTGTAGACAGCTGGCTGGAAGCAATCAATAAAAGCCTGATGCCAGGAGCAGTTTTCTTAGACCTTAAAAAGGCGTTTGACCTTGTGAACCATGACATTCTCCTAAATAAGCTAACAGTTTATCACTTGAACGCAACCGCTATCTTCCGATCATATCTCAAAGACAGAAAACAAATGGTGTACGCCCATGGAAGATACTCTAAGCAAGGAAATGTAAAATACGGAGTCCCCCAGGGATCTATTTTGGGACCTCTTTTATTCATACTATTTATTAATGATCTACCGTTGCATATTACTAATTCTGACGTTAATTGTAATTTATTTGCTGACGATACGAGTCTTCATGTTTCTGGTAAAAAGACGACGGACATTAGCCATAGTTTACAACGCGGTCTCAATGAGATATCTGACTGGTGTAGACAGAACCATATGGTTCTTCATCCAGCTAAAACAAAGAGTATCTTAATCGCCACGCGACAAGAACATCAACACCGAATGCAGCCATTACAATTACAATTAAACGCTGAACCTGTTGAACAAGTCACTGAGCGTAAATTCTTAGGAATACATGTTGACGAACAACTGAGCTGGGAGACCCATATAAATGCTGTTTGTAAGACCATTGCTAAAAACACTTTCCTATTGTCCCAGCTTAGCCATGTAATGGATACAAATACCCGTAAGTTGTTTTTTCATGCTCATATAAAGTCTTACGTTGATTATGTCTCCACAGTGTGGGACGGCTGCAGTGATGTCCACATGAAGAGGTTAAACTCCATATACAAAAGAGCTGTAAAAATGATAGATAGACGCCCCATCCCTACCACATACAAATTTAGACATTTAAACATTCTGGGACTGCGTCAGCAACTTACTTTAAACAAATGCGTCTTTATGCATAAGATACTGAATAATATGACACCCCAGTATCTAATCACTAAATTTATACCTCAGCAAGAACGTGAACGGGCCTCAAGAAACAATACCTTACCCCTACCATTGCCAAGAATCGACCTCTTTAAAACTAGTATGTCATTCTCTGGTCCATATGCTTGGAATTCTATCACTGCACACTTTAAAACTATAACCTCACCAGGAATTTTTAAAACAAAACTTTATGATTACCTGATGAGTCAAACTTAGTACTTCTCAGGCACTGCAATATTTCTTGTACCTTGTGTATTTCATGCAAATGGTTGGTATGTGTGTATGCGCGCGCGTGTGAGTGCTCGTGTTTTTTTGTGTGTGTGTGTGTGTGTGTGTGTGTGTTAGTGTATGTGTGTGCGTGCGTATGTGCATGTTTGGGTGATGAGTTTATTATTTTTTCTGTATATAATGATGCTTTTGGGTTTTGTATGTAAATATATTTTTATTTTAAAATTATTATTATTATAATTTTTTTTATATAGTTTCCTTAATTTTATGCTGTAGCTGTTAGCAACGGCAAGTTTGTAAAATGACGATTTGTTTTCTGTCAAAACTTTTTACCGTTGAAAAATAAAGTTTCATCATCATCATCATCATCATCATCATCTCTCTCTCTCTCTCTCTCTCTCTCTCTCTCTCTCTCTCTCTCTCTCTCTCTCTCTCTCTCTCTCTCTCTCTTTAAACAAATGCGTCTATATGCATAAGATACTGAATAATATGACACCCCAGTATCTAATCACTAAATTTATATCTCACCAAGAACGTGAACGGACCTCAAGAAACAATACCTTACCCCTACCACTGCCAAGAATTAACCTTTTTCAAACTAGTATGTCATTCTCTGGTCCGTTTGCTTGGAATTCAATCCCTGCACATTTGAAAACTATTACCTCACCAGGAAGTTTTAAAACAAAACTTGCTGATTACCTGATGAGTCAAACCTACTACTTCTCAGGTACTTTAATATTTCCTTACCTCATGTATTTCATAAGATGGCTTTTGTGTGTGTGTGTGTGTGTGTGTGTGTGTGTGTGTGTGTGTGTGTGTGTGTGTGTGTGCTCGTGTTTGTTTGTGTGTGTGTGTGTGTGTGTATGTGTGAGTGGCGCGCGTGCGTGCGTGCGTGTGTGCATGTGTGTGTGATGAGTGTTATTATTTTTTTCTGTATATAGTGATGCTATTGGGCTTTGAATGTAAATATATTTTTATAGTTTCCCCTTTTTATGCTGCAGATGTTAGCAACGGCAAGTTTGTAAAATGATGATTTGTTTTCTGTCAAAACTTTTTACCGTTGAAAAATAAAGTTTCATCATCATCATCATCATCTCTCTCTCTCTCTCTCTCTCTCTCTCTCTCTCTCTCTCTCTCTCTCTCTCTCTCTCTCTCTCTCTCTGCCGCCGTGAGATGGCCTTAGTCGCCTGCTCGGCGTTAAACCCAAATAACTATCTCTCTCTCTCTCTCTCTCTCTCTCTCTCTCTCTCTCTCTCTCTCTCTCTCTCTCTCTCTCTCTCTCTCTCTCTCTCTGTGCGTGTGTCTCTGTCTCTGTCTCTCTGTCTCTCCCTGTCTGTCTCTGTCTCTGTCTGTCTCTGTCTCTCTCTCTCTCTCTCTCTCTCTCTCTCTCTCTCTCTCTCTCTCTCTCTCTCTCTCTCTCTCTCTCTCTCTCTCTCTCTCTCTTTCCCCTTTTTATGCTGTAGATGTTATCAACGGCACTCCTGTCAGCCCTGCAGACACGCTGGCACTTCCTGAGGGGTGTCACAATGTTTGCTGAACCCACCACCCTCCACACCTACCCCTGTTTCTAACTCTCTAAAGGCGGCGCTGAGTGCCGGGTTACAGCATACCACCAAGTCCGAGTTGCGATGGTATCTTCATCCCTCTCTCTAAGTGTCGTGACGCAAGACCCCACCCTCGCTACCCCCACCAATCCCTTCAAGAGAGATAACCCGGTGCTGAAGGACACTGCGTGCGGCCAGCAAACGCGTTTCTACAGCAACGGCCCCAATGGCGTCATCACCCTCAAGCGCTGGCGAACTGCCCTCTACCACCGCTACGTCAACCTGCTCCAGGCAAGAGGCGGTTACACTGTAGTCTGGAGGGACACAGACGCCAGAAATGAACCTGTAGAGTGTGGTGACTCCTACCTGGATTGTTCCAATCCTGACATTCCCGATGACTTGGGAAAAACATTCATACAAATCAGGGAGGGAGCAAAACCAAAAATCACCATCACCCTCTACTTCCACGTGCGTCGCAAGACTGGCGGCACCTGTCTCATTCAGGGACACAACAAGGACACGTGGGTCCTAAGCGAATATGACTCTTTGTGTACATTCGTACAACAGCTGAAAGACGGCTGCGCAGACCCTGCTGACAATGTTCCTGTTGACATACCGCGTGACCAGTTATGCGATCCCACCATCTCCCCGATAGCATCATTCCGAGACACCCATCCTCGGCCAATTTTGGATTCATCCCTCCCCTTAATCGGATTGGAGGCTGACGACTCTACCTCCCTATCACCGATTGTTCAGTCCTGTAACCCTCGGAACAGCTCCGCTAATCTTGTCCCCGAGCCTCTGACCGTGACCACCGTCAGCGCTGTGAGTGACATGACCAGTGACGGTCCGCCTACCCCGCCTTCCATCCCACACCCCTCCTCCAGCGGGCCACATCTACGGGATGATCTCCACTCCACCCTCTCTGATGTTCCTGCCGGTCAGTCCCTTGCCACTACCCCCTCCACACCCGAACCTACCCCCTTCACACCAAGTCCTGTCAGCCATATTGTTACCAAAGTGGCGTCTACGGGTGACGTCACCACCGAGGACTTGACCTCGCCCGGGTTACCCGTCTCGTGCACTCAGGTGGATTCTGATTATAGCGAGCTGATGGTGTCCGGTGTCCGAGACGAAAAGCCGCTTATCATCCTAAAGCTCCAGACCCAACTCTGCAACAGCCAGGCCGCCGTCGAGGCGCTCCATCAAGAGTTGTGTCAGCTGAGAACTGTCACTATGCTAAATATTAAGCAGATTGACAGTAAGGTGTGCGAGTCCTCGGTGAAGATGGCAAATGACCTCCGGATGTTAGAGTCTTGTATGTGTGGCAAGCTGTCCCACTTACATGATCAATTGACAAACATGGCAGAATTTCACTGTCTCGTCGACGACACTCTGCAAAGACTGAACTCTGAACAAGGGCTACCTGTTGCCTCTGGCCAAACCCCCCCAACTACTAGTGTCAACAACGCCTGAAGGCTCTATGCCCGTAAACAGTGATGCAATCACTAGTGTGAAGCCTGTGTCCACTACAGCTGGTGATGTGATCCCAGTAAGGATTACCGTTCCTAAGAACAACCCTCCGAGTAGCCAGAAAGAACAAGCCCCAGGGAGTGCGGAAATTACGGTCAACGTTGCCTCCCCTATCGCAGACAACCACCGTGAGGGTAGCTGGCCGTCTCAGCCTGGCCAGCGGCAAGGGGGCGGTAATCGGATTGCCGGGAGCCAGCAGCAGCGCAAGGACCTTCTTCCGTGCGAGCGGGCCTTTGATCACAACGTAGAGGTAGACACAACCACGCTCGTCATCGGGGACTCCGTCGTGAGAAACTTCAAGGGAGAGAAGATGACCATGTACCAGGGCGAGAAGGTACAGGTCATCTCAATATCCGGCCTGCAAATCTCCCACTTGACTGACTGGCTCAAGCAGCAGCCGCAGTCACCCCGCGTCCAACTGGTCACCTTCCATGTAGGGGTGAACGATTGCAAGACGCATGAAATCACCAGTCAGCAGTGGGAGAGACTGGTCACTTCTTGCAAAGGCGTGTTTCCCAAAGCAAGCATCCAGGCCTCATCCATCTTGCCTGCTGCCTAGGGGAAAAACTCTCGCCTTAACCAACGTATTTCCCCCTCCAACGCAAATCTGTGCCACGTGGCAAAGAAGATGCGCGCTATCTTTGTTGACAATGCGGGCGTGTTCCTAGCCCCAAGCGGTCTTCTCCTGAAGGCGTTGTACCGTGTGGACAACAAAGGCCGACTTGACCCCATTCATCCATCCCACTTGGGAACCCGGAGGCTTGCCGGCAATATCAAGTACGGTGGTCCAGCTGTCAACCAGGCTGATGAAATCACTCACCAGCACAGAAGCTCTCAGGCGACCACTAAGACGAAACTCTACTCAGAGGCCTTAGCTGGTGGTAGCTTGAATGTACAGAGTGACACTTCCACTTCTGACACTATTGTATCCGGTTCTGCTAGTCCCACATCACCAGTACAACCACCTCTACGCCAGGAGCCTCAACCACAGGACCATGAACAACTTCAACAGCAGGAGCAGCTGCAGCTACAACAGGCGCAGCAACAACATTTACAACAGGAGCAGCAACATCTACAACAGATGCCCTTCATGCCGGTTCCTGACTGGCAGCAACTTCAGTACCATCATCTGCTGCAAATACATACCAACTCTTCAACTGGAGCACCATGGCAACAACCACAGTACCCGGATGGTTGCCATGGTGTGTGGTCGAATCATCGCCCACCAACCAGTGTATCTGCTTATCCGGTTAATAGTCTGCCACCGTACCACCAGTTATGCCAGGTGCCCACAGCGAATGGTGCCAATGGATATGTCAGCTACTTACGCGATTGGTAATTCAGTGTCGTGTGATCAGTGATCCTTCACCGTTGTGCTTCACAGATTTCACTGTGGGTGTGTGAGGCAGTTCATGGTTACGTCAGTGTTACGTGTGCTTCTTTATATACGGTTCTTCTGCGTTCGCTTGTGATTTATTCCAAAGCAGTGATTGACTGTGTGCCTTAACTTCTGTGATTTTCTCGCCTGGTTTGATTACCAAAGCTCCGCTAAGTTTTCATTTGTGACAGTACGGTTTCAAGTGTTCAGCCTACGATACTTCACATCGCAGGCTACACCAGTTGTTCATTTATTTAGACAGCTTGCGCAGCATTCATACGTGGATACACTATTAATCAAAAGCGATCTTCATTTGATAACGCTGTGTTGGACACCATTTGTGACGTTTGATACGAGGTGCTATAACTTCAGCCGCGCTTTACTGCATTGAGACTATATTCCTTATTCCCTCTGTTTATATTTTTTTTGTATTGTGTTGCACTTCATTTGTGAGAGTTAGAAGTCAATATGATCCATAATGCTCAGACACACGGAAGCCTTCAAACTGGTCACTTGAACATCTACCATCTTTTTAACAAGGTGGCCGATTTGAATGTTTTTCTAAACTCGTCTGAACCATTCCACCTGTTTGGTCTTAGTGAGACGCGACTTAACTCGGACATAAGCGATGAAGCCGTTCACATACCTAACTTTAGCATCACTCGACGTGACCCTTTGGTACTTGGTCAGACTGGGCTTGCCGTTTACATCCATAACTCAATCCAACATTTAGTAAAAAGGCGTGAGGACATAGAAACTCCGGAAGTTGAGTGCATTTGGTTGGAATTTAGGGCTCCAAAAACTAAACCCGTCTTCATCGGCTTTTGTTATCGTAACCCAGCAGCCAAGTTTGAATGGTACGACGATTTCTTGCATGCAGTAGAAAAGGTTGGCTTACCTAACTGTGATGCGTTGCTACTAGGCGACTTTAACATAGATATGTTGAAGCCCCATACCGCGTGGGATTGCATCACCACACAAACCGGCTTAGAACAATTAGTTTCGGCCCCTACTAGGATCACAAAAACAACCGCAACACTCATTGATCACATTTACACCAACCGTCCCCTTAGGGTGTTCAATGTTAGTGTTCCTGACCTCAGCATCAGTGATCACTTTCCTACTGTGTGTTCCTGGTCAACAAAACTGCCAGCGCATCGTAAGAACGGGCACACAACTATAACGTACCGCTCATTTAAACAGTTTAATCAGTCTGCTTTTCTAGCAGACCTTGATCAAACACCATTTAATGTCGTTAATAACGAAACTGACCCTGAAAAGGCTCTGACTGTTTGGTATCGACTCTTTACAAGAGTACTTAACAAACACGCCCCTTTACGGCAAAAGCGGGTTAAAAAACCACACGTTACCGCCTTAGCTAACGCAAGGAATAATTGAAGCTATGAAATTGAGAATGACTTAAGAAGACACAAGCTATTTAACGAATACAAAAAAACAACGTAACCGTGTCAAGTCTATGGTACGCAGGGCTCAAAAGTCTCTCTTTGAACGAATGATTAAAGAAGACAGAGGTACTGCCGCACTCTGGCGCGCGGTTAATCTCGTCACCCGAGGTAACAGCAATATATCGTCAGCCATTCCTTCTAGTATTACTGCAGACACCTTTAACAAACATTTTCTGTCTGTTGCCGAGTCAATCATACCCTCAAGCCGAAACGCGTCTTACACGTGCCCGGAGGCCCTGCTTAACTTCTGTAATCAGAAGACTAAGGACAACCCCCCCCCCCTTCTCTATACCGCCTCTAGCTGTGTATGAAGTAGGAAAACTGACCGGGTCACTGAAAAACAAAAAAATCATCGGGACCTGACGAGATCAGTCCTAAAATCCTGAAACTGTCCCTTCCCTATACAGTAGAATCGTTAACGTATATTTATAACTTATGCATCCAACAAAATATATTTCCATCAGAACTGAAGCAAGCCAAGGTTATCCCTTTGCCTAAATCAAAAGATCTCTCTGATGTTAATAACTATAGACCCATCTCAATATTATCCAGCCTTTCCAAACCTCTTGAAAGACACGTGCACAAACACCTTTATCAATAGTTGGAGAGTCGAAGTCTGTTGCACGTATTTCAGTCCGGCTTTCGCCCCAAGCATTCTTGCCATACGGCACTAACAAGACTTATTGATGCGTGGCTAGCATCCATAAATAACTCCCCAATAATTGGGTCGATCTTTATTGATTTTAAGAAAGCTTTTGACCTTGTAAATCATAACATTCTTTTGTCAACACTTCATGCATATCTCTGCAATGCAGATGCTGTCTCATTGTTCACTTCATATTTAAGCGGAAGGAAGCAAAGAGTACTGTTAAATGGATCCTACTCCTCGTATGGTCTCGTCAAAAGCGGCGTGCCTCAGGGCTCTGTCCTCGGGCTATTGCTGTTCTGCATATTTATCAATGACCTTTCACTGCATATTAGTTGCCGCGATATTTCTTGTGACATGTTTGCTGACGACTGCACACTACACACTCCTCACAAAAATGTAGCTGCAATTAGTACGCGTCTGCAGAAAAGCCTGCGTGAGGTCACCGACTGGTGTCATGTCCCTGAATCCGTCAAAAACAGAATGCATGGTTATAACCACACGTCAAAAGCACCAGTTATGCCCGCTCTCTCTTAGTCTGTCTATAAACGGCAGCCCAGTTGAGCAAGTATCACACCACCGCCTCTTGGGGGTCACTATATATGTGCAAAAAGGGTTTCCAGCGGCCTGTATATGTTGTCAAAATTGAAAACAATTACTGACACAGATGCGCGTCTTCTTTTCTACAATGCTCATGTCAAGTGGCACATAGACTATGCATCAACAGTGTGGGATGGTTCTAGTGATGTACATTTGAAGAGGCTGAACTCCCTACATAGGAGAGCTGCTAAGCTTGTATTTCCCGATCCCGAACTCTCAACTGACGAAAAGCTTAAAACTTTAAAAATTCTCCCTCTATCCCATCACTTTCAGTTCAATAAAGGTGTGTTGATGTACAAGCTGTACACGCAATCATGTCCACTGTACTTGAGTTCTTTTTTCTCAGAACGGACATCTGTAGCTTCTAGACATGGACAACAATTCAAAGTACCCCTGCCGCGTATTGATTTATTCAAAACCAGTTTGTCATTCTCGGGAAGTTCATTCTGGAATTCTATTCCTGCAGAAATCAGAAACGCAAAGACGCTCACCTCATATAGGGACAGCCTCTTCAAACACCTAGAATCTCTGACGTAATCTAATCATTACAGTATTGGGATAACTTGCACGTGTGTTCAGGTGTGTGCATGTGCGTGTATGTGAGTTTGTGTGTGTATGTGTGTGTGTGTGTATGAGTGTGTGTGTGCGAGAGAGAGAGAGAGAGAGAGAGAGAGAGAGAGAGAGAGAGAGAGAGAGAGAGAGAGAGAGAGAGAGAGAGAGAGAGAATCAATGAATCAATGAATCAATGAAACTTTATTTTACAACGGTTTAGGCATTGACATCGTCATCGACACAGCCATTTTACAAACCTGCCGTTGCTAACAACTACAAGACTAGAGAGAGAGAGAGAGAGAGAGAGATAATGAACCTTTATTTTCCAACGGTAGAAGTTATTGGTAACAGGACCAGTTTTCAAACTTGCCGTTGCTACATCTACTACATAAATGACATAGACATGTAAACATACACATACCACACACTGACGCATGTATACACTCGCTCACGCACGCACGCCCGCACATACGCACGCACACGCACGCTCACACACACACACAAACACAAACTTGCACACACACGCTCTCGGACACGCACTCCAGACATACGTACGCGCATAACGCGTACGCACAAAAATATAAAATGAGTAAAAATGCAAAGTAAAGCAATACA
This sequence comes from Semisulcospira habei, assembly GCA_036245525.1. Taxonomy (NCBI): domain Eukaryota; kingdom Metazoa; phylum Mollusca; class Gastropoda; family Semisulcospiridae; genus Semisulcospira; species Semisulcospira habei. The sequence goes on from BTPG01000004.1 coordinate 236,334,736, forward strand.
CAGAAAATCATTAAGTACATTAGAATTCATACAGCAAAGGCAAATATGTATATGTGTGCTCTCTCTCTCTCTCTCTCTCTCTCTCTCTCTCTCTCTCTCTCTCTCTCTCTCTCTCTCTCTCTCTCTCTCTCTCTCTCTATCTCACACACACACACACACACACACAGCATGCACACACACACACACACACACACACACACACAGCATGCACACACACACACAGAGCATGCACGCACACACGCACACACACACACACACACACACACACACACACACACGTGAGCGCGCCCAAAAATATCGCGTACACACATATGAAGGCAAAAACATTATACATAGTACATGCAGTATTCAATGTACTCTTGACACTCAGATATTATGGTCCACTGTATATTATATAAAAAAACAAACAAACAAAAAAACAGACGCTCTCTTTCTCTCTCTGTGTCTCTCTCACTCTCGCGCGCGCACACACACACACACACACACACACACACACACACAGAGACATTCTCACACACACAAACATTCACACACCTGAACACACGCGCAAGTTATCCCTGTACTGTAATGATTAGATTACGTCAGAGATTCTAGGTGTTTGAAGAGGCTGACCCTAAATGAGGTGAGCGTCTTTGCGTTTCTGATTTCTGCAGGAATACAATTCCAGAATGAACTTCCCTAAAATGACAAACTGGTTTTGAATAAATCAATACACGGCAGGGGTACTTTGAAATGGTGTCCATGTCTAGATGCTACAGATATCCGTTCTGAGAAAAAAGAACTCAAGTACAGTGGACATGACTGCTTGTACAGCTTGTACATCAATACACCTTTATTGAACTGAAAGTGATGGGATAGAGGGAGCATTTTTAAAGTTTTAAGCTTTTCGTCAGTTGAGAGTTCGGGATCGGGAAATATAAGCTTAGCAGCTCTCCTATGTAGGGAGTTCAGCCTATTCAAATGTACATCACTAGAACCATCTCACACTGTCTATGTGCGATTTGACATGAGCATTGTAGAAAAGAAGACGCGCATCTGTGTCAGTAATTGTTTTCAATTTTGACAACATATACAGGCCGCTGGAAACCCTTTTGCACACATTATTAATATGCAGTTGCCATTTAAGCTGATCATCTATAGTGACCCCTAAGAGGCGGTGGTGTGATACTTGCTCAATTGGGCTGTCGTTTATACACAGACAAAGAGAGAGCGGGCATAGCTGGTGCTTTTGACGTGTGGTTATAACCATACATTCTGTTTTTGACGGATTCAGGGACATGGAGTTGGAATGACACCAGTCGGTGACCTCATGCAGGCTTTCCTGCAGACGCGTGCTAATTGCAGCTACATCTTTGTGAGGAGTATGTAGTGTGCAGTCGTCAGCAAACATGTCACAAGAAATATCCTGGCAACTAATATGCAGTGGAAGGTCATTGATAAATATGCAGAACAGCAATGGCCCGAGGACAGAGCCCTGAGGCACTCCGCTTTTGACGAGACCATACGAGGAGTAGGATCCATTTAACAGTACTCTTTGCTTCCTTCCGCTTAAATATGAAGTAAACAATGAGACAGCACCTTCATTGCAGAGATATGCTTGAAGTTTTGACAAAAGAATGTTATGATTTACAAGGTCAAAAGCTTTCTTAAAATCAATAAAGATCGACCCAGTTATTTGGGAGTTATTTATGGATGCTAGCCACGCATCAATAAGTCTTGTCAGTGCCGTGTGGCAAGAATGCTTGGGGCGAAAGCCGGACTGAAATACGTGCAAAAGACTGCGACTCTCCAAATATTGATAAAGTGTTTGTGCACGTGTCTTTCAAGAGGTTTGGAAAGGCTGGATAATATTGAAATGGGTCTATAGTTATTAACATCAGACAGATCTTTTGACTTAGGCAAAGGGATAACCTTGGCTTGCTTCAGTTCTGATGGAAACATATTTTGTTGGATACATAAGTTATAAATATACGTTAACGATTCTACTGTATGGGGAAGAGACAGTTTCAGTATTTTAGGGCTGATCTCGTCAGGTCCCGATGACTTTTTGTTTTTCAGTGACCCGATCAGTTTTCCTACTTCATACACAGCTAGAGGTGGTATAGAGAATGGGGGTTTGTCCTTAGTCTTCTGCTTACAAAAGTTAAGTAGGGCCTCCGGGCATGTGTAAGACGCGTTACCGCTTGAGGGTATGATTGACTCGGCAACAGACAGAAAATGTTTATTAAAAGTTTCTGCAGTAATACTAGAAGGAATGGCTGACGATTTCTTGCTGTTACCTCGGGTGACGAGATTAACCGCGCGCCAGAGTGCGGCAGTATCTCTGTCTTCTTTAATCATTCGTTCAAAGAGAGACTTTTGAGCCCTGCGTACCATAGAACAGCTGGCAAGTTTGGCCTTGGAGAAACAAACGACAGAGGCCTGCGACTTTTAGAGTTCGCACAGTCACCGTCTCACCGTTGCTAATACCCTCCATCCACACAAGAAGTCAAGAACAGTGACATGGCAATCGCCAGGAGGCCTGGTCCATAACCAGATTGACTTCATCTTGCTGCCTCGACGATTCAAATCCAGCGTTAACAAAGCACAAACGAGGTCCTTTCCTGGCGCTGATATTGGCAGCGACCACAACCTCGTCCTTACTAGCCTCAAGTTGAAGCTGGCATTGAAACGAGATAGCAAGAGCCCTCGCATCAGATTCGACCTCCAGAAGCTAAAAGACCCGGAAGTAGAGGAGCTCTTCCAAGCCCAGGTGGGAGGCAGATTTGCAGCCTTGGCTACTTTGGACTGCGACGTAGACACCCTTGCTGGAAATATAAAAGAGGTGTTACTTTCTACAGCAGAAGAAGTGCTGGGGAAGCAGAGGAAGCGCAAACAGCCCTGGGTCACCGATGACATCCTCGATCTCTGTGATGAGAGGAGAGCCTGGAAGAAAAAGAGAGGCCAAGACCTCACATCAGCAAACAAGTACAGACTTGTCAACAAGAAGATCAGGAAGAGGATGAAAGAAGCCAAAGAAGATTGGATTGAAGACCAGTGTTGTAGCGTGGAAGAGGGCATGGCAAACGGCAACAGCAAGAAGGCTTATGAAACGCTAAGGACCCTCACCAAGACTCAACAGCGAACAGCCACAGTCATCGAAGACAGCAGCGGCCAACTCCTTACGGAAAACACTGCTGTACTAAACAGATGGACTGAGTACTGCCGAGACTTGTATAACTACAAGGCTGAGCCAGACACCAGCATCCTCCAAAACAACCAGGCTGGGGCCAGGAAGGCTGAAGACCTGCCAGTGTTAGCTGAAGAGGTGGAAGCAGCCGTACGCGGCCTGAAGGGAGGAAAGTCTCCAGGTGTAGACAACATACCTGCTGAACTGTTGAAACATGGAGGAGAAGTAACAACGAAGGTCCTCACTACACTCTGTCAAAAGATCTGGGAGCAAAAGAAATGGCCAGTAGAATGGACACAGTCTCTAGTGATCCCGCTCCCCAAGAAAGGAAACCTGAAACAGTGCCAGAACTACAGAACTATCAGTCTGATAAGTCACCCTAGCAAAGTAATGCTTAGAATCATTCTCAACCGCCTCAAAACTTTCGCCGAGGAACTGCTGGCAGAAGAACAGGCTGGCTTCAGAGTTGGAAGAAGCACTGTAGAGCAGATTTTCAACTGCCGCGTCCTGATCGAGAAACATCTGCAGCATCAGCGCGAACTCTACCACAACTTCATTGATTTCAGGAAAGCATTTGATCGCGTCTGGCACGACGGACTCTGGCAAGTCATGAGATCGTTCAACATAGAGGAGGGACTGATCCAAATGATAGAAGCGCTTTACAAGAACGCCTGCAGCGCGGTTCTACTTAACAATCAGTCAGGCGAGTTCTTCAGGACGACGATCGGTGTCCGTCAAGGATGCCTGCTCTCTCCTCTCCTTTTCAACATATTCCTGGAGAAGATCATGCAGGAAACCCTCCACGACCACCATACTTCAATCTCTATTGGTGGCAGATCCCTGTGCAATCTTCGATTCGCAGACGACATTGACCTCATGGCAGGCAGCAATAGTGAGCTCCAAAACCTGACAGACAAACTTTCAAGTAACGCAGGGTCTTATGGCATGGAGATCAGTACGGATAAAAGCAAAGTGATGATCAACACCACAAGCGACAGCAACAGCAACATTCACATGAACGGCCAGAAGCTAGAAGAGGTCAATAGCTTCAAGTACTTGGGAGCCACCCTGTCCAAAGACAGTAGTTGCATAGCAGAGATCCGTATCAGGATAGGTACAGCAACATCCGCAATGGCCAGGCTGGACAGGATATGGCGAAGTAACTCCATCAGCTTCACCATCAAGTACAGGCTTTACAAGTCCCTCGTAGTGTCTATTCTACTCTACGGCTGTGAGACTTGGACACTGCTTGCAGACTCAGAAAAGAAAATCCAGGCCTTTGAGAACAAGTGCCTGAGGAAGTTGCTCCGCATCTCGTACCGCGAGCACAAGACCAACGAATATGTACGGAGCATCGTCACTTCCCTGGTGGGCCCACATGAACCCCTTCTGGCAACCGTGAAACGGCGCAAGCTTGCTTGGTTTGGCCACGTGACCCGACATAACACCTTGTCCAAGACTATCCTCCAAGGCACTCTCGAAGGAAGTCGTCGGCGAGGTCGTCAGAGAAAGATTTGGGTCGCAAACATAAAAGAATGGACCGAACTCGAGATGTCAGACTTGCTTGCCACCGCCCAAAATAGAACTCAGTGGAGAGCACTGTCTGTTGCTGCTGCCTTTCAGTCCCCCCAACGCCCAGTTCGGGCAAGGGTCTGATGATGATGATGTACCATAGACTTGACACGGTTACGTTGTTTTTTGTATTCGCTAAATAGCTTGTGTCTCCTTAAGTCATTTCTCAATCTCATAGCTTCGATTATTTCTTGGTTTAGCCAAGGCGGTAACGTGAGGTTTTTTACCCGCTTTTGCCGCAAAGGGGCGTGTTTGTTAAGTACTCTTGTAAAGAGTCCATACCAAACAGCCAGAGCCTTTTCAGGGTCAGTTTCGTTATTAACGACATTAAATGGTGTTTGATCAAGGTCTGCTAGAAAAGCAGATTGATTAAACTGTTTAAATGAGCGATACGTTATAGTTGTGTGCCCGTTCTTACGATGCACTGGCAGTTTTGTTGACCATGAACACACAGTAGGAAAGTGATCACTGATGCTGAGGTCAGGAACACTAACATTGAATACACTAAGGGGACGGTTGGTGTAAATGTGATCAATGAGTGTTGAGGTTGTTTTTGTGATCCTAGTAGGGGCCGAAACTAATTGTTCTAAGCCTGTTTGTGTGGTGATGCAATCCCACGCGGTATGGGGCTTCAACATATCTATGTTAAAGTCGCCTAGTAGCAACGCATCACAGTTAGGTAAGCCAACCTTTTCTACTGCATGCAAGAAATCGTCGTACCATTCAAACTTGGCTGCTGGGTTACGATAACAAAAGCCGACGAAGACGGGTTTAGTTTTTGGAGCCCTAAATTCCAACCAAATGCACTCAACTTCCGGAGTTTCTAAGTCCTCACGCCTTTTTACTAAATGT
>BTPG01000004.1:236345328-236440328 GCA_036245525.1 Semisulcospira habei
GTGTTTATGTTAATACCCCCAACTATTTCCATCTCTTCGGTTTAACTGAGACTCGTTTGGCCGCTCACATCAGTGATGAAGCCATCGCCATCCCGAATTATTCTATTATCAGGAGAGACTCGTCAGTACAGGGTGAGACAGGTGTAGCGGTATATATCCATCAATCCATTCTACACATAACCCGCAGGCGACAAGACCTAGAAACTGGTGATGTAGAATGTATTTGGGTAGAAATCAAAAACTCTCAATCCCCGCCCTTACTTGTTGGGTTTCTGTATCGAAACCCCGCAGCCACCTTTGAGTGGTACGATAGCTTTTTACACATGATCGATAAAACAGACATTCACAACAAAGATGTTCTCCTTCTTGGAGATTTTAATATTGACTTTCTTAAACCCCATCCATCATGGGAATGTACTACTACCCTTGTCGGTCTTCACCAATTGGTAACATCGCCCACCAGAATTACGCCATCATCAGCCACTATTATAGACCATATTTATACCAACAAACCTCAAGCAGTTAGCAACACTCAAGTAAATAGTCTTAGTGTAAGTGACCACTATCCGGTTAGCTGCACATGGCTGTCAAAACTTCCAAAGCTAAAAAAGCAAGTCCACACTTGCATAACTTACAGATCGTTTAAAAACTTTAATGAAAGTGTTTTCTTGGCTGATTTAGCCACCGCACGATTCATCAACGTGTATAACGATAGTGACCCAAATAAAGCATTAGATACCTGGTACCGGATTTTTCTTGGTGTGCTGAACAAACACGCGCCTCTGAGACACAAAAGAGTGAAATACGCTACCGTTCCACCATGGCTGACTGCGGATCTGATCGAGGCAATGGAAATTAGAGACCAGCTGAGAAGTGAGAAGCGGTTTACTGAATACAAAACACAGCGTAATCATGTTAAATATATGGTTTTAAATGCAAAGAGATCTCTTTTCGATAAAGTAGTTAAACAAAGCAAAGACTCATCCACTGTATGGCGTGCCATTAATTTAGTAACTAGAGGTACAAATAAAAATAGTGCGCCTTTATCACCCCACCTCACTGAAAATAGGTTTAATGACCACTTTACCTCTATAGCCGAATCGTTAATCCCAACAGGAAATAACTCATGTGAGTATGTTTGTCCAAACGCGCTAGTACACCACTGTAACCGGGAAAATACGGACAATGAACCATTCACGATACCGCCTATAGCAGTCCAAGAAGTGGGTAAATTAATTTCCTCGATGGAAAATAAAACGTCATCCGGGCCTGATGAGATCAGCTCAAAAATACTCAAGATATCTCTTCCATATATCGTCGAAAGTATTACATATATTTACAATCTCTGTATAAACCAAAACTCTTTTCCGGACGCATTTAAAGACGCAAAAGTGATCCCCCTACCAAAATCGAAAGATCTGAGTGAAATCAACAACTTTCGCCCCATATCACTATTACTTGTTTTGTCGAAGCCTTTAGAGCGGCATATCCATAAGCATCTATCTGAATACTTAGGAAACCAAAATCTCATCCATTCACTGCAGTCAGGCTTCAGACCAAACCATTCCTGTCACACTGCCTTGATAAGGATGGCAGATACCTGGTTATCATCTATTAATGATTCCAAACTAACAGGTGTAGTGTTCTTAGACTTCCGGAAAGCCTTTGACATGGTGAACCATGACATACTTATAAAGAAAATATCCTTATATACTAAAAACGCAGCCGTGTTTTTCAAATCCTACTTAGAAAACAGAAGACAAAAAGTTCTCCTTAATGGTACATATTCTAGTCACTGCAAAGTAAAGCATGGCGTGCCCCAGGGCTCTATTTTAGGCCCTCTTTTATTCTGTTTGTTCATTAACGACCTTCCACTCACAATTAGTGATGAAAGTGTTGAATGCGATATGTTCGCTGATGATGCTGCGATACACACTCCCGATAAGGATTTGTCAGTAATTGACACGCGCCTACAAAACACATTACAGGACATTAACAGCTGGTACAGTAACAATTCCATGATCTTAAACCCTGCAAAGACTGAATGTATGGTTGTAAGTACCCGCCAAAAGCACCAGCTCGGCACTCTCTCACTCAGCTTGTCCCTTCAAGGCAAATCTATCAGCCAGGTAACGGAACAGCGTCTTCTCGGCGTTACTGTAGATAACCAGTTTAAATGGCAACGCCATCTTAGTAATATATGTAAGACAATATCAAAGAAACTGTTTATTTTATCCAAGTTAAAACATATAGCTAATGTAGAAACACGAAAACTGTTCTTCAACGCCCACATCAGGTCACATATAGATTATGCTTCTACGGTGTGGGATGGCGCAAGCGAGGTCCAGTTAAAGAGACTGAACTCTCTTCATCGTAGAGCCGCGAAGCTTATCCTTTCAGACCCTAACTCAACAACGGATAATAAACTGAAAACCTTAGAATTTCTCCCCTTGAAAAAACATTTATTATACAATAAGGGAATAACGATATTCAAAGTATTGAATAACAGACTCCCCGAGTATATTAAAAAAATGTTTTCCCTCACGGCATCAACATACTCCAGATCAAGACAGTCCATTACTGTGCCACGACCTAGAATCGATCTCTATAAGACAAGTTTAGCGTTTTCAGGTGCTAGCATGTGGAACACATTGCCCAAACATGTTACAACATCAACAACGCTTTTGTCTTTTAAAACTGCTCTCTTCAAGTACCTCACCTCAGCATCGTAAGATTTTCACAGCAATCTGCACTTGCATTGTACGATTATTCCCTTTCTAACTCTTCAATTCAGTTATATTTTTACTTAATACAAGATGCTAATGCTGCACGTGTGTGTGTGTGTGTGTGTGTGTGTGTGTGTGTGTGTGTGTGTGTGTGTGTGTGTGTGTGCGTGCGCGAGTGCGTGCGCGCGCGCGCGCGTGTGTGTGTGTATGTGTTTGTGTGTGTGTGTGTGTGTTTTGTGCTCGTGCTTGTGTTTATGAATGTATGTATGGAGATTTATACCTTTACAATTGTGTGTATGTGTGGGATTTTCTATGTTTATTTCTACTTTTTCAATGATTTCTTCTTCTTTTTTAAAACTTTATATTTCAATTTTTTGTTAGTTATATATTTACTTACTTACGCCCATCACCCCCTCTGGGGCATAGGCCGCCGACAAGGTCCCTCCAGCCGTCTCTGTCCTGGGCGAGTCTCTCCAGCTGTCCCCAGGTGTGGCCCATCTTCTTGGCATCTGTCTCCAGGTCACGTCGCCAGGTGTTTCGTGGCCGACCTCTCTTCCTTTTTCCCTTAGTTTTTCCCAATTTAATGATAGTATTTTGTGATTTGTGCATTATATGTAAAGTAGATTAGCAACGGCAAGTTCGAAAAATGGTTTCACCAAAACTTTCACCGTTGTAAAATAAAGAATCATTGCCATTGTCATTGTCATTCTCTCTCTCTCTCTCTCTCTCTCTCTCTCTCTCTCTCTCTCTCTCTCTCTCTCTCTCTCTCTCTCTCTCTCTCTCTCTCTCTCTCTCTCTCTCTCTCTCTCTCTCTCTCTCTCTCTCTCTCTCTTGCCTGGATGGTTCTTGCTGGTGTGCGTATTTTTATTGTTTTCCACAACCTTCTTTGGCACTGACCGGGGAGAGTTGTGGGAGACGCTCGGGTTGCGCCGATACGGGCTGTCCTGACTCCGGGTCGGACTGTTGTTCCTGTCATATATCTGAGCCAGAATGAGATTATTCATACAGGACTGATGTCATCCAAATGCTCAAATTCATGATTATCAATTGATTAGTACTACAGAACTCTATTGCTGTCGTAACTGTGAAATGTGTGTAGTTTTGATTGCGAAGTAGAACCTTCAATATTGACGCTATACTCAAAGTGATTTTTAAACTCAATTTGTACCTGAGAATTCGGTGACTTACTGCACGATATAGATTCATGTACGTTTTTCTGACATAGCTAACGTGTCTAATGTGTGACGTCACGACGGAGTCTTAACCACGTTTAGTTCGTATTTGTTGAGTGCTAGACCGTTGCGGATCAGTGACACCCATTGCGTGCGTCTCTTTGTGCGACGATTAGTCGCGATACAGTCATACAGCATAATCCTGTTACTAAGAGGTTCAGGATTAGCACTTGACCCCTGATGACTGATCAGTGTGTGATGACTGGCTTAGTGGTCAGTGTGGATAGACACACCCACGTGCAATTCTCATCGAAATGCGCGTATAATTATGACAATTGCAGCGCTCTGTGACTTTACAAACTGCGTTAGCCCGTGTATTGAACAGGAGTGCACAACTTAGTCGCTATTAAAGAGATTCTTATCACTGACTGTGTCGGTAGCAAATAGAATAAGAGTACTCTGGTACGCTTCATCGCGTTTTGTTTTTAGCAACGGTACGTTGCACACGCAGAGACCTATATCTGCAGACTTTTTTCACTTACATCTACGATCCGCTATCTTTTACTTCCTTTTTTTTTTTTTAATCTTTCGCGCATGTTTCAGTGCTGTGTTTTGACCACTGATCTGCATGCCACATAGTGACACTTTTATTGTTGTTTAAACTGTCATTTAGTTTGTTAGTATATTTGAAACTGGTATTTGGTTGCGAAGTTACCTGACATGTTTACTAGTGTCAGCGATCATTGCTTAGAATAGGCCACCTCAATGTATATCACCTTTGCAGTAAAGTATCAGACGTTACAGTACTACTCAACCAACCCTCCCCATATCATATATTTGACTTTACAGAAAGTAGGTTGACAGAGAATATAAGTGACCAAGCTATCACCATACACAATTTCTCCGTTCATAGGCGAGATGCATAAGCGCCTGGTCATACTGGCATTTGTGCTTATGTTCACAATACTATTGCTAACAACGTGACACGACGATGTGACCTGGAATACACCCATGTGGAAAGCCTGTGGCTTGAGATAAAAGCAACCGCCAAGTCAACCCCGACCTTCGTATGTTTTATTTACAGAAATCCCGCAGCTACAGTGTCCTGGCAAGATGATTTTGTTGTGATGGTTGACAAAGTACAAAACTCAAAGGGTGATATACATATACTCGGTGATTTTAATGTTGATTTATTGAAACCTGGCAACACGTCATGGAGATCCATAATAACGTTCTTAGGCCTTACACAAGTAGTTCAGTCACCCACCAGGGTCACTGCTACTTCATCCACATTAATTGACCATGTTTATACAACCAACGACAGTGCCCTTAGCAATGTCTATGTACCCAGCACCTCTGTCAGTGATCATTTTCCTATTTGTTTTTCATTGTCTGATCTGCGAAGTTGCCAAAGAAACCTCATAAGGAGCATATAACCATCCTCTACAGATCATTCAAAAAATTTAACCAAGATGATTTCTTGCATGACCTTTCCCAAACACCATTTTCCGATGTGTATAACTATAACGATCCCAATTTAGCGCTGTCCCACTGGTATAAGTTGTTCCTCGGTGTTCTTGACAGAAATGCCCCGAGGCGCACTAAGCGTGTTAAACACCCTACTGTGCCTGAGTGGCTGACGAATGAGATTAAAAGTGCGATGGAACTATGAGATCTATTGAAACAACTAAAGCAATTTAACGAGTACAAAAAACAGCGAAGCCTAGTTAAATCATTAGTACGTAAAGCGCAGAGGCAGTATGCTGAAAAGATTATTGCGGGCGGCAAAGACATTCGCAGCGTGTGGCAGGTGTGTTGCTGGCTGCGGACTTGATCAGCTCCGGTGTTCACCTCAGGCAGGCCGCCGGTAATCCTCACTGGAATGTGCTGGCACTTATCCTCAGCTAAACCAATAGCCTGCTCCCGGGTCGGCGTGAGGTTGTCTTGCATCACGGGAGGAGAGGCGGGGCAATGGGGCTTAGCAGCCGTGTTGCCCATTTCCTGTTGCGGTGAAGTGCTGTTATCAACAACAGCAGATGGAGATACTTGGGACGTGTAACTGTTGTTAGCATCAGAGCGAGTGGAAGAAATCGCCGCATGTTTTTTTTAGATGTTTCTGTATGTCTTTCAGGCGCTGGCTGTGGCTCTGTTTAGCAGAGGATAAATGATTGACCGTGCTGCCTGTGGTGTGTAAATAGGAGGGGGCTGAGTACCGATCCTTGGGGTACCCCGTTATCTAAGGTGTATTCTTTGGATATCGCGTTGCCTAATCTGACTACTATCCGACGGTCGGCCAGGAAGGCTTGGACGAAGTTGTACATTTTGTTGGATATCCCTAGGTCGCCCATCCTACTGGGTAATTTTTCGTGCCATACCATGTCATAAGCTTTTTCTATGTTTAAGAATATTCCCACCAGTTCGGTTCTCCTTTCCCGGTGGGTGTTTAGAATTTATTGTTGTAGGGAGGCCAAATGGTTTAATGTGCTGCGTTTTTTCCTAAACCCGCTCTGTTGGGGTGGTAGGAGTTGGTGGTTGGTGTTTTTCGCAGTAGGACGTGAGTCTGATTTTGAGACTTTTCTCCAATAATTTGCCCAGCTGAGATGTTAGTGCTATGGGCCTGTAGCTCCCTGGCTGGTATGTCGGTTTGCCGGGTTTAGGGAGTGGGAATATTATTGCTTTTTTCCACTGGGTGGGGTATTGACCACTAGTGTATATGTCATTAAATAGTGTTACAATGGCTTGTTTCATGGACGGGTGACTTTTAAAAATCATTTCGTATGTAATTAAGTCTGCTTCTAGGAGCCATCAAAGTAATAAAAGCAGACCTGAATGCAGCTAAACAAATTCTCATAGTCACTGACTCCCATCAGCGATCCAGGCGATCCAAAACTTGGACTCCTCCCGAGAAGACCTAACATATCTTATTAGACTCAGAGTAGCGGAACTCACAGAATTAGGCCAGGAAATTAAGTTCATTTGAGTTCCCTCCCATGTAGGGATCCCAGGTAATGAGAAAGCAGATAAAATAGCGAAGAAAGGCCTCGACCAAGAATCGACCTTCTTCGACCTACCCTTGTCGGCAGCCGAAAGATCAAACGCCCTCCGGCCAGCCTTGCTTCCAAAATCTATGGGAAAAAGAATTTCATCACGCAAAAAGAGGTACACGTAAAGGCCTCACGAGAGTCCTAAACAACGTACCCATCCTACTCTCAGGCAAAAGGAAAGACCAAACCCGACTAACAAGAATCAGACTACGGGGCGAGAGATACCTGGTCCACCCCAACCCAGTCATATGTACATGCGGCCACACACTCACAACAGAACATATACTCCTAGACTGCCCTACCATAAACCACGCCAGAGCTAGACTAGAAGACATACTAAACTCACCTCTCACACTGGAAGGTCTCATAAACCCCACCCCAGACACTTGGCACACCACCGCAAACCAGACAATACAACTACTTAACAAACACCCCCTGATCCAACACATCTAAACAAACGACCCGTCAGGGACGACAAGAACGAAGGAGAACCCCCCCCCCCCTCCCCCCTACGACTCGACCCCCATAGGGCGCGGGCAGCCAGGATGCAAGACTGTAAAACTAGCGATGCGCGGGCACTAGCGACAGCCAGCCAGAACTAAACCCCCTTCCCCCCCCCCAACCCCTTGGCCCATCCCCCCCCCCCCCCCCCCGGACGAAATCAGCGCCAGCTGGAAGTCCTTGTCCCTTCAATAATAGCAACTAGCTGTGGTGTGTACAGCTGCTTGCACACTAGTCATCCTCTCTTGCAAATATGCCAATTTCTCTCCCATGAATCGCTCTGAGGCCCGAACGTCATTGGATCTCTTCACTGCCTCATCGCGGACCTGACTGTTTAGCTGATCGATCTTCGCTGAAGCTGCGGACAGTCCTTTAAACAGGGTGTTTACGTCGGTCTGAAGGCTCGTTATGAGGTCATGAGCAGTGCGTAGTCGGGCTTGGAGCAATGACGAAGCATAGTGCTGGAAGGGCTACCAGCTCTCGTAGAGGGAGGACAATGCAGAGTGAGTCTACGTCAGTGGCCGATCGAATAGCTGGAGTTGCGTCAGTAGTGATGACCTCAGCAGGACAGACAGCCGGGTGTGCCAAGTCCCCAGTTGCACCAGGACACGCGCCGGGTGAGGAGGTAGCAAGTAGAACCTTTGAACAGGAGCTGCCACGACTGGTGATAGGTTGGGGAGGGGGGAGGATGTAGGGTCAGATCTCACTCCTTCAGCCTCACTGCTTTGGTTGTTTTGTGGAGTCTTGGTCACAGCCTCGCCACTACTGCTTGCCGAGCATCGCCTACTGCTACCTGCCTGCCTTCCACCTGCAATAGCCTGTCAGCACGGCACTACCATCTTCCATCGCCACCCTCAGTCGCTTGCGTCCTCAAGCCATACCACGCCTGTAGCCAGCAAACTTCACCATTGCCACTGCCACTGCCTACTACAACTACGTCTACACGAACTCCTTTCGGTCGGCCTCTGAGATTTCGTTCGTGAAATTTCAGAGAAGGTATACGCTGTCCCGAATCTTGCTTACTATAGACTAAACGTATAGTTACTAGCAATATCTTTGTCCTTAAAAAGCAGGAAAACGTAAGTGTCCCGCAGTCACCTTTTGTGCTGTGTGGATATCTTTCTTTAAACCAAAAGATAGCGTCTGTCCGAGCTGGTTTTACTCGCTTGGACAGCGCAGCTTAGGGCAGTCTAGTTCTCCCAGCCCGTAAATAAATATAGCAGATAGCTCAGACTTTAAAATAGGAATCTGCCGCAGTCACTTTCCGTGCCGCGCGGCAGTTACAGCTAAAAAACTAGCACCGAACTGGGTCAGAGTCGCTCACCCAGCCGGTGCAGTATAAGACAGCCTAGCCTTCTAGCCCAGCCACGTTTTGTGGCGCGCCCTAGTTTGGCGCAGTACAGGTTTGTATAGCCTCCTAGTCTGGTGGTTATACTACAATAGTATCAAATTTATTCATGGAATCAACTGGATTTAACCTATCTAATTCATCATCAGAGAAGCTCTTAGATGGAAAAACCCTCAAAACAGGGCCGATCTCCTTTGAGAGTGAAGCCTCCTAAAACTAAAAAACAGCGTAACAGGAAGCGTAGACTTTCACATACGCCTCCTGGCTCAGAAAGAAATAAATCCGTTGATTTGACTTATGTGTCAGATGACACAAGACAAAATTCTTTTGCTCTGCCTCTTGCCTCTAGCACAGATAGCAAAGCAGAATCCAAAGAACTTGGCCCGCTGAAACAAACCTTAATTGTTTCAGATAGTGAAACAAGTGCCAATGTATCAGTTCATCAAATTTTGGCTAGTGACTCTATTCCTTTAGTGACACTGCCTCTGACTCCTTTGTCTTCAGAGACAGATGGTATCACTATGGAAATTCAATCTGCAGAAAACTCAAATCAGGTATTTTCCTCTAATCATGCTTCTACCGGGTCTTCTGATCCCCTGATGGAGAAAGACTCGTTGGAAGATGAGGATGAATTTGAAGAGAAATTCGAGGTCTATCGACGCAAGAATCGAAGACCTCGAAAAACAGGTCAGTTCAGAAGAAGACCCGGTGGGGACACTGTTGATCCCATCGTGGAGGAGTGGTGTAGGTTTCCGGTCCGATTGAAGGACCTAGGGACAGGCACCACTCTTATTCATAGACATGGAACACAGCAGCCGCACATTTGTCAGGCGGCTGGTGTGTCCTCAGCAGAAATTTCCATGAGACCCATAGGATACAATACATGGATTATCTCATGCCCAAATCAAAGAGCGCAGCATAAGTTAAGTCAAAAGACAGAAATTGGTGGTGCGCATGTAGACTGTTCCATCCCTACTCCTAAGGTGGTTGGTGTTGTCCACGGTGTCCCCCATGTTGAGGACCCTGTGGAGATCGCACACTCCCTGGAGTTTCAGGGATATAAAGCAACTGCCACCCGACTTTTTAATCGTGATGGCACGGCATCCAGAGCCATAAAATTTGAGTTTTATGGGCTCACTAACCTGCCTGCTAAAATCAAAATTGGCACTTTACTCTGTCCGCTTGAGCCCTATGCACCGTCTTTGGCACCTTGCACCAAATGCGGTCGATTGGGGCATGCGGCAAGAGTATGTAACTCTAAAAACACTGTCTGCATCCGTTGTGGTAGCAGAAATCATTGCCGTGCGGATTGTTCCGACACGTCACCAGCTAAATGCGTGAACTGTGGCGGGCCACACAGCGCTGCATATCAGAAATGCCCAACGATACTTCTTCATCGTGAGGCAAATAAAATCAGGAATAAAAATTATATCCCCTATCAAGAAGCTCTTCGTAGAGCACAACTGATAATTAATGAGCGAGGAACAGTCCAGAATAAAATTCACAGGACTGCTTCTCCTAATTTGGATAAAACAGCTTGGGTAAAACCTGTTATTCCACCTGTTCCACGCAGACGGACGCAAAAGCCTCCGATTAAAACTGCTCCAAAGCCAAAGCCTAGACTTAGCCTAAATAGAACTATTAATTCTCAATCAAACAGTTCTCAGTTCGTGCATCGCACTGGGCCCTCCCCTGCTCCGAGACCTGTTCTCCGTTGCGGGGAGAGACCCAACTGCGGCACAGAGAGGTCATCTGATAGTGTCTTTCCAGGAGTAGATAAACTCATAAAGGACCTTGAAGTTCTTATGGACATTCTTGCCCGGATGCAGACTATAGTCTATACTGAAGATTATGGTCCCCTGCTGGCAACTTTTAGTCAGCAGGCTACCAATATCAGTAATCGTCATGCAGAGTATATGTGTGCACTTTGATGCGCCATCAAATTGATAGGCTGGTAACTTAGTTTGGTATCTTAAAATTTGTTTTTAACATTTTAAACTTGTTTAAAAAAAAAAAAAAAAAAAAACATACTGTAATCTCGTTCCGGATAGTAACCCCGGTTGTATATAGTTTTAATTTTTTGAATTAAAATCTATTTTTAAAAGAAAAACTGAAAAGGACCGTTGTCAATATTTGGAAGTTTATACTCCCAAGCCAAGATGGCGGGGGGCGGAATTAGTGAGATTAAGTTTCTTTTAATGGTTGTACGGCCTTGACCGCCGACCTTTTTGGCTAACCTTTTTACCGGCCCTTCCCCCCATCTCCCCCTTATAAAATGTAAACTTTGATAGTCCCTGATACTAGGAATAGTCTATAGGGACAGTAAGCAAGATTCAAGCGAGGATGTAGGGCACGGCAGATACGCTGTCAACATCCGCTGAGGCAGAAGACGTGGCAACCAGTGGTTGCCCGGGGGAGGGGATAGTGGAGGGAGAGACGATTTGTGGCACATAAAGGTGGTCGGGTGGGCGGGGCGCTGGCTGGTAATCCTCTTTACCCGCATCCTGTTCGGCTGGTGGCTGTACGAGAAGGGAAACTTCTTTGTCGGCTGAGGGAGTGGAAAGGGTGGGGGTGACGGGGGTGTCGGCCAGGGAAACAGCCAACAGTATGCCCCGCGAGGAGCCAGGAGGGGTGGCGGGGGAGGTGGTGGTGGAGGTACTGGGTGTTGGTCCGTTGGAAGATGGAGGCCGGTTTATGGCAACAGGGACATTTTCTGAGGGGTCAGCTGTACCATCCATTAATTGCTGTACAAAGTCGCAAAGGGCCCGGTACTCAGATCTCACCCACAGACCCTTTCTCTTTCCCTGGATCATGCAGGTGCCGCCGGTCGTCCTTCTTTTCCGGAAATGTACTGTGATGACGATTTGTTTGTTGTCATCTGTTTGTACTGGCCCTTCGTAGATTTTGACAATTGTCTTGGCCAGGTGGTCAGGAACAGGGGTGTAAGGGGAGAGGTAGCCGTCAATGGTAATAACGTCATTCTCAAAATCAAAGTCTTCCCATGATACTTTGTATGCTTTGGAACTGTGGTTGGGCAAAAGCTGCATATACCTGACATACAGGGCATTTCTCCACGTTTTAAGTGTACTGAGAGCATTAGAACCTTTGCTTTCAAACCTTGTTTGCAGTTTGTCAAGAGTGTCTTTAAGTACTGGGTCCCGCTGGATGGTGGGTGTGGTGGGAGGATGGTGTACAACAGATCGAGTTGCCATGGTGCTGGGTTAGGGGCAGGGAGGGAAGAGGTAAAAGGAGGTGGGGGGTGGGATGTTCTAAGAAGGACTGGGCGAGGTGGAAGAGAGGGGATGTAAAGAGAAGGGAAGAAGACGGGGTGGGGGGAGGGTCAGTGGAGAAGAGTGTGGTGAAGCGAAGAAAGGGAGGTAGGGGTGAAGGGGGGAGTGGGGCTCAGTGTGAGACAAAGTTGAAAGTCGCGGCGTGTGAGGATGAAGAAGAGGGGGCGGGGGGGGGGGGGGTGAGTGGGTGCAATCGGTAGGGGGTGAACAGACTGTAGCCCCGAGGTAGGGGGAGGGGAGAGGGGGTGGGTGGGTGTGAGTCAAGTGCGGGGCTCTTGCTGACATGGAGCGAGGTGGGGATGGGTGTTTTCGCAAGGGCATGGATTGATGACGTACGATTGGGACTGCCAAGCTGATGACCCAAGGCAGATAAGGCTGGAACTGATTACACGGGCGGTCAGGCATGACAACCCGACGGATAGACTGCAGTGTAAACACAGCTGGCATTAGTTTCCTGGCAAAGAAAGCAGTCTAAGTATGGTGACCAGTGTGGCTAGTCTATGGAACATGCAGCGTACAGGCCGAAGGAACGTAAAAACATGTTGGTTTTGTTTTGTTTTTGGTTTGTTTGTCTTTTACTCACTCTAAACACCGCCAAGTCCACCCTCAGTCGCAGTACGCGTTTGAAGTCCAGGAAAAGGAAATTAGTTACAGTAAACAGCACGTTAGAGTCCGGTATAATAAACCACAATGAGAGAGAGAGAGAGAACGAACGAACGAACGAACGAAACTTTATTTTCCAAGGATTGAGATATTAGGCGCGCAGGCCTTTCTTACAATCTGTCCTTGTTAAGCTACTTAAGGAACACCAACCAAACAACAAAAACTAACTAATAATAAACGTCACACACACGCATACACACACGCACGCAGACACACATATACATGTACTCGTGCACATGCGCACTCATTTTGTACATACACATACACACGTACGTGCGCACATAATTATCTAACATATAAGTAGGTATGATATTTTGTGTACTATCAAAAACAAGTTAGAAAACTGAACAAACAATTTGGAGGCTAGATGGAAAAAAAAAAAAAAAAAAAAAAAAAACATGAAGCGTATTATGTCGAAAAACAAGGAAGAAGAAAGGATCAGCATAACGATGTCTTAGAAAGGTAATCATGTACTCTTACTTTTAAATAAGAGAGAGGGACGTGGTTTGTTGAATAGTGGGAGGAAGTGAATTCCATAGAAGAGCACCTGAATAAGACAGGCTAGATTTGAACAGGTCTATACGGGGCCTTTTTATAGAGAGACTGTTCCTGGAGGTGCTGTTTTTTTGGGGTTTTTTTCAGTTGGCGAAAAAAGCCTAGATAAGTAAGGTGGAGCTTTCCCGTTAAGAATTTTGTGCATCAGTACACATTTGTTTAGTGCGAGGTGCTTAACCAGAGGGAGAAGTCCGATGGCCTGCAGCTTGGCATCAGTGGATAAAGACGGATCAGGGAGGATAAGCTTAGCAGCACGCTTGTATAATGAGTTTATCTTCTTGAAGTGATTTTCACTGCAGCCATTCCATATTGTTGAGGCATAATCAATGTGTGGTTTAATGTAGGCATTAAAAAATAGTTTGCGCGTCTTAAGGTCAATGATCGTTTTAAATTTGGAAAGTAGAAACAACTTTTTGGACAAATGTTTTCTCATATAATATAGGTGGTTATGCCAGCTTAGATCATCATCTATTATTACTCCAAGCAGGCGGTGTTGACTGACCTGCTCAATTGAGATGGAGTCCAAAGAAAGGTTGAGTGATGGAGGTTTGAGCTGATGTTTCTGGCGGGTTGTGATAAGCATGCTTTTTGTTTTGTGGGATTTACAAGCATGCGATTTTCATTACACCACCGAGACACTTCATGAAGACTCTCTTGAAGATTATTTGCAATATCAGGCACAGTTTTACCAGCGGAATGTAATGTTGAGTCGTCGGCAAACATGTCACACTCAGTCTCACTACACGTTACATGTAACGGTAGATCGTTAACGAAGATACAAAACAGTAGTGGGCCTAAAATAGACCCCTGGGGCACTCCATACTCCACAAATTGTTCAGAAGAGCATTTTCCATTGACATAGACTGTTTGTGTTCTTTTTGTAAGATAGGAGTTCAGAAACGAAAGAGCTGAGGGGCTCCTTTTGTTTAAGTAGGTGGCAAGCTTTTTCAGTAAGATGGTATGATCGATAAGATCAAACGCTTTTCTTAGATCCAAGAAGACAGCACCAGCCATTTTATTATCATTTATGCTGTTGACCCACGAATTCACTATTCGTGCGAGTGCAGTGTGGCATGAATGCTTGGGACGAAAACCTGACTGGTAATGATATAATAGGGACCTTTTTTCAAGAAATTCCAGAAGATGTTTGTGAACATGCTTTTCCAGAGGCTTCGAGAGAACTGATAGAAGGGAAATGGGGCGAAAGTTATTAATTTCAGAAGAATCGTTTGCTTTAGGAACAGGCACTATTTTTGAATTTTTGAAAGCTGCTGGGAAGACATTTTTTGTATACATAGGTTATAAATGAATGTAAGAGGTTCCACTATGTATGGTTGCGACAGGTCAAGGATATAGATACCATCACTGCCCGAAGACGTTTTCTTTTTTAGGATAGAAATGTATTTGCCTACCTCGTGTACAGCAATATCAGGGATGACGAAAATATCATCTGAGGACAATCTTTGCTTACAGAACTTAGTTAGCTTTTCTGGTGTGGAATATATCGACTGATTGCGATTGTGAGAACTGAGTAAGTCTTTGGGGGCTGATAGAAAGTGGTTATTAAACTCCTCAGCGGAGAGGTTTTCTGGAATGGTATTGCACTGTTTACGCTTGTTGTTGGTAAGCGTATTAAGTGCTGTCTAGATAGAGGAAGGGTTTCTGTCTTCTTCGACTATTTTGGTTACAAACGATCTCTGCGCCTCTCTAATTAAGTACTTAACTTTATTTCGCAATCTTTTAAATTCATGAAAGTTCTTTTCTTTCTTAGCCTTATTTCTATCATCCATTGCTTGTTTGATTTCGTCGGTTATCCATGAGGGAGGCTGGCGGGATCGGACTCGCTTTCTTGTTACTGGCGCATGTTTGTTTAGCACCCCTAGGAACAGATCAAGTAAGACAGAGACAGCCTTATCTGGGTTGGTACAATTGTACACATCATGAAACGGTGTAAGGCTAAGATCGTGTAAAAAAAGCATCTTTATTTAGTTTTTTAAAAGACCTATAGGTAATGTACACATGCTGATCCCTCTTTTGTTTGGGCGTCTTGCACGACCATGTACAGGTGATGGGAAAATGATCACTGACAGAGAGAGAGAGAGAGAGAGAGAGAGAGAGAGAGAGAGAGAGAGAGAGAGAGAGAGAGAGAGAGAGAGAGAGAGAGAGAGAGAGAGAGAGAGAGAGAGAGAGAGAGAATCACGTCATATTTAGAGTATTATCTCAAAGCATATTTAGAGTATTATCTCAATGTCTGCGTAGTGACGGAGTTTCCTCTTTTACGCCACCGCTACTGTCTGACTTTCTCTAGAAGTCACATTTTTAGTGTTTTAATTATGTTCAGGAAAGAATTTTTACTAAAGAAGTTGAAAGGATACAAGGCTGGCTAACGAACTCATCTAATGTCTTTCTTTAAATTAGCTATATCCAAAAGTTCGAGTAAATATGACAAAAATTATGCACTCTAAACTGGGTCAACCGGCTTCCTATAAACGGCTGTTATGTCTTTAATGAGATATTCAATTCCATTCTCGGAGGCTCTCTTAGCAACCTCTTTAAAAATGTATTTAACCAAGTTTCAAGCTGGTGTGTACAGAAATATCGGAGATTTTCTTGTTTACATACATACACACACGCACGCACGCACGCACGCACGCACGCACGCACGCACGCACGCACGCACGCACGCACACACACACACACACACACACACACACACACACACATACATACATACATACATACATACATACGCACACACGGCGCTGCGCGCCAAATGTACGTTCAGCAGCTAGGCTAGTGTAACTAGACATGACGTAATTTTTATCTTGTTCAGTTACTTCAATTGTTAGAGGTTTAGCCTGCCCGCCTTTTATATCATGGACATGCTATTAAATTCGCCCCACCGCGACCCGTCCTGTCCCTTCTATAAATAGAAGGGACTTAAAAACGCGTTGTTTATTTTCATATTATGTTTCTTTGTGTTGTACGTGTAGAATTCCGTCAGTAGAGGAAGGCTGTGTGACTTTAGTTCTCCATTAGTTTAGTAACGGCAAGTTCGCCACGCAGAACACTTCTAGAAGTTCCACCGTCATAAAATAACATGACACGCATTATCAGCGTCTGTGTCTGTCTCTCTTGCCCCCTCCCATCCCCCATCCCCCTCCTCCCCCGCCTACCAAGAACCCCCACCCCACCCCCAACCCACACACCCTCCCCCACCCTCGTCCTGTAATATTGATTAACTCATTCGCGGCCAGCTGCATCCGGATGCGGCTGGCCGCGAATGAGTTAAAAATGTAGCTGACGTGTATAACAGTACATGAAGCCTTAAGTTGACTATAAAGACATCCTCTGTTGCTGCAGCTGGGTGGTGTTCCCTTTTTCTCGCCAGTGAAGGGGAAAAGGAGAGATTAGGGAGGATGAGTCGCACACGGTGCTTATACATTGGGTTGGTATTTTAACTCTTTGGCTGTCGGTAGCGGTTGTTGTCGCGATGATTCCCACAGGAAGGTTGGAGTCCGCCCCCCCCCCCCTTCCCCCCACCGTCCTCCCCTTCCCAAAAATTAAAAATAAGTTAAAAAATCTTCTAAATGCTAAAAATAGTCTCTTTTTGGGAATGTTTCGAACCCCCCCCCCCCCCTCCTCCCCCTCCCTGTTTGATGTTCTTGTCGAGTTTTCACATACATACGATACCTCCCCCCCCCCCACCCCTGCGCCACACACACACACACACACACACACACACACACACACACACACACACACACACACACACACACACACACACACACACATGGAGACAAAAGCCTCAGAGTGGGTTACCTACCATTTTATGTGTAAATGGGTTCCCATATTTCTATTTATTCTAGGGCTCTGGAATTGATGCGAATGTTTTGAACTCACCTTATAACTAAGCTCTACAACTTAAAATAAAATAGACATTTTCTAGAAACAGAGCCACTGGATGGATAAAAAAAAATGGTTTCTACCAATAAAGTGGGTGCCTCTCACACAAAAACTGGCATTACAGTGAAAATGGGTGTCCTCGTCAAATCATTCATTTTAGCATGGACTATCTCAAAAGGAGGGACTGATCCAAATGATAGAAGCGCTTTACAAGAACGCCTGCAGCGCGGTTCTACTTAACAATCAGTCAGGCGTGTTCTTCAGGACGACGATCGGTGTCCGTCAAGGATGCCTGCTCTCTCCTGTCCTTTTCAACATATTCCTGGAGAAGATCATGCAGGAAACCCTCCACGACCACCATACTTCAATCTCTATTGGTGGCAGATCCCTGTGCAATCTTCGATTCGCAGACGACATTGACCTCATGGCAGGCAGCAATAGTGAGCTTCAAAACCTGACAGACAAACTTTCAAGTAGCGCAGGGTCTTATGGCATGGAGATCAGTACGGATAAAAGCAAAGTGATGATCAACACCACAAGCGACAGCAGCAGCAACATTCACATGAACAGCCAGAAGCTAGAAGAGGTCAATAGCTTCAAGTACTTGGGAGCCACCCTGTCCAAAGACGGTAGTTGCATAGCAGAGATCCGTATCAGGATAGGTACAGCAACATCCGCAATGGCCAGGCTGGACAGGATATGGCGAAGTAACTCCATCAGCTTCACCATCAAGTACAGGCTTTACAATTCCCTCGTAGTGTCTATTCTACTCTACGGCTGTGAGACTTGGACACTGCTTGCAGACTCAGAAAAGAAAATCCAGGCCTTTGAGAACAAGTGCCTGAGGAAGTTGCTCCGCATCTCGTACCGCGAGCACAAGACCAACGAATATGTACTGAGCATCGTCACTTCCCTGGTGGGCCCACATGAACCCCTTCTGGCAACCGTGAAACGGCGCAAGCTTGCTTGGTTTGGCCACGTGACCCGACACAACACCTTGTCCAAGACTATCCTCCAAGGCACTCTCGAAGGAAGTCGTAGGCGAGGTCGTCAGAGAAAGAGTTGGGTTGCAAACATAAAAGAATGGACCGAACTCGAGATGCCAGACTTGCTTGCCACCGCCCAAAATAGAACTCAGTGGAGAGCACTGTCTGTTGCTGCTGCCTTTCAGTCCCCCCAACGCCCAGTTCGGGCAAGGGACTGATGATGATGATGATGATGATCTCAAGAAAATTAGGTGTCTGTAATAAGGTAAAGTTCACATGATATTTGATGCTTCTTTTCCACATTTATTTCAACAGATTGTTGTCATTCTTTTTTCAACTTAATGTGTATTCCTTCTTTTTCCTGCATTAAAAATGTCCAGCACAATGACACAACACACTGTAAACAAATACCTCACTAAACATACCTCTGGTTGATTTTGTTATGATTGTTTGGGTGGGGTTGTGGGGGGGGGGGGTCATCACTTTTGGTTTTATAGAGCTGCTGAATGCTCTCTTATGACTGAAAGATTTTTATTATCCCTGGAATCAGGAGGTCATTTCAGAGGCGCGCACTGAGTTGCACGTCGAACCACTCACAAATACACATTTGGAGTGCACCAGATGAATCCAGTTGGCCAAGTCCCACATTCCACACTATAGGACAGTTAAGACTGAGAAGCAATCGCGGCGTTTATGGCACGGTACAATTGATTGTACATTGCTTAACGTCCCGACAGCAACAAGGCTTTCTCAGGACGTGCCTGCACTGCTTGTGAAAAAAAACAAAACAGAACATTGAATGTATGTCGCCAGCCGGTCAAATACGTTAAATAAACCTAACACATGGGGCCTAAATAAAGCTAAGACCATTTAGCAACACACATCCAATATCAAGAGCTACAGGCAGTGCAGACAGTAGGGAGAGTTTTAAAAAGGCAAATACAGGTGAATGGACCAAGGGTAGACAGAAACACATGCCCCAGAATAGAGAGAAAAACTCACCCTGTGGGGCTGACCAGGGTGACCCTGGGAACTAAAAAGTACCTAACCCCACCCAAGTCCCCCAGGGCAGACCCGGGTGGGGGGGCACGGTACAAGGTTTAAAACTAAGAAACTGTTGTTTTTAGAAGCGTGTCGGGCAGCGTGTCGGGCAACAGTTTTTATTAAAACTATTTTGAAACCTCTTTAAACTTAACTTTTGTTAATGTTAAAAGTGTTTTCATTTACAGGCGTGTTGTAACTGTTAAGCATCTATTCAAACGTAATAGTGCTGGATATTTTTCCCATTGTCGCCTTCTCTCTTCGCTCAGCACTCGACTTTTAAGTCCTTCCCTCAAACGGGCAGCATTCACACAAAGAATACTTTACTATTACACCCTTTGGCAACATTACGTTTTTTTCTCTAACCTAGCATTACATCGAAAAATGGTCCATCCAAGCCTGCACTCTTCATACTGCACTAAGCGACTGACTGCAGCAGACGACACATGTAACAACACTGACTGTGTGACGTCATTTGCATTCAATCAATTTGTGCATACAATCTGACAGGAGTTGCAGTCGAAACGAAAGCATAACACCAACAAAACCACAAACAAAGCAACAGGTTAAACCAAAAGGTCGGGCAGGACACAAGACAACAGCAGCCTCACCCAAAGTCTGTACGTCCTCTCTCACACTGCGCACTCATACAATCACTTCACTTCATAGCAACCGGCGCACAAATATAATTATAGGCTAAGTTGCTGGCGAACGAATACATGGCTCTCAAACGAATACATGGCTCTCAAATTTGTCACTAGACATGATCTCCCTCCACATCACCCCGGAAGTACAACACAACTCAACACTTTTTTAACAAAACAACCACACCCTCAAATAACAAACCTAATTTTGTAGCAACATAAACAATTTACTCCCTCAAACAACTAAAATACCACCCCCCCCCCCCCCGACCCCCCCTTTCGTATCTCTCCGTTTCACTTCGGCTCACCGACGCACTCGACCCATATCAGCTATGAAGTTATTTATAGCTGAGAAGGGTGATGTCACACACACACGCCCATTTTGGGGGTTTTGTGCACACACACACACAGTGCTGGGACAAGTTCAAACACACTAGAGGCGTGTCTGTTAAGCACAAAAGTGCATGAGTTAACGCCAAAATGAGAAAAACTGATTTTTAAATTTTATGAATCTTTACCGCAAGACAATGCAGAAACAACCCTCAGAAAAATGGGTGTCTGACTTGGGCACCCAGAATTTTACACACACCCATTTTCCATAAGGATGGTAAAGACAGTCACCCATTCTAGGGCTTTTGTGCACACACACACACACACACACACACACACACACACACACACACACACACACACACACACACACACACACACACACACACACACGCACGCACACACACACACACACACACACACACACACATGCACACACATACAGACACACATATTACACATGATATACACACACACACAGTCACATGCATATATAAAAATGATCCCACCACCCGCACGATCAATCTTGATATTGTGTTGCCGACTTAAGTAAGCCTGGATAAAAGCTATGCCATCAATAGGCAAATGCCACCTATCTGCAAAGGGCATAGATCTTGATTTAACCCCGCAGACCATAATGTGGATTAGATGCAAGACGTGTGACCCTTGTGACAAAGAGATGACTTCTGCACCAGCGAAATCCATGTTTTCTCAAATGTAATTAGTTTTCACACAGCTGTCAAACACCCGTGACCCTTGACCTTTATGATATTATAGAGTTAACTGAACATAGGAAGGTCTTATCATTATCATGCAGCTACCTTTGTGCCAAATTTGATTGAAAAATTTGCAAAACTGTTTCTAATACATGCAACAACAATTCTTTTCACAAAAAAAGAAAAGCCATTATGGCTCACGTGGACAACCGATATACTTATGTGTGACCTTCTTTGTGACAATACGTAAATGACTGGCTTTCACCCCAGCAAAGTCCATGTTTTCTCAAACTGTAAGTATTTTTCACACGTATGTACACCCCCCTCCCCCCCCCCCCACCCCATCCCCCACCCTTGACATTTGCAGCGAGTTAAGTAATTAGTATACACAGGATGGTCTTATCATCAGCAACCATTGTGCCAAATTTGATTGAAAATTTTGGTAAAATGTTGAAACTACCTGCAATTTTATCAAAAATTGGCATTTTACTATTTGTATACACATTTGCAAGCCTGTGACCCTCTCTGAAGGGTTATCCAAATCAGTATGCATAGATAGATCTTACCATCAGGTATCTCTGTAGCAAGTTTGGGTTGAAGGTGTGAGCAGTATTTGAGAAAAAAAGATCTTTTGTCAAAATATGGCTATTCTGGACCTATTTCCTGAGCTCTTGTGACCCTTGACCTTTCCGAGGAATCAACCAAATTAGTATGAAGTAAAAGGTCTTACCCTCAGGTATCTTAGTACCAAGTTTGGGTTTGAAGTTAAGAATAATATTTGAGAAACAAATAAATCATGTCATAAAATAGCTTTTTTTGACTTATTTCCTGAGCCCCTCTGACCTTTCCTTTTGTGAGAGATCACTCAAATTGGTATGCTTGGAAAGGTCTTGCCACAAAATATCCTTGGGCCAAGTTGAAAGACTGTGGCTTGAATAGTCTCCGAGAAAATGCCAAAGTTAAAGTTTTTCTTTGGGACCTTGAACCTGCATACAAAAGACCTCCACATGATGCTACACTTTGAAGAAAAACAGAAGATAGTGGTAGAAAACCCTTTAAAATAGTAACAGATAACGACGTTTCGGATCAAAGATCCTTCCTCAGGTGACATGGAAACAAACGTAGAACAGAAAAGAACACGACAGAAAGAAAGACGTCATCCTGTATAGAGAGAATTTAGAATGACGTAAAAAAAAAAAAAAAAAAAAAAACACATAGTGACGCAAATACACAGGCACGAAACACGTAGCACAAAACTTACGTCTATATACATACACGTCACTGCATACATTCGCATTCACTCGTGCCTGCTGCAGCTCACGCACACACACACACACACACACACACACACACACACACACACACACACACACACACACACACACACACACACACACACACACACTCTCAAAGGTAGCATCCAGTATCAACAGTGAGGTCAAGTCTGGCACCAACTACCCATCAGGCCGAGCATACATCCCTAGGGGCGAATGTTCAAGCCGCGCGGATGGTAAGTGCCAAGCCTGTCCGCGAAAAAGGATTCTGTCATTTTGCGGTGGATGAAGTGGGATGTATTTTGACAAAGGATGCGTATGCTGAAATGTGTGAGGCTATGAGGAGGTTCGTTGAAATGACGTCCAACCTGGTTGTTGTATCCGAGGCGGATCGAACGAACATGCTCCTCGCAGCGTTCAGGGAGTGTACGGTATGTCTCCCCCACATACAACATCTTTGGGCAGTGAGAACATGAGATGACATAGACAATATCCGATGACTGGCATGTGAATGATCGGTGGACATGAAAAGATGGCAGGGGTCCGGTGATGACGGGGGATGTGTTGATGTATGGACATGCTTTGCAGTGTGGTTGCTGACAAGGGTGTGTGCCAGGTGGTAAGGTGTTAGATGTGCGAAGTGAACTGTGAACAAGATGATCGCGTAGGTTAGTGTCACGTTTGTAAGCGACCAGCGGAGGCTCAGGAAATATGTCTTTCAATACTGTGTCATTCTGAATGATGTGGAAGTTCCTGAGGAGAATGTTTTTGATGGGGATGTTGTGAGGATGATACGTGATACACAGGACCGGCCGGTCCTCTGCAGCACTGTGAGTTTTCTCCCTCAAAGCTTCACTTCTGCTCGTGGCCTCAGCTTTAGAACGAGCGGTGTTGACGATGTCTTGGGGGTATCCCTGGTGTGAGAAGAAAGTGGCCATGGTTTGGGTCTGGTTGGTGAAGTCGTCGTCGCTGCTGCAGATCCGACGGAGTCGCAGAAATTGGGAGAATGGGATACCGTTTTTGGTGGCGGTAGGATGGCTTGATGAAAACTGCAGGTAAGTGTGGGCGTCGGTGGGCTTGTAATGGACGGTAGTATGGAGTTTGTCAGAGTCGGCTTTGGTGGATATTCGGATGTCGAGGAAGGGCACAGATTCCTCGGAAATCTCATACGTGAATCGGAGAGACGGATGAAACGATGAGATGAAATTGATGAATTGAAGTGTGTCAGTCATGCTTCTTGAGGTGACGCCCAAGCAGTCGTCGATGTAGCGCTTGAAGAGATCTGGCAGAGGTCCAGTGTATTGAGTGAAAATCTTCTCCTCCACGTAGCCCACAAACAGACAGGCATAGGAGGGCCCCATTTTAGTGCCCATGGCGACTCCTTTTTTCTGTTTGTAGTGCTGACCCATAAATTGAAAGGAGTTCATGGACAGCACCAGTTCGGCTAAGGATGGTTGTGGTGTCGATCTTCAGATGATGTTTGCAGATGAAATGTTTCAATGCTATTAGCCCGTCTTCATTGGGGATGTTCGTGTAAAGAGCCTCTATGTCCATAGTGAATAAAATCTTGTGTGTTGCTGCGTCAGGGAAGGTGAAGCGATCCAAAAGGTGAAGGGCGTGGTTAGTATCTGTTACGTATGTGGGAAGAGCACGGACAATGGCTGGAGGATGGAGTCGATGAACTGGGATATAAGCTCTGTGGGACAAGAGCAAGCCGAAACAATGGGGCGACCCGGTGTGTCTGGTTTGTGGATTTTAGGGAGGACGTAGAATCTTGGCTCCTTAGGTTCCCTCACCACGAGTGAATTGGCCTGCGATGGTAATTTTCCCGCAGTAATGGCGATGGTAATGGTTTGCCTCACCACTTTGTTGTCAGACGCGGTTGTCTTAGCAGGGATAGGTAGGTAGAACTCTTTGACGTATAGATCCCTACGCCAAACTACTACCGCGCCACCTTTATCCGCTGGTTTAATGACGATGCCATCACGTTTCTTCATTTCCTGAAGAGTCTTCATATCGGCTGTGGTCATGTTAAAATGCTTCACTGGCTTAGATCTGATCATGGCCACGTCATCTTCACATCTGTTGATGTATCTTTCCAAGGCTTTGAATTCACCTACTTTTGGCGTCCACATGCTCGGTTGATAAGGAAAAGACAACTTGTCGTCGTCGTCATCACCACTGGTGTTCTGGTGAGGGGCTCGAACACCGCCAAAGTGGGCTGCTAGGCGGAGTCGGCGGAAATATTGTTGAACATCAAGCAAAGTGGAAACGTGATCAGCTCTAGGCTTTAAAGGAACAAACTTGAGTCCTCGAGAAAGTACCTGTCTCTCATCATCAGAAAGCTGAAGATCGGGTGGTATGGTTACTACAGAGGCGGTTATGTTGTTAGTCCGCTGTGGGGGGATTTGGTTGCGAGAAGGCAACAGATTACTGAGCTTTTTCTTCTTAGTGTCAACTAGGGAGTCATAGAATTCCCCGTTGGCTACACTTTGCTGCGACGGGGGCCGCAAAAATCAATCGATTGATTGATTGTACATTGCTTAACGTCCCGACAGCAACAAGCCTTTCTCAGGACGTGCCTGCACTGCTTGTGTGAAAATGAAAAAAAAAAACCCAGAATATTGAATGTATGTCAACAGCCGGTCTAATACGTTAAAAAACCTACGATATGGGGCCTAAATAAAGCTAAGACCATTTAGCAACACACATCCAATATCAAGAGCTACAGGCAGCGCAGACAGTAATGAGAGTTTAAAATAGGAAAATACAGATGAATGGACCAAGGGTAGACAGAAACACATGCCCCAGAATAGAGAGGGAAACCCACCCTGTGCCCTGTGGGGCTGACCAGGGTGACCCTGGGAACTAAAAGTAGTTAACCCCACCAAAGTCCCCCAGAGCAGACCCGGGTGGGGACGCAAAATCAAACAACGGGGAGGGGGTTGTCGTCAGACGGGGGGGTGGGGGGGGGGGTATCCAAACACCCACAAAAGGGACTTTGTTATAACATCTTTACAAATTTTGCGTCTGGAGGTGCAGGGGGGGAGGAGGGGGAGGGGAGGGGGGGAATGGTTCATGGACCCCCCTACCCCCTCCCCCTACCTTGATCCAACCCTGCACCCCCTCCCCCACCCTTGACCTTTGCAATGAGTTGAGTAAATTGGTATGCACAGGAAGGTCTTATCATCAGCTACCTTTGTGCCAAATTTGATTGAAAAAAAATTTACAAACAAAATTGCTATTACCTACAATTTTATCAAAAATTGGCATTTTACACACATTTACCAGCCTGTGACCTTTCCGAAGTCTTATTCAAAACAGTATGCATAGATAGGTCTTCCCATCAGGTATCTATGTAGCAAGTTTGGGTTTAAAGTTGTGTTTGAGAAAATAACATCTTTTGTCAAACTATGTCTATTTTGAACCCATTTCCTGAGCCGGCTCTTGATGACCCTTGAACTTACCGAGGGATCAGCCAAATTAGTATGCATGGAAAGGTCTTACCCTCAGGTATCTTTGTACCAAGTTTGGGTTTGAAGTTGTGAATAGTATTACAGAAAGAAAAAAAAAGTCAAAATATTTTTGACCTAATTTCTGAGCCCCTGTGATCCTGACCTTTGTGAGAGGTCACTCAAACTGTTATGTTTAGAAAGGCCTCGCCACAAAGTATCATTGGGCCAAGTTTGAAGAATGTGGGTTGAAAAGTCACCGACAAAATGCCAACGTTAAAGTTTACGACGGACGACTGAGGACCGCTGACCCAAAACATAGACTCACTTTTGCTTCGCACGTGAGCCAAAAATGTACTTTCACATACGTACACACACACACAAACACACACACACACACACCACCACACCACACCACACCACACCACACTGTGACCATACACACACACACATGCACACACACACACACACACACACACACACACACACAAACACACACACACACACACACACACACACTCTCTCTCTCTCTCCCGTTGTTAGATTTTCGGCCTTTGGAAGCAAGGTCTAGTGTTGTGGAGGCCTTTCGTATCAGGTTGAAGGTCCCAAACAAAAAGTAGGAAATCCCCCCCCCCCCTCCCCCTACACACCTCGAGGTAACTTGTCCGCCCCTGCAGTCTGTGTAGTACATAACAGTGATGGTGACTCCTGTTCTGCACGGTGTTTGGGGAACGAGTGCTTTGATTCTGAAACTTGACAGACAATGTATAGTCCTTTGAGCAAAGCTTGCCTCCTGTTTTTCCAATTAATTTTTAAACAAGACACATTTCAGGACAACACTAAGAACAATAAGTGATCACCAAACTCACCAAATTTAGTTGGTTCCAGACCCAAAGATTTAGCCACTACCCTCGGGGGATAATGGAGATAATCTACTTAAAAGTTAACCACCGTGAGATGGCCTTAGTCACCTGCTCGGTGTTAAACCCCAATAACTAAACTACTTAAAAGTTAAAATGTATACCCTGTTCAGGCCTCTTGATCACTGACCTGCATCATTGCTGTTGCAACTGTGACAAGCTATTCACGATTGGACGCGAGAGATAAGGATAATGAGATTTGAAAACCGCCTATATCATAATGATGGAGTCCACGCCTAAAACAAAGCATTTAAAAACATCACGACCATCATCATGAAAAAACCCACCTCAACTCAAACTGAAAGTGTATTTTGAGAGATTATTTATAATTATAGCTTCAAAATATCAACAAATTACATTATAAAATGAATCAGGATGAACTTCTTCTTCTAAGTAAAATCTGTGCTGTAGAAAACAAAGACTTAGGCTCACAAAAAGAACGACTTCTCTCTGTAGTTGTTTCTGGAAAATCAAAGACATATCTTGAAAACAGTATGCAACAGAA
The DNA here is from genome assembly GCA_036245525.1 of Semisulcospira habei. Classification (NCBI taxonomy): domain Eukaryota; kingdom Metazoa; phylum Mollusca; class Gastropoda; family Semisulcospiridae; genus Semisulcospira; species Semisulcospira habei. Next base: position 236,372,402 of record BTPG01000004.1, read on the forward strand.
GAAATAGAATCACTCGCTGCTGAGGAGGTAATTAAACTGCATGCTAAATATGAAAAAAATTACATTGGTTCACCAATGACTCATGACAAGTCGATCTCTCGTGTGCCTGTACACAAAAAGCAGTTAGTCACTTTTGTGCCTGTACACAAAAAGCAGTTAGTCACTTTTTACCTGTGGACACTGACAGTCTATCACATGATCTTGAAAGCAGCCCTATTGATTCAAGTTCAATCGGCAAATTAGCATGCCTTATGTTTTACAATTTGGAAATTACCTAGAACCTGCGGTCACCTTTCTCATTACTGGGAGTCATGTAGATTTTTCTATTTAGCAGTAGAAAATGGAAGACAACCAGATGACCATGACATTAACAAAACCCAACAGTCAGGGGAGAGTTCAAGCGCGAAAAAGATTAGCCAAGTGGTACAAACAAAAAATGTTGCAACTATAGGAAAAGGTTCATGTAACTGAACCGTCAACAGCACCATATTGATTTTTTTAATAATAAATTTTAAAGCAGAAAGAAATGGAGGGCAACCAGATGACCACACAACCGAGCTTGCCTCAAATTCAAACAGTAACTAAGACTAAAAGTCCCAGCAGGGTTGAGGCAGGAAAAAGAGTGACTGAGTTTAACAGACAAAAAAAGTTACAGCTATGGAAAAGCTCATGTAACTGACCTACCACCACCACCGTCAACAGTGCCACCACCGCTACCACCACTGCAACAAATTGAGAGACTAGCAAATGAGCCTATCACACAACAGCCAAAAAAACCTGAAATAACAAAATACTTTATTGGCGGATTTTTTTCCAGTGGACTTGAATTTTTACTTGGTTTAATAGTGAATGTATAACTGCTATGGATGAGGATTGGACATGGAATTTTGATAATGATAATACTGGGGATTGGTCAGTGTCAGTGAAGGCAAAAACAGATAAAATAACTGACTGGAAGATATCCTCTTGATTTGTCAGTACATAAAATATTAAATGTTTATTTGAAAGAACTGAACATGACCAAAAATTTACACAATGGAGTGCCTTCAACTTTGTTAAGATGCATGCCGGCTGGAAATGCTCCTTATTTTGATAGCGTGGTTGTTAGATTTCCTAATTTGCAGTTTAAAAAATTAGGAACCAGTTTCTTTGAATCTCTGTGTGTATCTGTAACCTATCAGGATGGTAAATCAGTTCTGATGCTTGATTTTAGTGTTGTCTTAGAAGTTTAATAAATTTTCTTTTTGTTGAATAAAAATGAGTACCGGTCGAAAACTGAGAATTACACCAATTGCATGTTCAGTAATAGAGTTAAAAGATTTAGCTGATGTACATGGTTTTGATAAAGAAGGCGAGGTGGGAGAAGTGTATGGTCTTGAACTTGATTCTACTGGGATGTACAAATAGAAAGTAATTGATGACATGAAAGATGACGCAGAAAGAAGGTATCCTAAACTTAATCAGCTTCGTGACGGTACTATAACTAGTCCTGTAAATAATGTGCTCTCCCTCTTAAAACATGTAAATAATGAGTGGGTAGTTGTTCCTGCTCCTGTTACTGCTCCCACAATTGATTGAGACAAAAAGTTTGAATTCATTAGTCCTTATGTAATTATTGAAGATGTAAACTTAACATTTAGGAAAGCTCTTAACTCTGGACTGTTGCTTGTGAGTCTTGTTCTGAGTACTCTGCAGACAACAATAGCAGAGATAATCTTAAACTACAGGAGTATGAAAAGTGGAGGTATTTTCTCACAGGTAAAAAGGGTAGACCTGATCCTACTGTTGTGTTTATACCAGAGAACTTTACTATAGCTAATGGATCAAAACCAGAAATACTGTCCAGGATTGTGCAGACAACAACAGCACTAAGATTGAAGACCATAATTATGGAAGGACAGAAACATCACACTCTGCTCCAAGATCAGACTGATGCGCTCATTAGTCATCTCAGTGTTCTTGTATGCCTGCGAGTCATGGACCCTCACAGCAAACCTTGAAAGGAGGATACAAGCCACTGAAATGAGATGTTTTCGAAGGCTGCTTGGCATCTCATACAGAGATCACATCACAAACGAGGAAGTGGGAAGCAGAATCAGGCAAGCCATCGGGCCCTATGAAGACTTATTAGCCATTGTGAGAAAACGCAAACTGAAGTGGTATGGGCATGTCACACGTTCAGCAGGGCTTGCCAAAACAATCGTGCAAGGCACTGTGCAAGGAGGACGAAGGAGAGGAAGACAGAGGAAAAGATGGGAGGACAATATCTCAGAGTGGACAGGACTGAAGCTGGGCGATACCCTGAGAATGGCAGCGAACAGAGAGGAATGGAGGGAGCTGGTTGTTAAGTCATCAGTGGTGCCCCAACGGTCGGCAAGACTACAGGATATAGATAGATAGATAGAATGAAGCGACAATAGTTTTTAAAATAATACTAAGTCCTTCAGAAGATGCTAAAGAAGCAGAAATTGCACAGGGAATTAAACTTACATGACACAGCTCAGTGGCAAAGTCAACAAAAGTTTTTCTTGGAATTAGAATAGGAACAGATGAGTAGTAACCCGGCTGTTAAAGTAGTAGCTGCTAAAACAAGTCTAGTTTCATTAAATTACATAAAACTATCTCACATAGATCTTGTTTCATTTTATTACGCTAGCAAATTATTTACTCCCGAGGAGTTGCAAAATCTAATTGCTGATTAAGTTATTTTTTAAATGTTGTATTTGTCATAAGAAAAGGTGAACTTGTATCTGCAAATACCTGATGGAAGATTACAGGCTGAAAGTGCTGATTCATTTTGTTTAATAAATATTACAAAAGTGTTGAAGTTTTTGGAAGGTGAAGAGTCAAAATACTCAAGGTGTAAAAGATGGTACAGTACGGCTTTCAATTCTGTACAAACACAACTATGGCTGTCGGTGCTGTTTCCACTGGTTGCTCTGTCTGGGGTGTTGCTCGGTTTGCAACAGGAGTTGGTAGTGTCATTGGTATTGCTCTTGAAGGTGTCAGTGTTTTCACGTGCCTGCCATGCTTTGGTTTGGAAGCCCTTAACAAAAGATTTCATAAGAAGCTGCAAGCATGAAGCATTGAGTACTCTTGCTGGAGCAAAGTTGAGCAGTATGAAACTTATTATGAGCAAGCTTTAGAGGTCAATAAAATCGACGATGATGAGTTTAAGAGAGTGCAGGATGATCTAGACAATTACAAACAGCAAAAGTCTGAAATTCAAAATAAGATGTGTAGTTAAACCATGAATGTTGAAGAACTAAAGGCATCTTTTTTAGAAGAAGGAAAAAATATAGGAGTGCAAGAGACCATGGAAAAAGTACAAAGTCTTCTAAACAAATAAAGATAAATGTTTCTTTATTTCTGTCATACAATTCACAGAGAGATGTCACGCCTAGCTATTTAACCCCATCGACTCAACCTCCAGACTATTACTGAGAAAAGCCCACTCGGCACCGGCCTCCACGTGGAGTGGGTGGGTAGTCCCCTCAGTCCCTGACTGAGTGGGCTAGCAGAGGGGTGCCATCTTTGTCCAGGATTAGGACTTGTCAGCAGATATGTTGTTCAGTCTTTTTTACTGGTCCAGTTTTTAAGGAGCTGTACTAACCTAGGTCGTACCATGTTGGATTGGTCCTTAAAAATACTCGTGACTTTTTGGTCCTTTGGATCCCAAGTGTTTGCCGTGCTTGGAGACCCGTGTCGGGGGAGAAGAGGATCCTGGTGGCTGAGGTTCCCTTTGGGCTGCGGCTCACTGGTGCCAACACTCCACTTCGGCCTTGACTTCTACCTAAACGGGAGGCTAGTCATACCGGCCTAGTCAATCGGCTCTTGTCACGTTGAGCCCTATCCCACTGTTGACATGCGGGTTGATATACGGAGCACCATGCTATAGCCTCTGCTGCTGATTAGGTGCTTTACGCCAGTATTCCCCTGCATTCAACAGTGTGATAGAAGGCGGTGGCTCAAACGGTTCAATCGGGCTTACCCCCTTGGGTATATCTTTTGGGCAGTCTCCATTGTGCGTCGGCTGGAGACCCGCCGACATTTGCACTTTCCCTTGTTGGGCTCGGTGGCGGGCGGGGACCCCCGGGGGATGAGTATCTCTACTATTATAATATGGAAAAAACAAAAAAAACTAAACTTGCACAGAAGCGGCACATAGCCACCAACATTGAACATGACAGTGACTCGGACTGTGAGGAAGCGATGCCTCAGGCGTCGGCCGTATGGCCTCGCTTCCTCATTGTCCATAGCAAGGTGAAGGAGAAACCAGTTACCAAGCTGCATCCTTTTCTGGTGGGGGAGACCCTCAGGAGCCGTGTTGGCAGGCCTGACGCCCAGCGCCTCAGGTCTGGTGACTTGCTGGTGGAGTGCCGTACCCGGGCACACTCCAGCGGGCTACTGAGGCTCTCTTCCATTGGAGACACTCCAGTGGAGGTCACACCCCACAAAACTATGAATTCGTCAAGAGGCTTAATCAAAGATCAAGCTTTGGCTGAACTGTCAGAAGATGAACTTGTACGGAACCTTAAGTCTCAGGGGGTGACTTACGTCAGGCGCTTCGCTTCCAAGCGAGGTGGTGGGGAGATCCGTCTCCCTACCATCATCCCACCCCTCCTACTACCATCTGGGGAGGTTACTACTCCTTGAGAGTGAAAAAGTACGTCCCTCTCCCCCTCCGGTGCTTTAAGTGCCAAAAGTATGGCCATGGGCAGAAGACATGCCGCCAAGCAGAGACTTCATGCGCCCGTTGCACTAGGCTCGGACACTCTGCTGAGTCAGGCACAGCCACCCCCCTGTGTGTGAATTGCCAGGGGGCGCATATGGCTTCGGATAAGAAATGCCCTCGTTGGATATCCGAGTGCAAGATTCAGCAGGTGTGTGTGGAGAAGGGGCTGTCCTTTCTGGATGCCAAAAAACTGGTTGAAGGCCCTGGTGCAGCTGCGGCTGCCCCAACCTCTAATACTTTCAGTGCAGCGGTGGCAGGCAAGCGCCCCACCAAAGACTTTTCATGTCAAACCCCAACTACTTGGTTGGGGGCGGAGCCTCGGCTCATCTCGCCCTTGGAGAGTAACCCTCCTCCGGTGGTGACGAGGAGCCAGGGAACGCAGAAGGCAGACACTGCCGGTCCGGTTGTGCCACCTTCTGTTGCCCCTAAGCCTCAGCCCCCACCCAAACCTGTTAGTCAGTCAACTCCAAAGGCTTCTGGCTCTGGTCAGCCTTCTAAGGCTGCTAACTCTAGGGGCAGGAACGCTGCCCAGGACCAGGGGTTTAAGAAATCTATGGGATCGCTGTGCGCAGGGGCCCAGAATGGGAACACTGATCATCATCATCATCATCATCAGTCCCTTGCCCGAACTGGGCGTTGGGGGGACTGAAAGGCAGCAGCAACAGACAGTGCTCTCCACTGAGTTCTATTTTGGGCGGTGGCAAGCAAGTCTGACATCTCGAGTTCGGTCCATTCTTTTATGTTTGCGACCCAACTCTTTCTCTGACGACCTCGCCGACGACTTCCTTCGAGAGTGCCTTGGAGGATAGTCTTGGACAAGGTGTTGTGTCGGGTCACGTGGCCAAACCAAGCAAGCTTGCGCCGTTTCACGGTTGCCAGAAGGGGTTCATGTGGGCCCACCAGGGAAGTGACGATGCTCCGTACATATTCGTTGGTCTTGTGCTCGCGGTACGAGATGCGGAGCAACTTCCTCAGGCACTTGTTCTCAAAGGCCTGGATTTTCTTTTCTGAGTCTGCAAGCAGTGTCCAAGTCTCACAGCCGTAGAGTAGAATAGACACTATGAGGGACTTGTAAAGCCTGTACTTGATGGTGAAGCTGATGGAGTTACTTCGCCATATCCTGTCCAACCTGGCCATTGCGGATGTTGCTGTACCTATCCTGATATGGATCTCTGCTATGCAACTACCGTCTTTGGACAGGGTGGCTCCCAAGTACTTGAAGCTATTGACCTCTTCTAGCTTTTGGCCATTCATGTGAATGTTGCTGCTGCTGTCGCTTGTGGTGTTGATCATCACTTTGCTTTTATCCGTACTGATCTCCATGCCATAAGACCCTGCGCTACTTGAAAGTTTGTCTGTCAGGTTTTGGAGCTCACTATTGCTGCCTGCCATGAGGTCAATGTCGTCTGCGAATCGAAGATTGCACAGGGATCTGCCACCAATAGAGATTGAAGTATGGTGGTCGTGGAGGGTTTCCTGCATGATCTTCTCCAGGAATATGTTGAAAAGGACAGGAGAGAGCAGGCATCCTTGACGGACACCGATCGTCGTCCTGAAGAACTCGCCTGACTGATTGTTAAGTAGAACCGCGCTGCAGGCGTTCTTGTAAAGCGCTTCTATCATTTGGATCAGTCCCTCCTCTATGTTGAACGATCTCATGACTTGCCAGAGTCCGTCGTGCCAGACGCGATCAAATGCTTTCCTGAAATCAATGAAGTTGTGGTAGAGTTCGCGCTGATGCTGCAGATGTTTCTCGATCAGGACGCGGCAGTTGAAAATCTGCTCTACAGTGCTTCTTCCAACTCTGAAGCCAGCCTGTTCTTCTGCCAGCAGTTCCTCGGCGAAAGTTTTGAGGCGGTTGAGAATGAACCGATGTCCCCCTTCAAAACAAATATGCTGCACTGGAGGAGTTGATGGAGGGAGTGGAAGTTGTCGTTGCTGATGCTGCGGCAGCTCCACCCCCTTCATCTCCGAAGAACCAGAGGAGGCCCGGGAGCCGGCCCCCCCCCCCCCCCCCTCTGTTTCTTCAACTCCTTCCAAGGTAAATGAAAGGGGGGGGGGGAAACTCCTTACCCCCAGATAAGACTTAATCATGTACACTTTGCTTCAGTGGAATTGTCTTGGTTTTCAAGCTAACTTTGAGGAAATACGTCTTTTAGTCAAGTTCTATAACCCCTCAGTAATATCTCTTTAGGAGACTTACCTGAAGACTTCTGACCCTGTGTCCTTTAATGGTTTTAATGTTATACATAAAGGCTCTGATTCGGAGAGGCGCTCGGGTGGAGCGGCTCTTCTCATTAGTTGCCAAATTTTATGTAGCCCCGTTAGTGTCGACACCTGTCTTCAGGATGTTGCAGCTTGGGTTACCTTAAAGAAGACCATAACCATATGCAGTATTTACCTGCCACCATCACTGCGGGTCTGTAGCAATGATATTTTTAACTTAGTAGATCAACTGCCCCCTCCCTTTATTCTCATGGGGGATTTTAACGGTCACGCTCACCTTTGGGGTAGTGACCACTATGATGGCAGAGGTCAGATGTTAGAAGATGTTTTTTCTCAACTTAACCTATGTGTCTTTAACGATGGCTCGCCTACATACTCTAACTCAGGTTCCGGATCTAGTTCTGTTCTAGACCTCACTGTGTGTGATCCTTTTCTCATGCTGGACTTTGACTGGAAGGTTCATGACGACCTGTGTGGTAGTGACCACTTCCCAGTAGTCCTGTCATCGGTCAGCTGTGAGGAGGATTCGCCGGTAGGGTGCTGGAATCTCAAGAAAGCTAACTGGCCTCTGTTCACCTCCCTCTGTCAGTCTCGTCTTACAGAGGAGGTGGTCATGTCAGCTGAAGAACCTGTTTCTCGTTTTACTTCTATCTGCTCAGCGACGTGCTTTTCGTAATCCGTCGCAAGCAAATATTTTAACATTTAAAAGACAGCGGGCGAAAGCCCGTTACATTTTTTAACGTGAACGCCGTGCTTCCTGGAGACGCTTCGTCTCATCTTTATCTTCTAGGACTCCATCCCAAAAAGTCTGGAAGGCTGTTCGAAGAATTAGGGGCAGGGGTGGCTCGGCTTCTGTCGGCCATCTTAGAGATGGTGCCAGTTTGGTCACAGATAAAAAGGCTGTGGCCAATTTGCTTGCCTCCACCATTGCCCATAATTCTTCAACAGAGCATTATTCACCTTTCTTCCAGAGAGAGAAGGAGAAGCAAGAATCTTGCACTTGTGATTTTATATCTCGGAAGACTATAATGCCCCTTTTACGTTTTCAGAATTGCAGCAAGCCATGCAGAAATGTACTGACTCTTCTGCTGGATTAGATACCATTCACTATCAGCTCCTAACACATCTGCCTGAGGATTCACTCCTTGTACTTCTCAAGGCCTTTAACCATATCTGAATAACCGGTTTTTTTCCGCCATCTTGGCGCCAGGCTGTAGTTGTGCCAATTCCCAAGCCGGGTAAGGATCCTTCCGACCCGGGCAACTACCGGCCAATCGCTTTGACATCATGTTTATGTAAGACTATGGAACGCTTGATCAACGCCCGCCTGGTGTGGCATCTTGAGTCACAGGGTCTCATCACAGACCTCCAGTGCGGTTTCCGGCGCTTCCGTAGTACAACTGACCATCTAGTCCGCTTTGAATCTTTTATCCGAGATGCTTTTGTCAACAAGCAGCATGTCTAATCAATTTTCTTTGATCTTGAAAAGGCATATGACACTACCTGGAAGCATGGTATAGTGTCTGATTTGTCGGACATGGGTTTTAAAGGGCCCCTGCCCGTTTTTATTCACAATTTTTTGTCCAACAGGTCGTTCCATGTCCGTGTGGGCTCCACCCTATCCGACTCCCTTGAACAGGAGATGGGTGTCCTGCAGGGCAGTATTCTATCTCCTGTTTTATTTAGCATTAAAATAAATAACATTGTAAAGGCCGTCAATGATGATTCTGAATGTTCTTTGTTTGTGGACGACTTTGCTTTGTTTGCACGAGGTCGAGGACTTGCGTCCCTTGAGAGGCGCTTGCAGCTGTGCGTTGATCGCATCCAGGAGTGGGTGTCTCTCAATGGATTCAGGTTCTTGCCCTCCAAGACAGTCTGTGTGCATTTTACTAACCAGACGAAATTTTTTCAAGAACCTAGCCTGAGCATTGCTGGAGTGCCAATTAAGGTGGCCGAAGAGGCAAAGTTTTTGGGGGTCATCTTTGACAAAAGATTGACCTTCTGCAACCATGTTAACTACCTTAGAACCTCTTGTCTTTAAGGCCCTCGACATTCTTCGTGTCATTGGTCGTACTGATTGGGGTGCAGACTGCATTGTCTTACTTCGACTGTACCGGGCCCTTGTTCGGTCCAAACTGGATTACGGCTCTGTGGTATATGGCTCGGTTTCCAAGTCTGTTCTACAGCGTCTGAACACAATTCACCATCAAGGTCTGCGCATATGTCTGGGAGCCTTCAGGACATCTCCAGTTCCTAGTCTGTATGCCGAGGCCGGGGAGCCTTCTCTCAGGCTCTGCCGCATCCACCTTATGCTCAGCTACGTTCTGAAGCTGAAGGCCCATCCAGAAAATCCTGCCTATGATTGTGTTTTTAACCCGTCATTTGCAGAGATTTACGATGCCCATCCGGGAGCTGTCCATCCACTTTCCTTCCGTGTCCGACCTCATCTGCAGGCGGCCGGAGTGGACCTGGACAAAGTTTCGGAATCTCTGCAACACGTCACTCCACCCTGGCTACTACCAGTTCCTGACATATTGCTGGACTTGACCGCCCACAAGAAGGATTGTACTCCACCAGCCATATACCAACAGAGCCTCAATGAACTCCTTTCAATTTTTCCTGGCTATTGTCATCTTTATACAGATGGGTCCAAGTCTGAGGATGGGAGAGTGGCTGCTGCTGCAGTGTCCTCTCGCCATCCTAGATGCCCATTTAAGCTCCGTCTCCCTGACCATTCCTCTGTATTTAGTGCAGAACTGCAGGCAATTCTGCTGGCACTCAAGCATGCCTATCAGTCTCGGGAAAGGAACTTCCTGATTCTGTCTGACTCTCTTTCTGCCCTGCAGGCCCTTCAGGGCATGGGAAGAGACCATCCACTGCTGGTGCAGATTAGAGAACTCTACGCAGACTTGATGAAGGAATATTATGACATCATTTTTATTTGGGTCCCGGGCCATGTGGGCATCGAAGGCAACAGAATCGCATATTCTGCTGCCAACGGTGCACCCTGTCCCTGACACACAGACTGTTTATAGTGATTTTAAACCTGTGATTAGTGCGTACATAGCCCACGAGTGGCAGTCCAAGTGGGACAAAGAGGAAGGGAACAAGCTTCATGAAGCTCTTCCTACGGTGTCTGACAGTCTACCTTTCCGCTGCTGCAGCCGCCATGAGGAGACTGTCCTTGCTCGGCTCCACATCGGGCACACGTATGTTATGCACTCTTACTTATTTAAACAGGATGAGCGTCCATGGTGTTTTGCCTGTGATGAGCAGTTTTCTGTTCGACACTTTTTGCTGTATTGTGCTGATCTAATTGACACGAGATATAAACACTTCACAGCAGACTCCTTGAAGGTTTTGTTCCGGGATGTTCCCCCGGACAAAATCTTCAATTTCTTGAGAAAATGCAATATTTTTAACAAGATCTGAGCATTCATAGACTATTTGAATATTTTTTATTTGCCCTTTTTGAGAGTCTGTATACGTTTCGTTTAAAGACTTGTGTGACATTTTAGCCTGACATTTTTAAGCTATATTTACATCTTAAGACCTTAAGACCTTAAGTCTTAAGACCTTGCTTTTAGTCTGGCTGACCAGATTTTTACCCATCCCGCCGTGAGATGGCCTTAGTCGCCTGCTCGGCGTTAAACACAAATAACTAACTAAATAACTATTACTGAGAAATAAAGTTATTTTGCTGTCCAAGTAACTTGACAAAATTGTCCAAGTAACCTAATGACTTGAGACAAGAACTTGTAAGTACTTAAATCAAGTCACTTAAAAGTACTTATGTTAACTCACTTATAAGAACTTATGTTAACTCACTTATAAAAATGTGCAAAGCCACAGGTTGTAGGTAACTTATGTAGTTTATTATCAAGTGACTGTAATGAACAAGTCAACTGCACAGGTGAAATTGTCCTTTATCTCTAACCCAGGGGGCAAATACACTAACTCCATAATTAAAAATCTTTTACATACAATGTGTGTTCATGCATATCGGTGGGCTGTAAAAAAAAAATTCTTTGCATAGAGTGTGTGTTTACACATATCAGCGGGATGTAAATTTTTTTTTTTTTTGCATAGAGTGTGTGTTTATGCATATCGGTGGGCTGTGAAAAATGTCCTTGCATATACTGTATGTTCACGCATAGTATGCAAATAATTTTATTAGTCTGTCGTGAGCGTCAGTTGACCAAACCTCAGCCTTGATGTTTGACCACATCCTTTTGACCATGACCCATGGCCCTGGCCCATGACCCCATCACGTACTTGATGAATATGACGTACTTGACACATATGACGTACTTGACGTGCATGGCGTACTTGATGCATATTATCTACTTGACGCACATAACATACTTGAATATGACATATGACGTACTTGACGCATATGACGTTCTTGACGCATATGACGCATTTGACGTACTTGACGCATATGACGTACTTTACGCATATGACGTATATGAGAGATAAAAATTAGGGAGCTCCCCATTTATAAACTTTTTTTGTTTCAATCCTAGATTTTGGGAAAATCATTATCTCTCAAAATACACTCAAGGTGTGCCTTGAGGTGGGGTTTTGTCATGATGATGGCCGTGATGTTTTTTAAAAAAGCTTTGTTTTAGGCGTGGAATCGGTCATTATGATATAGGTGTTTTTCAAATCTCATTGTCCCTATCTCTGACGCGTTATAAGTATTGAACATTCAGCACGGAGAGCGTGACATTGGCAGGAATAAATATTCGTCAGTGTTTCTGCCTGGGGTTCGACCAGGGTATATTTTAGCAGGTTTAAATGGGCCATGTACAAAATCTCCCGGGGGCAGCGTCTAACCATTGTCAGGACGAAAGGAAAATTGAAATAAATTAGGACCAAGGTTCTTTTCTTCTTAGAGTTGTATTACAATCATATGCGTTCAAAAACACGAGGCAATCATTGCTCTAACGATCAGTACAGACCTGTGGTTCAATGAGATTCCAATCTAGACTGCAGGTTTTATCCGTTAAAAGTATTTTTACGGACTGTTCACGTGGGTTCTCTAGCAATTTAACACAAAATTTAAAACAACAAAATGAGACTGCAGGATATTTAAGCCATCTTATTTCTTTGTCGCACCTTGTCTTTCAAGCTAATCCATTTTCGGACCTTGCGGTGCAGGAAAATTAAAGCATCAATCTACAGCAATAAATGTTAGTGAACTACTGCCGAAATATGAGGGACTACGAGCAAGTGCGGGGAGGGGGTGGGGGTGGGGGTGGGGGTGGGGGTGGGTAGGGCGTGGCAGAGCCTTTTTTTGCATAGCCGTGTTATAGACTGACTGACTCTCTGTGTGTGTGTGTGTGTGTGTGTGTGTGTGTGTGTGTGTGTGTGTGTGTGTGTGTGTGTGTGTGTGTGTGTGTGTGTGTGTGTGTGTGTGTGTCCTGTAAGCGTATGTGTTCAGAAAGGCATCATTTGCCTCTTGCATGAAATGACGTATGAACTCACAAATTTCAAATTACGTAATATATATAATTATGACGCATAAAAACTGGAAGCCTGAATTGGTGTATCGTCTGATTGCTAGAGGTTAGCGGCTGTTCACATCTATAAAGAAAGGGTAAGAAAACTTGGCAACTTGTTTTATTTGCTTTTGGTGTTTTGTTTTATTTTTGACCGGTTGCAAAGACTGTTCTCTGTGTGTGTTTGTGTCTTGCAGGCCCTGTGCCAATGTGTCGGGGTGGTGGTTACAGATCCCGCTGCCGCTGTAGCTCGCTGTCTGACAGCAGACACCCTCACATCCAGCCTCACATCCAGCCAGTGGTGGTGGAGAGCCGTTACAGACCTAGGTCCCGACATCAATATGACAGCCGACCTGTACGAGGTCCTTGTGGCCAGGTGGGTGTGGGTCTAGCGGTCAGGTTCTTGTGTATGTGTGGGTTTAGTCAATATTCTAGCCTGCATGTGTGGGTTTAGTCAATATTCTAGCCTGCATGTGTGGGTTTAGTCAATATTCCAGCCTGCATGTGTGCGCACATTTTGTGTGTGCGTTATTTGTTTCTTTTTTGATTAGCTGTGTGCTGGTCTGTGAGAATAAACCTTTTGGCTTTAAGGTCCAAAATCACAGACCAGCACACAATTCTGAGTCCTTGAACTTGACTGCGGCGTCTGTTTCAGGTTCTGTGGTCCGGCCACCACGATCGAAGTGCCGACCATAACCACACCGCGTCGTACCACGCCACTGAGGACAATGTCGGAGGCCGTGGCGCTGACAGGACTGACAATGGCCATGCTGACTCTCTACCCAGAGCAAGTGGAGCTTGTCAACAGGCCCAGGCTGCCGCGGGTGTTTCTCTGGGGACCGCCGGGTAGGTGTGATTAATTAAGAGTAAAGCGACCAAATGATTGATTCAAGCCGAAAATCAATCATACAGTCCAGTCCGGATATGACAAAGTCGCAGGGGACCATGATTTGTTGGTTGTTTTAAGCGGAGTTTGTTATAAGCAAAGTGTCAGATTTTTTTGGCTCACGTGCCAAGCAAAAGTAAGTCTATGTTCTGGGCCAGTGGTCGTCCGTCCGTCGTCTGTCGTCCGTCCGCCGTCGTTCCTTCGGCTGTGGTTTACTTTAATGTTGGCATTTTATCCGAGACTATTCAAGCCACAGCCCTCAAACTTGGCCCAAGGATACTTTTGTGGCAAGACCTTCCCAAACATACCAATTTGAGTGACCTCTCACAAAGGTCAAGGTCACAGAAGATCAGGAAATAGGTCAAAATAGCTAATTTTGACATAATTTATTTTTTCTCAAATACTATTCACAACTTCAAACCTATACTTGGTACAAAGATACCTAATCTTTCTATGCATACTAATTTGGTTGATCCCTCGGAAAGATCAAGGGTCACAAAAGTTCAGGAAATAGGTAAAAACAAATAGCTATATTTTTGCAAAAGATGTTTTTTTCTGAAATACTGTTCACAACTTCAAACCCAAATTTGCTACAGAGATACCTGATGGTAAGACCTATCTATGCATACTAATTCGGATGGCCCTTCGGAAATGTCAAGGGTCACAAGAAGACGAAAAATGTGTGTAAATTGCCAATTTCGTCGACTCATCACAAAGGTAAAGGGTCACGGGGGAGTTGACAGATGTGTGAAAAATGCTTACATTTTGAGAAAACATGGATTTGGCTGGTGCAGAAGCTAGCCCCTTACTTATTGTCACAAAGGTCACACATATGTAAATAGGTCATACGCGTGAGCCATAATGGCTTTGCCGTTCTTGGTAATGTAGTAATCCCGTCATATCGACAAAGGCTTGTTGTCAGCCGAAGTGCACTCATGGACAGCGGCAGTTTAATGTACAATCACTTCATTAGAGTAGTTTGCAATCGCCATCAGAAAACGGCACTTTCTTTTTCCATTTTTCTTACGTAAAGGCTGGCTGAGCAAATGGGGGGGGGGGGGGGGGGGGGGGGAGGTCGAAGTTTCAGATTTTAAAAATATAATCCTACAAATGCCTGCATTAAGGATAATATAGATGAGATAAATCGTTCAGGTAGAAACAGTCGATTACAATGTTTTGTAATATAGATGAGATAAATCGTTCAGGTAGAGACAGTTGATTACAATGTTTTGTAATATAGATGAGATAAATCGTTCAGGTAGAAACAGTCGATTACAATGTTTTGTAATATAGATGAGATAAATCGTTCAGGTAGAAACAGTCGATTACAATGTTTTGTAATATAGATGAGATAAATCGTTCAGGTAGAAACAGTCGATTACAATGTTTTGTAATATAGATGAGATAAATCGTTCAGGTAGAGACAGTCGATTACAATGTTTTGTAATATAGATGAGATAAATCGTTCAGGTAGAGACAGTCGATTACAATGTTTTGTAATATAGATGAGATAAATCGTTCAGGTAGAAACAGTCGATTACAATGTTTTGTAATATAGATGAGATAAATCGTTCAGGTAGAAACAGTCGATTACAATGTTTTGTAATATAGATGAGATAAATCTTACAGGTACAAACAGTCGATTACAATGTTTTGTAATATAGATGAGATAAATCGTTCAGGTAGAGACAGTCGATTACAATATTTTGTAATATAGATGAGATAAATCGTTCAGGTAGAAACAGTCGATTACAATGTTTTGTAATATAGATGAGATAAATCGTTCAGGTAGAAACAGTCGATTACAATGTTTTGTAATATAGATGAGATAAATCGTTCAGGTAGAAACAGTCGATTACAATGTTTTGTAATGTAGATGAGATAAATCGTTCAGGTAGAGACAGTCGATTACAATGTTTTGTAATATAGATGAGATAAATCGTTCAGGTAGAGACAGTCGATTACAATGTTTTGTAATATAGATGAGATAAATCGTTCAGGTAGAGACAGTCGATTTCAATGTTTTGTAATATAGATGAGATAAATCGTTCAGATAGAGACAGTCGATTACAATGTTTTGTAATATAGATGAGATAAATCGTTCAGGTAGAAACAGTCGATTACAATGTTTTGTAATATAGATGAGATAAATCGTTCAGGTAGAAACAGTCGATTACAATGTTTTGTAATATAGATGAGATAAATCGTTCAGGTAGAGACAGTCGATTACAATGTTTTGTAATATAGATGAGATAAATCGTTCAGGTAGAAACAGTCGATTACAATGTTTTGTAATATAGATGAGATAAATCGTTCAGGTAGAAACAGTCGATTACAATGTTTTGTAATATAGATGAGATAAATCGTTCAGGTAGAAACAGTCGATTACAATGTTTTGTAATATAGATGAGATAAATCGTTCAGGTAGAAACAGTCGATTACAATGTTTTGTAATATAGATGAGATAAATCGTTCAGGTAGACACAGTCGATTACAATGTTTTGTAATATAGATGAGATAAATCGTTCAGGTAGAGACAGTCGATTACAATGTTTTGTAATATAGATGAGATAAATCATTCAGGTAGAGACAGTCGATTACAATGTTTTGTAATATAGATGAGATAAATCGTTCAGGTAGAGACAGTCGATTACAATGTTTTGTAATATAGATGAGATAAATCGTTCAGGTAGAGACAGTCGATTACAATGTTTTGTAATATAGATGAGATAAATCGTTCAGGTAGAGACAGTCGATTACAATGTTTTGTAATATAGATGAGATAAATCGTTCAGGTAGAGACAGTCGATTACAATGTTTTGTAATATAGATGAGATAAATCGTTCAGGTAGAGACAGTCGATTACAATGTTTTGTAATATAGATGAGATAAATCGTTCAGGTAGAGACAGTCGATTACAATGTTTTGTAATATAGATGAGATAAATCGTTGAGGTAGAGACAGTCGATTACAATGTTTTGTAATATAGATGAGATAAATCGTTGAGGTAGAGACAGTCGATTACAATGTTTTGTAATATAGATGAGATAAATCGTTGAGGTAGAGACAGTCGATTACAATGTTTTGTAATATAGATGAGATAAATCGTTGAGGTAGAGACAGTCGATTACAATGTTTTGTAATATAGATGAGATAAATCGTTGAGGTAGAGACAGTCGATTGCAATGTTTTGTAATATAGATGAGATAAATCGTTCAGGTAGAGACAGTCGATTGCAATGTTTTGTAATATAGATGAGATAAATCGTTCAGGTAGAGACAGTCGATTACAATGTTTTGTAATATAGATGAGATAAATCGTTCAGGTAGAGACAGTCGATTACAATGTTTTGTAATATAGATGAGATAAATCGTTCAGGTAGAGACAGTCGATTACAATGTTTTGTAATATAGATGAGATAAATCGTTCAGGTAGAAACAGTCGATTACAATGTTTTGTAATAAAGATGAGATAAATCGTTCAGGTAGAAACAGTCGATTACAATGTTTTGTAATATAGATGAGATAAATCGTTCAGGTAGAGACAGTCGATTACAATGTTTTGTAATATAGATGAGATAAATCGTTCAGGTAGAGACAGTCGATTACAATGTTTTGTAATATAGATGAGATAAATCGTTCAGGTAGAAACAGTCGATTACAATGTTTTGTAATATAGATGAGATAAATCATTCAGGTAGAGACAGTCGATTACAATGTTTTGTAATATAGATGAGATAAATCGTTCAGGTAGAAACAGTCGATTACAATGTTTTGTAATATAGATGAGATAAATCGTTCAGGTAGAAACAGTCGATTACAATGTTTTGTAATATAGATGAGATAAATCGTTCAGGTAGAAACAGTCGATTACAATGTTTTGTAATATAGATGAGATAAATCGTTCAGGTAGAGACAGTCGATTACAATGTTTTGTAATATAGATGAGATAAATCGTTCAGGTAGAGACAGTCGATTACAATGTTTTGTAATATAGATGAGATAAATCGTTCAGGTAGAGACAGTCGATTACAATGTTTTGTAATACAGATGAGATAAATCGTTCAGGTAGAGACAGTCGATTACAATGTTTTGTAATACAGATGAGATAAATCGTTCAGGTAGAGACAGTCGATTACAATGTTTTGTAATACAGATGAGATAAATCGTTCAGGTAGAGACAGTCGATTACAATGTTTTGTAATACAGATGAGATAAATCGTTCAGGTAGAGACAGTCGATTACAATGTTTTGTAATACAGATGAGATAAATCGTTCAGGTAGAGACAGTCGATTACAATGTTTTGTAATATAGATGAGATAAATCGTTCAGGTAGAGACAGTCGATTACAATGTTTTGTAATATAGATGAGATAAATCGTTCAGGTAGAGACAGTCGATTACAATGTTTTGTAATATAGATGAGATAAATCGTTCAGGTAGAAACAGTCGATTACAATGTTTTGTAATATAGATGAGATAAATCGATCAGGTAGAAACAGTCGATTACAATGTTTTGTAATATAGATGAGATAAATCGTTCAGGTAGAGACAGTCGATTACAATGTTTTGTAATATAGATGAGATAAATCGTTCAGGTAGAGACAGTCGATTACAATGTTTTGTAATATAGATGAGATAAATCGTTCAGGTAGAAACAGTCGATTACAATGTTTTGTAATATAGATGAGATAAATCGTTCAGGTAGAGACAGTCGATTACAATGTTTTGTAATATAGATGAGATATATCGTTCATGTAGAAACAGTCGATTACAATGTTTTGTAATATAGATGAGATAAATCGTTCAGGTAGAGACAGTCGATTACAATGTTTTGTAATATAGATGAGATAAATCGTTCAGGTAGAAACAGTCGATTACAATGTTTTGTAATATAGATGAGATAAATCGTTCAGGTAGAAACAGTCGATTACAATGTTTTTGAAAAAAAAAGGATAAATGGGATTGATAAAAGCACGCTTCAGTTTGTAATATAGAGTTACCGTGATGCAGTTCACGCCACCCTTCTTCACCTGCACAAAGGTCTTGGCCAGGGTGTCTGGGATTCCGGCTGCGTGGGTACGCAAGTTGAAGTCTTTTGTTGTCAAAGTCGACGTCCTTCCACACCACCTGGTAACCGTTGTTAGTCGCCTCTAGCAGGTGGACATAGCAAAAAGACAAAGACAAGGCTTTCCTCCATCGTTTCAGGACATCGATATTTGTGTCACTAACACTTTCTGTTTGTCATCGAAAGTGTCCTTCACAATGGGGTCGTTGGGATTAGGGGATTGGGAAGGGGCTTGCGACTGGAGGGTAGGCTGACGTAACATGATGGGGGATGAGTACGCCATGGTTAATAGTGTGGCTGAGAGTTGGGGGAGGGGTGGTTGGAGGGACTGATCAGTTGTAGAGTTAGAATGATGACATGTAAGATGACATGAGCTGTCTACAGTTCGTATGATCACAGTCCAACGGTGTAACAGACCACAAAACAAATGACCAGGACCTCGAGATGCAGGAACTGCATGTGAAAGTGCAACATTTAGAGATCGGAACGTTCTACTCCAGAAAAAGGCGACACGCACATAATATCTCTATCTAATAATAATAATAGAGTTGTGTTTATGAGTTAAATCAGATCACTGTGAAAAGTGGGGATAGTCAGAACATACAAGATTATAGCTGAGAATCAGAGAACAAGGCAGGATATGTATTACGTGCATAATAAACTTGACGAAAGGCACCATTATTGTTAAGAATCAGAAAGCACGACAGAAAATGTATCACGTGCATTATAAACTTGACGAAAGCGCCATTATTGTTGAGAATCAGAAAACATGACAGGAAATGTATTACGTGCATTATGAACTTGAGGAAAAGCGCCATTATTGCGTGCACGCATCTAGCCCTCTCTGTTACTCCATTGTCCACACAGGCACGGGTAAAACGGTCATTCTCGTCATAAAGGGCATGCAGTGGGAGCACCAAGGGAAGGACGTTCATTTGCTGAGTACACAGAGACTCAGCCGTGCCGCCATCTTGCTCATCGAACGTCAACTGCAGCACAGCCTGGGGGTTGGTTCTACACCATCAACACCAACATCAACACGAGCATCAACAACAACACCAATATCAACACCAGCATCAACATCAACATCAACACCAACGTCCGGCACGCGGGTCTTCACCCATTTCTATGACTTTGAACGCAACGAGGGAGACGTGGAGGCCGCTGTCGAGGAATTGGCGTCAGCCGCGCGTGAGGGGGAGCTCTTCGTTATCGTTGACGAAGCCTTCAGTGGCGAGTAAGTGTGACTGTGTGTGAGTTGTGGTGACGGGGTGCTCTTCGTTATCTCTGACGAAGCCTTTAGTGGCGTATAAGTTTGACTGTGTGCGAGTTGTGGTGACGGGACATTGGTGACGGTGTGTGAGTTGTGGTGACGGGACACTGGTGACTCTGTGAGTTATGGTGACGGGACACTTGTAACGGTGAGTGAGTTGTGGTGACGGGACACTGGTGACTGTGAGTTGTGGTGACGGGACACTGGTGACGGTGTGTGAGTTGTGGTGACGGGACACTGGTGACTGTGTGAGAGTTGTGATGACGGGACACTGGTGACGGTGTGTGAGTTGTGGTAACGGGACACTGGTGACTGTGTGTGAGTTGTGGTGATGTGACACTGGTGACTGTGTGAGTTGTGGTGACGAGACACTGGTGACTGTGTGTGAGTTGTGGTGACGGGACTCTGGTGACTGTGTGTGAGCTGTGGTGACGGGACACTGGTGACTGTGTGTGAGTTGTGGTGACGGGACACTGATGACTGTGTGTGAGTTGTGGTGATGGGACACTGGTGACTGTGTGTAAGTTGTGGTGACGGGACACTGGTGACTGTGTGTGAGTTGTGGTGACGGGAGAGATAGAAAGAAAGAGAGAATTGAAGCTTCATTAAGACAATGACTGAGTTAACCCCCTTAATTATAACTTTTTGACCCTCCATTAACCATGTCCCCCGCACAGAGTAAATACCATTGGAAGTTACCCCTAAATCATTATTATTTAAACAGCCACATTTTTATGAAAATCAAAAATAATACTTAAGGGGTTAACTCAGCCATTGTGTTAATAATACTTCAATTCTCTCTTTCTTTCTATCTCTCTTAATTAGCTCATATGTCCACTGTCGCAATGTTACTATGTACGTAAACACAGCCCATCGCCAGCACTCTAGACATGAAGGACACGACGCCTCAGAATAAAATATTCATAGCTGCTAGATCGATATGCACCATGCTTGAGTCTGTATTCATAGCTAGATCGATATGTACCATCCCTAGATCGATATGCGCCATGCTTAAGTCTGTATTCACAAAACCTATCTCGATAGTTTCTCAATATGCACCACCCCTATCTCGATATTCATGAAGGATCTCAGCGAGTACGTTACAGAAGTCTTAATCTGTGGCGCATGCCATTTGTAAGCCACCTGTGTTGCCACACGCCGCTCAGTGCGGCACGCCGCTATTCAACTGTGAGAGGGGGACACTTCAGTTTATGAATAATCCGGCTCTACAGCTTTGAAAGGCTATTTGCTGAGAGGTGACAATACACTCAAGAAGAGTTTCGAAATTGACTTCATATTTACTCAATGACTGGTTCCCGAGAAATCAAACGGTGGCCTATACTCTGTACTATACAGACAGCTGGAAAACAGTTTGATAAGAAACCAACAAGTAATATCTAACACACACACTTACACACACACACACACACACATGTACACACTTACACACACACTTACACACACACTTACACACACACACACTTACACACACACACACTTACAAACACACTTACAAACACACTTACAAACAGACGTACAAACAAACAAACATACAGACAAACACACTTACAAACAGACGTACACATAAACAAACACACTTACAGACACTCATGTCTGTACAATTTACCGTAAGCCTGAGCTGCCAGGTAGTGTCACGGTTTGTTTGCCTTTTGTATTGCTTCACACCCTGCTATTCAATAGCGGCGGCGTTCCTCTCTTTTCAATTCAGACACTCAGCCGCAACGGGACTGTGCTTTTGAAAAGCTCTCAGCCGTCAAAGGCCTTTCAATAGCTATAGCCTTTTAAATCGCTAAGTAATGTCAAAGATCAAGAAGGAGACATCATGATTTGAAAGAGGAGGGGGATTTGTACAAGTGGGCTTAATGTACTCATGTGGTTTCTTAGGAATTAGAAAATCAACTGGTGGTTATTACACTATACAGGCACTGAAAAAAACAGCTGGATAAGAAACTACCAAGTAAAAACAATAAGTCACAACTCACTTAAAGGTTACCTTAAGTGAGTTACCATAAGAACTTTTTAACTACTTACCATTAAGAACTTATTAATTACTTACCCTAATTACTTACAAGTACTTAATAACAACTTGACTCTAGTCACGTATACTAAGTCTTTTTTACTAAGATACAAGGGCAATGGAAAACATTTTTTTTTCAATAATATTCTGGTGGCACAGATGGTGTTAAAAAATTAGGCCTAAACTGTGTAAGTGGCATGACATCTCTCTGTGAAGTGTAATGAAAAAATAAACGATTACCAAATCTGATTTTTATTTGTTTAAAAGAATGTGTAGTTTTTCTGTGGTTTCCTGTACCCCTATCCTTTTTCCCTCTGCTAAAAAACTAGCCTTCAGTTCTTCAACATTCATGGGAGTCTGACTACGCATTTTATTTTGTATTTCAGATTTCATTTGTTTGTAGTTATTTAAATCATCCTGGACTCGCTTAAATTCTTCGTCATCAACAAAATTATCATTCAATGCCTTACTGATAATAAGTTTAAGACTGCTCAGCTTCGCACCCGCCAAAGTACTCAATGCTTCATGTTTTTCTAATTTCGTGTGAAACCTCTTGTTTATGGCATCCAAACCAAAGCAAGCCAGTCCTGTGGCAATGCTAGCTCCTTCAAGTCCGATTCCAATAAAACTTCCAATTCCAGTTGAAATTAACACTATACCCCCTACAGAACAACAAGCCGTGTAGATAGATGTGTTTTGTACAGAATTGAAAACGGTCTTATACCGTCTTTTGCACCGTGAGTACCTAGCTTCTTCTCCTTCCAAATATTTCAAAGCTTCTGTAATATTATTTAATCTGAATGCGTCTGCCTGTAATGTTTTATCTGATGCAATTGGCATATGCGGATCAGGCACAAATGATGACACAGTCTCATGCGACGGTAGTTGCGGATAGAAGTTTACCATTTTTTTATTCACAAATATTTTTTTTTATTTAATCAGTGATTACATTTTGCAACTCGTCAAAAGTATACAATTTGCTGGCATAATAGAATGAAACAAGATCAATGTGTTCAAGGTTTATGTAACTTAGATGAACAAAAGTTGTTTTGTCGACAACCACCTTGACAGCCGGAACACTGCTCGAAACATTAATAACATCTGCATTTTTTGTAATAGCAATAAAGACCTTTGTTGATTCTGTTACTGTTTCATTCACGTAAGTTTAATCCCCTGCGCAATATCTGCCTCTTTCACAGAAGCTACAGATCTCAAGATAATTTCAAATACTATTGTTGCTTCTCTAGCCACGACTAAGCTTACTGGCATAAAAAGAACAGAAGTATCTGATCTTCCCTTTCTAGTTGTAAGAAGATACCGTCATTTCTCATAATTTTCAACTTTCAGTTTATCTCTGCTATTGTTGTCTGGGGCAAAACTTGGAACAAGACTTGCAATCATCGGCCCAGAATTAACAACCTTCCTAAACACTAAGGCGCCTTCGTCATCAGTGTATACATAAGGACTAATAAATTCAATCTTTATGTCCCAGTCAATTACAGGTGCTGGTGCCGGCACAGGTGAAACAACCCACTTATTTCCCACATGTATTAAGTTGTAGGGCACGTTATTTACTGGAGTAGGTACAGTAACATCACGCAGCTGACCAAGTTTAGGAATCTGTCTTTCACCGTCTTTCATGTCGACAATTACTTTCCTCTTGTACATACCAGTCGAATCAAGTTCAAAACCATATATTTCTCCAATTTCCCCTTCCTTCTCAAAATCCTGTACGTCTGCCAAATCTTTCAATTCTGTTACTGGACATGCAACTGGTATGATTCTCGGCTTTGGACCACCACTCATTTTTTTATAAACAAAAATAAAATGATTTAATTTCCAACACAACACTAAAATCATGCATAACAACTGGTTTGTCATCCTGATTAGTTACAGATGTACTCAGTGACTCAAAGAAACTAGAACCTAATTTCTTAAACTGCGCAGGAAATCTAACAACCACACTTTCACAATAGGTTGCAGTTCCAGTTGGCACACATCTCAACAAAGTCGAAGGCTTTCCATTGTGTACATTCTCAGTAGTGTTTAGTTCTTTCAAATACACATTAAATACTGTGTGTACTGACAAACTGACAGGGCGTTTCCCAGTTATTTTAAGTTTTTTGGTCTTCATTGTTATAATACCAGACATAGCTTCATCTAAATCATCTGATCTCCACCAATCTTCGTCAATATAAATCCAAGTAAATATGCAAATATATCTGAGATCTTTAACCAATTTTGTGTCGGAAATTCTAATGTAACAAGTAAGTTAGCCGGATTTAAAGTTGCTTTAATTTTAAATTTACTTTGAAACCATTCAGCTATAGTACAAAAGTCATAATATCCAGGTGGTAAAGCTTCAGTTTTGTTGTCAAGATTTACTTTATTATATATATCATCTTCTACATTAAACCATTTTACTGTGTAGAACATTTCATGGATAGCTACAGCCTTGCTACCATCATGATTATCAATCCCATTAGTTAACCACACTGGTTTGCTAGTATCAAGATTTGTTAAGGTAATAAACATTTTTATTATCTCATATAAAAAGGATGGAATTTAAATCACCAACCATTACCACAATAAACGCATTTCAATTTAATGTGGATGCCAAATATAACGTTGCACCTACTTATGAACAGAAAATAATTCAGTTAAACCAGCTTGATATAGCTGTAAGTGAACAAGACCTATTTCAAGTCAAAGTACCAAATCCATTTGATCATTACCTAAACCCTCCAATAACAGATGACTCTACTGCAAGAAAGTGGTCCTCAAGTCCACTACAGATGTTTCAAAACCAACTCAACTTTGCAATACTATGTTCAATTACAGGCTGTGGTGTTTCATTCACAGACCACTTGAATCACTCAAACAAACTGATTAGGTCTGTGTATCGTTTCCATTTTTATTACCAGCTTAGACGTATACTGTCAGAACTGCATACACCTCTACCCACTGAATCCAGTTTCAACAGGTTTAACAACCCCATGGATATGAAAGCATTTGAACGGATTTGTAATGAATTTAACATAAGCACTAAGTATGACTTCACACAAAAACTTGATGATCACCATGGCATTGGTACATTATATTACGCTATGAGTCGCAGACAATACCCTCAAGATTACTACCCTGGTTACACTTCATTCTCATCAAAATCTGAAGTCTGGTTAGGATCAATAGAGCATAAACAGTCTAACGCCTGGACCACATTTATTTTAGATAAAACTGACGGGTTTACTCAAGCAGGAGTCGAGCGCGTAAATGAGTCTATCAGAACATATGTCTGGTGTATACTAGGTGCACAATCACTAACAAAATCAAATATTTTGAATGGAAGTGGAAAATTTGAATCTCAAAAACAGTTTCTCGCAAACCTGGAAGATTCAATTAATTCAACAGTTGATCTCCCATCTAGCATACAACGCTACCAAGACGTTCTCAGATATGCCAGATCAAAAGTTGACTTTGTAGTAGGCTTTGGGTTATACATGTTACCATCTGACCTTCAACTCCAAATGGGTACAATAACAAATTATAATAATGAAATCATTGTTGCAGGTGTTGGTCAAAAATTAGGACTCAATCAATCTGTAAACTTGGGAGCAACAACCACACATGTACAGTCATTAAAACCATTACAGACGGTAACACCCCCACACCGGCACTCATACAACCAGTACAGTCAACCCCTGACACACATGAGTCAGAAAGAACTGCATTAGTAATAGGTCTAACAGGATTAGGAGTATTACTTCTTTATCTGTTTCATTAAATAACCCACCATTAACCCTCCTACTGTCACCAAAAATACCCACACATGTTCTGCCATAAATCCTACTACCTTTGCTGTAGTACTAATAAGCCAGCTGAAAACTGTGCCTAAAATAGAGGGTAATGAATCCATTGCTTTCACAGCCAATTTCTTAAGCAAGACTGAAATATGAGACAACTGTTTCTTTACCCATGACTGTAAATCTTTTGGGTCTGTTGGAGTCGGTGGGCCTGGCGGTGCTGGAGGCAGAGAACCACTAACCCCAGGTCCCCCAGAGACAGCTAACACAACAGTACTAATAATAAACCCAAGAGCAGTAATTAAACTAGCAATTGTGATACCCTGTTCTCTGAAAAGTGTTTTCAATCTCTCAGCCAGAGTAGTGTCTTCATGAAGTATTTTCTGAATAGTTTCTCTAATTCTGTTGACCTGTGATTTTAGTTTTTGTCTTCCAATACTAATCACTTCTAACCGTCCAGATCTTTCTATCTGCAAATCATTTAATCTGTGTTGTATTCTTTCTTTCATTTCTGTGTCTGCTGTAGCCAGTTTTTCTTTTTCACGTTCTATGTGTTTATCAAGCTCACCCAGTTTGGCAACATTGTTTACCATCTCACCTCTTATTGTCTGCAGTGATTTATCCAACCCTATAATCTCTCTCATTGACAAAGGTGGATCATCTATTGTTTTCAAAGCGTCATTTATTTGTCCTTCAGTAAATGAGGTTTCTTGTATCACTGTGTTTGCTATTTCTGGTAGACTTGTTACAGGTGCCATTTCAATTTGTTGCCCTGTTGGTAACTTTGTTTGCGTGTCGTGAAGCACACTAACCAGTCTAGGCGTGACAAGAGACCCTCCAATACCAAGATACCTTGCCAACCCAGAGTTACCACCGACTTCACCTTTAATTGTACTTAAAGCTCTAAACTTAGAAGGATTGTTTTTATGTGTTAGATATATTGTCCCTCTGTCTGTATTTACAAATAAGTGTCCTTTATCATATTCAAATTGATTAGGATCTATTACATCTGGGCGCGCTCCAACACTGTCATAAAATGAGTTTACTTTGTCTTTTAACAGTTCATGATGCATACTAGAAGTAGTTACCATTCCAGTCATATCTGTGATACTGGTATCTGAGACATTCATGTCATCCATTTCAAAATCTTCATGATTAAATCCTCCCGCTGCCATTGTTTTATTAATTTATTATTTTTTATTGTGCATAATAAAAATGACACAGTCTTACGGATCAAAGTTATACCCATACAGAAAACTACGTGAACCCCTGGGTGTTAAGGACATTAGACAATCAATTGTCATCACAAACAATCCAAGTACCATAGACCAGAACCAAACACTTACAGTTAAGTTTCCAAACCTAGGTCCCAGTGACGTTATTGTTCCTGGCACTGCACGCCTAGCATTTAATATTGAACTATCATCAGACGCAGATGTAAACAGAACACTGGTTGACAATCTTGGCAGAGCAATTGTTAGAACTATTAAAGTAAAACTTGAAGGACAGGAAGTGTTTAGTCTTGATGACTCCGATGTATTTTACTGTTACAAAGATCTTTGGCTCACAAGAGAAGAACGAGAGGATCGTATTTATCAAGGCATACAATCTGATAATGTTGGTAAACTTCGAATCAATGCTGGAGATAAATCAACGTCAGCAGCCCAGGACGTTATATTAGCAGAAACATATGGAACCAGATTTTACATTCCACTTGAGTTTGAAATCCTAACAGCTCATTTGCCTTATTATCAAGGGGCACTGAATGACCGTCTGAGCTTTGAACTAACTTTCAATGACTACTCCAAAGTTATAAAATCATCTGATCTCAGTGCAACATATAAGATCTCTAACATTTCCTTGGAATATGAAATTGTCACACACACTGAACTAGCCAGACTCATTCAAAATCAATACCAGTCAAGACTTCCAATTTATTATGACAGGGTGATTAGACATAGTTTAATACCCAAAGACAAAAGCGACCCAGTGTGGAACATAAACTTGAACACACCTGCCAGGTCACTGAAAGGTATTCTTATGTTGTTTGTTGAACCGGTGAGTCCATACAAAAGAGATTCAGAAAAATTCTACAATCCAAAGATTACACATTTGTCTTGTACAATCGAAGGCCGTCCTAATCAAGTGTACGCTTCTGGAATGTTACCTTATCAACACTACGATGAGATCACAAAGTATTTTGCGGGTGGAAGGATTATAGATAAACCAGCAAACATTGTGTGCAAAGATCTACATCTGTATGACGTAAGGATTGGTCAATACCTTACAAATAAGTATGCTCTTTGGCTAGATCTTCGCAGTACAGATGATGATTACCTTCATGGGTCAGGTCGAACTGTTGAGAACGGCAGTGATGGAATAACAATTCAGATACAAAAGAAGGTTGAAACTGCTGCAGCAATAAATATATATTTGTACCTGATATATGACGCACAACTCAATATACAAGACAGTAGACTGAGTGGACACATATATTAAAATTATATTGTGTATTAAAATGAACCGTAGCTTAATGACCCTTGACCCACACTGTGGATTGTTTTGTGGTGCCACAGGGTGTGGGAAAACTGAATTTATTCTTAACCTATTACAAACAAGATACATACACCACTTTGAAAACATTGTAATATTCTGTCCTACAATCAAACACAACAAAGCTTATCACAACCGTTTATTCATTTGGACTGACAACAACATTTACTTAGTTGACCCTGAAAAGAAACTAAACGACTACCTACAATATTTTTACAAGCAATTTGAAGGGCAGTCAACGTTGTTTATTGTTGATGACTGCTCAGCAGAGAAAGACATTGTCAAGAAGAGAAACACATTAGCAGAACTTGCTTTCAATGGCAGACACGCAAATGTCAGTGTATGGATTCTCACTCAGAAATATAATACTGTACTGAAAGATTTTCGAGAACAGTTAAAGTTTATCTGTTTGTTTTACTGTAAGGATCGTGACAGCTTTGAAGACTGTCTCAGAGAAAACGATGTCATCCCAAATAAGCATGAATGGGATGATGTAAAAAATAAACTGAAATCAACTAAGCATCTAAAACTTATTTTAAAGACAGATCAGCCCACAGGGTATGGGTTAGTAAATTAATTTATTCTTTTGTTTGTCTAATAAAAATGACAGACGGACAAATCATACAGGTGCTTGATCTCACACACCTTTTCAAAGATGTTATGCACTTTACTGACTTAATATCACCCAAACAAACTAACATAAGTCTTTCAGCACCATCAGAAATATATGCTACATATAGTGTGACTTTGGATTATGTTGATGAGCTTCCAGATGTGGAGCGCATGACAGTTGATTTAAAGACACCTACTTTTAAAGTTGATGATACCAACTATGGTTGGTTAGGAGAAGTTTGTTATAGCATATTTAAACAACTGTGCAAACTAAATGTTTATATTAACAGTGTGACAGTTAATAAAGTGGTATTACACAAGGTGAGCCAGCGGTAATATTTTTTATTTTATTATTTTGTCCGACAAATAAAAATGATGGACAATGTTCAAAACCCTGGCCCATCAGGCTCGTCAAGCTTAAGAAACGTGTTTCACACAACAGACTTGCCTATATCAAATACTAATAATGTCTATGAATCAATAGAAAGATCTTTTTCTGTCATACAAGATAATCTTCTTACAGGCAGTGTGAAGATTCAGATTGTTGCAAAAATAGAATTCACTAGAGTAGACGGTGAAGTGATTGTATCGTATATTTCGACAAGACAACACACAGTTAACACAAGAAGAGAATTAGAGAACGTGTTTAGAGACAGACTATTACCTGACTTCCTCCAGGCAATTGACAGTGCAAAAATGAAGGGGTCTGGTTGGCACGAAGGACATGTACACGAACTACAACTAAAGCAGTCAAGGTATCATCCTATTTTAGGCAAATCATGGATACCACTGCCAACAGAGGTTGCAAACAAAAAGGCTGTCGTTAATATACAGAACAAAGACAATTTCTGTTTCATGTGGTGTGTGCTTGCTAAATTACACTTTGTAAAATCAAGACCTGATCGCGTATCTAACTACATCAAATTTGTAAATGAACTCGATTTTAGTGGCATTGAGTTCCCTGTTAAAATAGAGGACATAGACTTGTTTGAAAAACTAAATCCTAGTATATCTGTAAATGTGTATGTGTGGGATAATGAGTCTGAGAACAAGTTACAACCAATTAGAGTATCACCACTGGCACCAACCTATGGGCAGTCAGAAGATAGACATGTTGATATGTTGCTAATAGGCCCTTTCCGGTGATAACAATAACTTCCACTACACAATTATCAGAAATATGTCACGTCTAATTCATGGGCATACAACAAAACACAATGGCAAACAGGAAGTTTGTAAAAAATGTTTACAAAGATTTTCTTCTATTAAAATAGTACATAATCACATCCTACATTGTATATCAGCTGATGACATACAAACTGTACTTAAGTATCCAGATCCTGGTAGTCAAGTGTATTTTAAAAACTATGGGAATCAGCAAAAGCTGCCGTTTGTAGTGTATGCTGATTTTGAATCATTAGTAGTACCATATGAAGGTCCTGTTCCAGAGTCATTACCAAAGACTATGAAACTAAGTGACCAAGTGGTGTGTTCTTTTGGATACATTATTGTTAGGTCAGACGGTTTGCATTCAGAACCTGTTATCTACAGAGGTGAAAATGCAGCATGTCTGTTTTTAACAGAAATGAGACATCTGTACAGTCAGGTAGTACAATATCTCACAACATGTCAGATGCCTTTGGTGATGGCAGAAGAAGACAAACTGAAATTTGATACAGCTGAGACGTGTTGGATTTGTGAACAGCCTCTGGGGGGTGATAAAGTTCGTGACCATGATCACATAACTGGACATTACAGAGGTGCTGCACATAACAATTGTAACTTATTATTAAAAACCGATCCTAAGACATATAAGTTACCAATCTTTTTTCACAATCTCAAAGGATATGATTCACACATCATCATGCAGGCTGTGGATGAGTCTTACAAAAAAAATTAGTTGTATTGCCCAGACAACTGAGAAATACTTGACTTTTAGATTGGACAACAAATTAGCATTTTATGACTCCATGCAACATTTGTCTTTAGGTCTTGCTAGTCTTGCAGAAGGACTGACTGAGTATCCAATAACGAGTAAATATTTTGAGCCAGACTTGATTAAGAAAGGTGTGTATCCGTATGAGTACATTGATCACTGGGTTGTGTTTGAGGAAACAAGACTGCCACCAAAAGAGAAATTTTATTCTACACTAACTGGAAAAGGTATTTCTGACTCTGAATATCAACACGCACTTGATGCGTGGGGGAAGTTAGGGTGTCAGACAATTGGTGACTACCATGACCAGTACTTGAAAGCAGACGTTTGTTTACTAGCAGACGTATTTGAAAGTTACCGTGAAAAGGGTTTGTTGCACTACAAGCTTGACCCTGCTTGTTACATAACTAGTCCTGGCATGACATGGGATGCATTTTTGAAATCCAGTAAGATATCTCTAGACCTGTTGTCTGATCGTACGATGGGTGAAATGGTGGAACGTGGATTGAGGGGAGGGATTAGTATTGCAGCAAATAATTATGCCAAGGCCAACAACAAATATCTGGACGGACATGGTGACCTTGGGTTTGACCCCTCGAGGTCAAGGTCATTCATTACGTACTTGGACGCTAACAATTTGTATGGCTGGGCGATGTGTGAGTTATTGCCCTTGAAAAACTTTTGTCTGTATGATTTGTCACAGTATGATGTAACAGAGTCAGGGTTAACAAACAATATTATGAATCTTGACCGAAACGACATGAAGGGTTGGATCTTTGAAGTCGCCCTGGAGTACCCACATCATCTACATGATTACCATAATGATTATCCGTTGGCAGTTGAGAAAATGAGTATGACAGGGAAAAAAGAAGACACTAAACTTGTGCCAAATTTGAATGACAAATTTAATTACGTTTGCCACTATCGCTTGTTACAGTTTTACATCAGACACGGGTTAGTACTAAAGAAAGTTTGATCAGAGTGCTTTCATGAAAGATTACATAATGAAGAACACAACCCTCCGTGCCAGAGACGGCAACACTGCATTTGACAAAGACTTCTTTAAGCTTATGAACAATGCCTGTTTTAGCAAGACTATGGAAAATCCTCATCATCGCAAAGATGTGAGACTGGTCACAACTGAATTGGGTGCAATTAAACTCACAGGCAAGCCACAGTACACAGGGTACAAAGAGTTTCATTCATCATTGTATGCAGTGTCACTCAAAAAAAAGATTGTCAAACTGGACAAGCCAGTATTCATTGGTATGGCAATTCTTGAGTTGTCAAAACTGTTGATGCTTGAATTTTATTATGATTACTTCAAACCAAAGTATCCTGAGTGTCGATTGTTATACACTGACACTGACTCTATGATCATTGATGTGTGTACTGAAGACTTTTATGAAGACATGAAAACAGAATTACACATGTATGACACGTCTGACTACCCTAAAGAACATCCACTGTTTAGCACACAAAACAGGAAAGTGCCTGGTAAGTTTAAGGATGAACTAAATGGTGTGCCTATAGTTGAGTACGTTGGTCTGAGATCAAAAATGTATTCTATACTGCACCAAAAAGGTAGTCAGTCCAAAGCCAAAGGAATTAAAAAAACAGCAATAAAAAATAAAGACATTCGTCATGAACATTACAAGCAAGTGTTAGATGGTGCATTAATGCCTGATTATCCAAACAAGTCACTGAGATCAAACAAACATAATCTTGAAATGATTCAAACACACAAAAAGTCACTTGCAGTTGGGGACACGAAACGAGTGTTTTTCAGTAAGGAAAAAGCTTATGCACCAGGTCATTATAGGCTTAAGTTATCTGAAGACATAGCTGATGAACTGGTTGATGAATTAATTGACAACTTAGTTACTGAAATGAGTAACGGTGTCTGGGGGAATAATTTGTAATTCTTCTCTGACAAATGCCCTCTGTGGTGCAGGGTCATACAGATAATATATTGTTGCGTCAGGATTGGGGACTATTTTTTTTATATTGTGTACAGACGTTGACCAGATGGGGTCTGTTGCCCTGCGTCTGTCGTCGTTCTCAGCCTCCCCTGGTTGATATAAATATCTCACCTGTTTAGTAAATAAACTTGTGTCTGGTGCTGGGGTTGGGGTTGGTCCTGTTTTTGGTTCTGTAATTGTTTTCAATTTAATAGCATCAGCAGGCTTAGGGTGTCCTTCATTATTCATTGCTTTTATCACATGTGGTAATCTCTTTACCCATTCAGTGTTACGGGTGTCATGCATGAGTTCCTTAGAATACTGGTAACTGAAAAGTCTTTCTGATAACTGTTTGTTAAAGTTCTCTACAATTGCCTGTGATCTGTGTACGCCTGGAATGCCTCGTCTGACCAGTACACCATGCTTAGCAAATAACTGATTAACTGCGCCCTTAAATTCAGATCCATCATCAACTTGCACTAGTCTGGGGTATCTTAAAGGGCCTCGACTATATATTTTTGATAAAGCATTCGCAACTGTGTTAGCAGTTTTGTCAGATATGGGTTCGGCATCTTTATACCTTGAAGCAATGTCTACAACAGTTAATGCGTACTTGTATCGTTTCTTTCTTATTGTATCGTGTGGAAGAAACAGGAGGTCCATTTGGTGTGTGTCATTTGGTGATGTGTTTTGAAAATGGGGTCTTGTTATTTTTCTTGGAGCAGGGAGATATATTTGCCAAATTGCCTGTCTCTGTAACCATTGTTTGACCTGATTGAGTGTTATATCTCCGCCCACAGCGGCATGTAATTTCTGAATAGCAGTGTTACTTTTCCAGTACACTGATGGGGAGTAATATATTTTTGATAGTTTATTTTCGGCTGTCATTTTTTCTAGCAATGAAAACTCCTGTAAAATAAACTAATGTCATTCCCACTAGAACAAAGATTATTTCTCCATTTCTTTGTTCTGAGCTTGGTTGATAGTAGTCGCTAAGTTTTGGTTTTGGGATAGACATATCATTACCAGTGACTAAAAAATACTCACGGATTGCGTCGTCTGTATTTGAAAACGTATGTTGTGCGTGACCTTCAAGCTTCAATCTTTCATTGATGAAATCAAGTTTCTCAATTCTTTGTTTTTCATACGCCTGTTCTGCCTGTGCTAATTTTTCTGACGCTTCATTGTGACGTTTCATTTCTTCCACAGATTCTTCTCTACCCATTTTTGAAAAGAGATAGTTTGAACCACTGAATGCCAATGCGTTAACAATGGCCCCACCAAACATAATAGCTATTGATGCCATAGTTTTTTATTTACATAGAAACATTTTTTGGAATAATTCCTTGCTTGACAAAAAAATCTTTTGTTGCAATTGACGCTGTAACAACTGCAATTAGCTTAACTGAATCTTCAATGTCTAATCTGCTCAAGTCTACAGACCTCATTTTGAGTAGATTTTTTGCAAGCATAGAATAAGCTACTGCTAATCCACTGATTACGGCAGAATGATACACAAGGTTCATTAAATTCTTTGAGTCATTCATTTTCTAAGGCAATAAAAATTAAAATAATAAATTTATTAGTGCATGATAAATGGGTCAACGGCTTTGGGTGTTACTGGCAATGTGGAGACTTCTGTTTTTGATGATGGAGTGTTTAATTTTTTGGACACTGTACGAGTCTGTGGCTTGTATTTTTTGTATAATTGGTAAGCTACAAAACCAGATCCGACAACAAATGCGGCAACTACATATTTTGCTGTTTCAGAATTAGACTGGGTTGAAGGTCTTTCACTTTGATGAGGGTGTGACAGGGGTGTTGGGAGTCCTGCCAGTTCTGATGGTCCTAACGGTCCTAACGGTGTTGACGGTGGGTCACTTACATGAACCTTTTCTGTTAGTGCCTGTAGCTGTAACTTTTTCTGCTTGTTCCATTCAGCTAACCTTTTCCCTGCCTGAACCCTTCCTGCATTTTTAATTTTTGTCACTGTGTGAATCGAGGTCTGGGCAGGGTCCGGTACAGTGTTCATCTGTGGGGTCGTTTGGGGGGTCGTCTGTTGGTCGTCCATTTTGTTCAGCAAAAATATTTAATTTTGTAAAATCGATATGGCTGCTAGTTACAATTAATGTTACCAGAGGAGCCAGCAAATTACCAAACCTGTAGAATAAAAGGCAAGCTAATTTACCAATTGCACTCGTTACAATGGGGTTACTCTCGAGGTCATTTGTGAGATTTTCAATGTCTACAGGAAGGGCATAACTCACAACTTTTGAATACAAGCAGACAATTGATTTGCTCAAATCACGGGTCATTAGTGAAGCCATGTGTTGTTCATATTTAGAATGAAGTTTAAATAAATCATCAGCCGTGAGGGATTGTATATCTTCGGTTGAATATTGCTTTCCGAGATAAGTTTTGGAATGACCAGAAACCACTACAGATAAAAGTCTTTCCCGTTTCGAATCTAAGTCTATGTTTTCTAAAGCGCTGATATCATTTAATAATAATATTTCATTCGAATCCATTTTATAATGCAATTAAAAAAAAAACACTTTATAAACACATTTGTTTCTTTGTCAGTAAACCAGGCATAAATATATAAGCCCTTACATGTAGAACCGTTTTGTAAATGACTGCTCTCTTTTGAAAAGAAACATGTCCCCCTGTTGAACTTTGACATCACTTAGCGATTTAAAAGGCTATAGCTATTGAAAGGCCTTTGACGGCTGAGAGCTTTTCAAAAGCACAGTCCCGTTGCGGCTGAGTGTCTGAATTAAAAAGAAATGGAATGCCGCCGCTATTGAATAGCAGGGTGTGAAACAATACAAAAGGCAAACAAACC
The DNA here is from genome assembly GCA_036245525.1 of Semisulcospira habei. Taxonomy (NCBI): domain Eukaryota; kingdom Metazoa; phylum Mollusca; class Gastropoda; family Semisulcospiridae; genus Semisulcospira; species Semisulcospira habei. The sequence goes on from BTPG01000004.1 coordinate 236,407,841, forward strand.
GTGACACTACCTGGCAGCTCAGGCTTACGGTAAATTGTACAGACATGAGTGTCTGTAAGTGTGTTTGTTTATGTGTACGTCTGTTTGTAAGTGTGTTTGTCTGTATGTTTGTTTGTTTGTACGTCTGTTTGTAAGTGTGTTTGTAAGTGTGTTTGTAAGTGTGTGTGTGTGTAAGTGTGTGTGTGTGTAAGTGTGTGTGTAAGTGTGTGTGTAAGTGTGTACATGTGTGTGTGTGTGTGTGTGTAAGTGTGTGTGTTAGATATTACTTGTTGGTTTCTTATCAAACTGTTTTCCAGCTGTCTGTATAGTACAGAGTATAGGCCACCGTTTGATTTCTCGGGAACCAGTCATTGAGTAAATATGAAGTCAATTTCGAAACTCTTCTTGTGTGTATTGTCACCTCTCAGCAAATAGCCTTTCAAAGCTGTAGAGCCGGATTATTCATAAACTGAAGTGTCCCCCTCTCACAGTTGAATAGCGGCGTGCCGCACTGAGCGGCGTGTGGCAACACAGGTGGCTTACAAATGGCATGCGCCACAGATTAAGACTTCTGTAACGTACTCGCTGAGATCCTTCATGAATATCGAGATAGGGGTGGTGCATATTGAGAAACTATCGAGATAGGTGTTGTGAATACAGACTTAAGCATGGCGCATATCGATCTAGGGATGGTACATATCGATCTAGCTATGAATACAGACTCAAGCATGGTGCATATCGATCTAGCAGCTATGAATATTTTATTCTGACGCGTCGTGTCCTTCATGTCTAGAGTGCTGGCGATGGGCTGTGTTTACGTACATAGTAACATTGCGACAGTGGACATATGAGCTAATTAAGAGAGATAGAAAGAAAGAGAGAATTGAAGTATTATTAACACAATGACTGAGTTAACCCCTTAAGTATTATTTTTGATTTTCATAAAAATGTGGCTGTTTAAATAATAATGATTTAGGGGTAACTTCCAATGGTATTTACTCTGTGCGGGGGACATGGTTAATGGAGGGTCAAAAGTTATAATTAAGAGGGTTAACTCAGTCATTATGTTAATGAAGCTTCAATTCTCTCTTCCTTTCTATCTCTGACGGGACACTGATGACTGTGAGTTGTGGTGACGGGATACTGATGACTGTGAGTTGTGGTGACGGGACATTGGTGACTGTGAGTTGTGGTGACGGGACACTGGTGACATTAACCCATTTAGAACCGACGCACTACAGCAGGTCTTGGGTCGACCATGATAATTCGAGGGTAGTGCCAGATTAGCTTTTTGCCTGATGGCCGATGCGAAGCTAATCTGGCACAAGGTTACCCTTGAATTATTACGGTCGATCCATCTACTGCAACTGGTACATAGTCGTCACACCTGTAAACTTTGGGACTGCGACCTTGTCGTTAAATTGGTTAAACAAACTGAATACTGACAGCCCAGTAAGTATGTGTGTTTGTGTGTGTGTGTGTGTGTGTGTGTGTGTGTGTGTGTGTGTGAGAGAGAGAGAGAGAGAGAGAGAGAGAGAGAGAGAGACTGACTGACTGACTGACTGACTGAAACTTTATTTATCAAGGATTGAGATATTAGGCGCACAGGCCTTTCTTCCAATCTGTCCTTGCTACATCTACTGACATATAATAACAGGCAAAGCTACATTACATTCACAAACATCATCGAAAGTAATGCGAATTACAACACTACAAACACTACAAACAGCAACAATGATTTAGCAAAACACAAAGGTACCCATAAGAAGATGTTTGCACGTGTCATAATATCCGTTTGCGGGAGCCCTCCCCAGACACTCCCACCCGGGGGCACGCCACAAGTGTACTTTCACTCGAACGACATGCTAAGCACATCGTTTGAATAAACTGTACGCCGGCACTGTATCCCCTGAAATCCAGGGGGAAAAAACGGATTTGTTCAATAGCATGTCCGTTGAAAGGTCCTGGTAAATCAAAGTGGCACAGTTGGAGTGCGCCTGAGTTGATCAGTGTTCAGGTCGTACTCCATAGGCAATAGATTTCCCTGTCCCCCATAACCCGCCCGTTAGGGCCGTCCATGATCACCTCGGTGCTGTGGACGTTAAACCCGAACTAACCAACCAACCAACCGTATCCCCTGACCAGGTCTATACGGGAAGCAGCCCCACAAACGGCACGTGAGCGCAAATGGTATGATAAAAAATAATAGTTGCATAAAAAGAAATTGGGGAGTAAAATATATTATATTTAGACAACACGAAATAATTAAATTTACGTTGCCTTGGATAAGTGCTTGTACAGTTTTGCTTTAAACGCAGCTAGGGAATTAACTTGTTGTAGATGCAGAGGAAGGGAATAGACCTACTTCGGAATTCCGCGCCTACTCTCTAACCACATGATTTAGAGAGTTAACTCCCATGTTACTGGGATCAAAATGGTGGAGAAGAAAGCATGGCGATTGAGCGAGCTACAAAGGTTTTTGCAAGAAAGAGGAGTTTGTGTTGGCCAAAGCAGAAAAGCAGAGCTTTTTGATCTCGTACAAAAGGCTCTTGACATTGGACTACCCGTTGATCCCGAGTGCTGTGTTGAAGATCGGGTAGAATTGATCGGAGTAAAGCTCAAAGATGGGAACATCGAACTGTCGAACCCTGCTTTGTTATCTGGTACTACAGACCTGAATATTTTGCCAGAGTTCTCTATATTCGACATCTGTACATATTTACTAAATCAGAACATGAACTTATCAGCCATAAGGGACTACAGACGATCAGAAGCCTATAGCCTGATGCAAGATGGTTATGTGAACAGCTTGGAAACAATCCAAATGACTGATGGCTATTTCGCAGTGAAGGCCTCAGTCAAACCAAGGACAAGAGACAGGGATCCTGTTACCAAAGCCCCATTTTATTTTACATGGTCTATTCTGACAAAATTGGATGTTGACAAGAGAAGCTGCATTTTATCTGCATTTTGCACCTGCAAGGGGGGGGGGGGGGGGTGAGTCAATTATTTTTTAAAATAATTTATGTAGTGTATTTTTATGGATACTAGTCTATGCAAGCAACCGGTCCGTTACTTTTAAATTTTTTTGTTTCACTTGTTCGTTTGTGTTAAATCGGATCGTGGCAGAAAATAACCAAAAATGATGGGTCTTGCTATTCTACACTAGAGGTAGAACCTAGTAGTATGTTGTGTAGATTCAAGATGGTATTGATCGTGCTGGTAAAATCTATACATGTATCACAGTATTGTATGGTATTTATTTTAAAAACCTTTTACCCTCATGTTAAATCTTAATGAGGGTCACCGGACCCATGGCAACGGTTTCCGTGCCTACCAATTCTGAGTACTTTTTGTGCTCTTAGTAAGTACTGTGTGTTTTGTTGCGCAATTTAAATAAGTACATGCACGTGTTCATGTGATATATGGAATTTTACTCCAATGCAGCGTTCAGGATATCTGCTGTCTGTTTTGCATTCTCCCCAAGCGCAACGTTTGACTGAAGGCATTTTGTTAAAAATGGCATTGTGCGTTCCCTGTAACAGGGGAGTTAACTCTCGAAATCATGGGGTTAGAGAGTAGCATCGGAATTCCGGATAATGTCCATTCCACAGGAAACCACCTGAGTATGACAAACTGGATTTATACAAATCAATGCGGGGCCGTTTTATGCTCAGGTTGCTCCGAGAGGTGCTGTATCTCTTCTCAGTAAGAGTAAAGAGTTCCGATAAGTAGCCGGGGGCCTTACCGTTAAGAGCTTTGTGCACTAGTACGCACTTGTTAAATACTAAGTGTTTGTCAAGAAGGAGTCCAGCTGCCTCGAGCCTCGCCTCAGTGGGTAGAGATGAGTTAGGAATAATTAGTTTGGCTGCTCTCCTGTATAGCGAATTTATTTTCTTGAACTGGACCTCGCTGCAGCCATCCCAAACTGTTGAGGCATAATCAATGTGGGGCTTGATGTATCCATTGAAAAATAGTTTACGCGTGTTCAGATTAATGACCGATTTCAGTTTAGATAGTAAAAATAATTTGTTTGAAATTGTCTTTCCGATGTGTATGAGATGAGGCTGCCAACTAAGTTGGTTATCTACAACTACCCCTAGTAAACGGTGCTGCTGTACTTGCTCTATGGGGACAGCTTCAAATGAGAGGTTTAGAGGCGCGGGTTGCAGCTGATGTTTCTGACGTGTTGTGACTAGCATGCTTTTTGTTTTAGTTTTTGTTTGGTTTTTTTTGTTTTTGTTTTAGTTGGATTGACTATCATTCTATTTCTACTGCACCATTCAGAGACTTCTTGTAGGCTCTGCTGGAGGATGTTGGTTATGTCAGCTACAGTTTTACCGGATGTGTGTAGCGTTGAATCGTCAGCAAACATGTCACACTCAGCACTAGCACATGTGATGTATAGTGGTAAATCATTAATAAATATACTTCGTGAACAGCGATAAAAGGGATACCAAACGTATCATCGGACGATAATCGTTCCTGGCAAAACATGGACAATTGATCCGATATTACATACGCTGACGGATCAGGGCTGTTGGAAGTAAGTAGCTGTTCTGGAGCTGAGAGAAAGCAATTGCTTATGCTTTCCGCAGAGAATTCGTGTGCAATGATATGAGTCTGCCTGCGCGTGTTGCTTGTTAGAGTATTCAAAGCAGTCCAAACAGAAGCAGGAGATTTTTCGTTCTCAATTGTGACCTGCTCCCACAAAAGGTACCTTAAGTCGCTTTCAGCCAAATGGAGCTACAGGCCGAAAAGTGTGCAGGGGGTCATCTTCGATCAGTTCGAGTGATCAACTTTAAATGCATGTTTCTCGCTTAATAACAGGTCCACAACAATAGTTTTTGCATCAAGTTAATTTGTTTTGCTTGTAGATTGTAATTATGTAATATCTCAAAACTCAAAATTTCCGACTTATGTTCCCTTTTGTGGGAGCAGGTCACAATTGTCTTTTCAACAAATGACTTTTGAGCTTCTCGAACTAAGTACTTAACTTTGTTACGCAAACGTTTAAACTCAGGGAAGTTCTTTTCTCGTTTAGCGGTGTTTCGTGCCTCCATAGTTTGTTTTATTTCCTCCGTTATCCAGGAGGGAGGCTCGCGGCGTCGGACTCAGCTTCCTTCTTAGCGGCGCGTGTTTATTCAGCACTGACCCCGAGGAACAGATCAAGCCATACGGTGAGCGCATTATCAGGGTCAGTGCAGTTATACACTTGATCAAATCCGGCGGCATAGCTTAGATCATGTAAGAAAGCATTCGTATTAAGCTTTTTAAACGATCTGTACTTTATATACGAGTGCTGGTCCCGACTTTGTTTTGCGGGCAGATTGCACGACCATGTACAGGCGATGGGAAAGTGGTCACTGACGGCTAATGAAGAAACATTAGTTTCCGCTACTGCTGTTGGGTTATTAGTGTAAATGTGGTCCATGATGGTGGCTGCAGAGCGTGATACTCGCGTTGGAGATTTAATCATCTGCTTTAGCCCGAAAAGAGTGATCGCTGATTGCCATGTAGGCTTGGGTTTCAGCATATCGATGTTAAAGTCTCCCAGAATGAGAACGTTTTTACCGGTGTCGTTCACTTTATCCATCACTTGTACAAAGTCGTCATACCAGTCAGCAGTAGCAGCTGGATTTCTGTACATAAAGGCGACAAGGATGGGAGAGGAATGCGATATTTTCACCTCCAGCCACACACACTCTAGCTCTCTGGACTCAAGGTCTTCACGTCTGCGTACCATATTTCGGATAGAGCTATGTACATAGACAGCTATTCCAGTGTGTCCAGGGTAGCCTGGGTCACGCCGGATTAGAGAAAAGTTAGGAATAAGTAAGCTAGCATCACTGATGTTTGGGCCCAGACGTGATTCCGTGAGACCAAAGAGATGGAAGTGCCGATGGCTCATTTAAAAATAAACCAATATCGGGGACCTTATGAAACAGGTGAAAAATATTAAGGTGTCCGATTTTCACTCCAAGTGTTTGTACGCTAATTGAAGCTTTCGGCATCGCTTCTCGTCAGTTCGCGTTAAGGTAAAAGTCACTGTAAAAAGCCTCTATGATCTCAAAATGGGATCACATACACAAAAATGCACGATGATCTCAAAGTGGGATCACATACACACACAGTACGGTTAAGTCTCTCGTGCCAAGAGAACTTGGAGTCCACCCAAGAAAACAAAAACAAAAAAAAGACAATTCACTGGCTAAAGGCCAGAAGGTCACTGTGACTTCCGTAGTCAAACAGTTCTCAGTGTGCTGCCTCAAAGGCAAACACACAGCTAATGTCAAAACAGTCTGTAATATTTCGCAGTTCCGATTACCAGAAATTAATCATTATTTACGAAACACGGTATACTAAATAAAAATGTCTTAGTGCTACAGCACTTGTTAAAACACATCCACAGAAATTCAAACGTTTCTGTTATTATTTCAAATTAAGTCCACACAACCTACACAAGGTCTCACACTCCTATGCACATAGGAACACACGCTATTATCCGCGGCTCGCGTATTGCGGGCTGAATCGTAGTCAAGATTAATAAAGTAAAAAAAAAAAAAAAAAAAAAAAAAAAAAAAAAAAACCACAACCCAACAACAACATGTCATAGTTTTGAATGCTACGCGCTAAACCAAGTAAACTGAATGAGAATTGTCAGCATAAACGCTATGTACACAGCAAGGGCCGGGGCGTCTTAGAGCTACCTAACACACTCACTGGGCCGAGCAGACACGGATTAAATTAATTTTCATTACACCACAGCTTGGGGCCTCAGACCACCCATCAAGTAGGGTAACTGCCAATGAGGGAAGGGTGGCGGGTACGGCTGGAAAGGCGGCTGGAAGACTGGATACGGTGGCAGTCCGGGGTGTGTGGCCTGGGGCCAGGGAACGATGGGGCGGCCGTAATTTCCGTAGTAGGACGAAAAGGCGTGATGGTCCACGGCTACAGCGTCAGGTCGATGGTACAATGGCTGTAGGGAAGGAATGCTGGCACCAGTGGTGACATCTGCATGTGAGTTCTCTGTAGTAACGGTGGCGCGAGATGTCATGTCAACGGGAGGCTGGCTGTTGTGGTTATTGGGGACGGGGACAGCTTGGCGAGAGACAACCGCCCTGTCACCGTTATTGCTGCTCGCCAACACTGAAGTCTCCCACCGGCGGGCACTTGCAGACTTTGACTTCTGCTCGGTGCTGTTTGTGGGACCTGGAGTTAAGTCCCGAGAATTAGAGACAGGCCCAAAGAACAGTGGTGGGTAGGCTTGCTCGTACTTTACGGTCTGTTGGTTACGGTGGCTACCACCCTGTTTATTTACGGGAACATAGTGCATGTCTTTGGACGAGCCTTGTTCACGCTGCATACGAGTGTTAGGCAGAGCTTCATCTTCGGCGTGATATAAAAACCGTTTCACCTCACGGAGCAGAACACCTGCACCTCTTTCACTCAGATGCAGTTTGTCACTGCTAAAGAGAGCAGCAGCAACTTGTCCCTGTGGCGTGTAGAAGGCCTTTTCTTGGAGGAAGAGCACTTTCTCACTGACACAGTGTTCGGCCAGGCGCTGGTTGACAGTTTGTGTTATTTGTAGTGACCGTCGACCCTGGGGGAGGACTGCAGTGTAAGCAGAAGGGTATGCACGGCGGATCTGCTTGGTGAGACGTTGGAAGTTCTGCAGAACCACCTCCGTGTCGTGGCCCGAGGCGCAGTCGTTTGTACCCACGTGGACCACAACACGGTTTATGTCCTCACGGAGGTCACACGTCTCTAGGGTTGCAGCCAGGTCACCAGCCTTGACCCCACGCAGCGTACGCACGCACGTGGCCCCGCTAGGATCAAGCCGGCGGCGATCCACCCGCTGTAGATTGGAGTCGCCAATCAGTAGGGCAGACACTTTACCCGGGGGCGGCAGACGGAAGCTGAAGAGTCGCGGGGCTTGTGGCGGCCGGTCCTTGATGGGATTAGCTCCCATATCTTCGCCGCTGGCCCCACCTGCCGTAGACTCGCACGTCTCCTGACTGAACGTAACGGGATGCTCAGTAGAGTCAGCATGGGTAAGCTGTTCTTTCAGGACGACAGGGGGAGGGGAGGAGGCGGCTGAGAGAGGAGTCGTGTTTTCAAATGGAGGGATGGAGTCACCAGCGGGTGGAGGTCGTGTGATACCCTGTTTCTGCCTAGCCAGTAGTTCTTTCTGGCGGCTCTCAATAGCGTCGACCTTTCCCATTTTGGTGATGAGTCTAGAAACTTGCCTTTGCAGATCGCTATTTTCTTTTTGTAGGGCGTCGATTTCCGCTTTCAGGTTCTCGCGTAACTCCTTTTGCTGGTTTTCGAACTGCAGTTCAGGTCTGTTATCATGGCAGTCACACAAGTGAAACAAGGGGTTCCTACCGCTGGCTCAGTACAAAGGTCACAGCACTGAGGGGAACATTGGGTCGATGTGTGCACAGTCTCTGAAGTGACGTCATTTGAGACGAGGCCTTGGGCTGTTTCATCATTTACCTCGTCCATCGAACTGGCCAAAGTCTTGCTAATCTCCTCTTGCCTCCGGACACTAGACAGGGTCGAGTCACAGGTGGGACCTACGTGAGGTCATCCCTCCAGCTCTTCTGAGAGTGAGTCTGACTGGGACCAAGACACCAAGAGTACCGTACGAGAACGAGGACGTCCGTGCCAAAGAGACAGGACGGCAATAAGCGTACGACGAAGGACTTTCACGCCTAGACGTGAGAAGGACCAACGTAACCAGGCAACAACATCAAACAGGTTGGAGGCAATGTGAGACTAAGACCTAGCCTGGCAAAGATATTGTGATACGTGTGTGTGTGATACTAGAACAGTGTACATAGTTGATAATCATTTAAGTCGTTCTTTTTCATTTATAGTGTATAAAGGTTACTTTAGAAAGGGAGCCCGTGTGTTGTGTTTTACCGCATGAATGCGGCCGTCTGAGTCAGTGGCGGTGTATGCGTCTGTTGCGTGAGAGTCTGTGCGTACGACTGTGGGCAAGTCTGCGTGCGTTACAGTCAACTAGTCTATCTGAACAAGAGTAGGGCTGAAAACTTGCTTCTGAAGGGACAAGAGACTCGGCAACTGAGAGGAAATGGTCGTTAAACATGTCTGCAGTCAGATCAGAAGGGATTAAAGGAGATTTGTTACACTTGCCTCTAGTCACTACGGCCATAGCACGCCAGAGCGTGGACATGTCTTTGTCTTGTTTAATCAAGCGATCAATGAAAGATTTTTTAGCCTGTCGCACAAGAGATTTTACGCGATTACGCTCACGCTTAAATTCAGTGAAGCGCTTCTGCTGTCTCAGATCATCTCTCACCCTCATGGCTTGAATGATGTCTTGAGTAAGCCACGGCGGGAGCGATGCGTGTTTGACGCGTCTCCTCCGCAGGGGCGCATGTTTATTTAAGATCTTAAGAAAGATGGTATACCAAACAGACAGAGCGCTGTCAGGGTCAGATTTACTAAATACTTCATCAAAAGGTGCGCTGTTAAGATCAAACAGAAACTCGCTATCATTAAAACTTTTAAAGGAGCGATAGGTGATATACGTATGACATTCTTTCTTTGCTTTAGGGAGTTTAGTAGACCACGTACAGCGGATGGGAAAGTGGTCGCTGATACTAAGGTTACCGACAGACACATTATGAACAGACTCTGGCTTGGTTGTGTATATATGATCTATGAGTGTGGATGTTGTTTGTGTGATCCGTGTGGGTGAAGTGATTAACTGTTGCAGACCCAACAACGTTAACGTAGAGTCCCACGCATGGTGAGGCTTTAGCATGTCTATGTTAAAGTCTGCCATGAGGATGACATTGGAGTTGGGATTACAAGCTTTATCACACATACTAAGGAAATCATCATACCACTCAAAGTTCGCAGCAGGGTTGCGGTACAGAAAGCCGATAAGAAATGATGGACATTGGGGGGCCTTCAGCTCAAGCCACATACACTCAACATCTTTGGTTTCTAAATCATGTCGTCTACGTATAAAATCTTGAATAGACGAGTGAACATAAGCAGCTAATCCTGTCTGTCCATGGGCCGTATGATCACGTCTCATGACAGTAAATCCAGGAACTTGGATGGATATATCTGATATATTTGAATTGAGACGTGTTTCGGACAGTCCAAAAATATGAAACGGGTCTGCTCCATTTAGATAAACACATATGTCAGACAACTTATTGCAAAGATGGTAAATATTGAGATGGCCAATGCGGAGATCTTTCGTCTTGAGTTTTACGCCACTCATTTCACGCAGTCAATGTGTTTGTGGGGGGGGGGGGGGGGGGAAAGAAGAAAGAAATCAACAGAATGTATCCGTAACACGTGTCAAAATAGAAAATAATAATAATAATACGAATAAAAAGTATAAAATCACTAACTAAACTATTCTAAGTGCAATAAACACAATAAACAAAGACTAGAGGCGTAATCACTGTACGCAGGGGAATAGGCCTTCAGAAGGCTTACACACGTCCGTGGGGACTAAAATATCCCAGGTACTCTTCAATGTCTACACACCCCGAATCAACAAAAGATTAAAATCCGGAGAAAATTAGTTTTCAGCAATTGACACAAGTAATAGTGAGAGTCTGTGTGGCTGCGATTCGTGCAACTAATAAATATTAACACAGACAGACAGTAGCATTGAAAACTATAGTCCACACTTTTGACGGAAATATCGTCAATGAGACTGCAGAGCTCGCTAGAGAAAGTCCTTCAAGCGACTCCGTATACAGTGTAATTAATCTGTATGGTGAAGAACTACACTGGACGTCGTAAGCACTCGCTCTAAACACACGATGCTAGGCCTGTAATGTTTGATTGTTGTTTTTTCTCATCAACAATGAAAGTCAAGTCACTGACGTCTTTGTGTCACGACTAAGAAAATGACACTAAGAGAGAGAGAGAGAGAGAGAGAGAGAGAGAGAGAGAGAGAGAGAGAGAGAGAGAGAGAGAGAGAGAGAGAGAGAGAGAGAGAGAGAGAGAGAGAATCAATGAATCAATGAATCAATGAGTCTTTATTTTACAACGGTGAAGATATTAACACAGTCAGTGACTAGACTATATCATTTTTCGTACCTGCCGTTGCTAAAACTACGACTAAGTACAAAATATACATAAAACAGGGACATCAAAGCACAGTGATACAAAATATACAGTCCACTAAATACAAACACACGCATGCACGCACAAACGCACACACGCGTGCACGTGTGCACACACACACACACACACACATGCATACTCACACACACATACATACACGCGCACATACATATGATAGTTAGAATATTCACGTACATTCGTGTGTCTACGTTTAACTAGATATTATCTTTCTCTCTCTCTCTCTCTCTCTCTCTCTCTCTCTCTCTCTCTCTTCTCTCTCTCTCTCTCTCTCTCTCTCTCTCTCTCTCTCTCTCTCTCTCTCTCTCTCTCTCTCTCTCTCTCTCTCTCTCTCTCTCTCTTAGTGTCATTTTCTTAGTCGTGACACAAAGACGTCAGTGACTTGACTTTCATTGTTGATGAGAAAAAACAACAATCAAACATTACAGGCCTAGCATCGTGTGTTTAGAGCGAGTGCTTACGACGTCCAGTGTGGGCAGTGGGCAGATGTTCACATCTGCACGGGACATAGACGACCCCGCCCTCCACGAGTCGCCTGCTGCCTTGCAGGCCTGGCCGCTTGGCTGCGGAAAGGCTAAGGGAGGAAACCCCTGACATCAAAGCCCCCGTGTCTCCGGGGAAGGCTTTTGAGCCAGAGACTAGGACAAGGACAGTCTGATATAAAACCTACGACCCGAGGACCTCGATGCCATCGTCCCAGCTTGCTAGGCCATGGCAGATGAACCAAGGGTTTAAAGGGTGGGGCCAGTACTGCGCACACTGCACTCCACCAAAAAGCTCCACCGCGCAGGCTTTAGGAAACGTCCACGGACCATGACACTGACCATTCCAAGTCCTGTAGCGATGGGCGAGGGGCGAAACGGCAGGTGAAAGATGTCACTGGAAGCCGCAGTCTCAAACCTGCATGCAGGCGGTTCAGGATATTGGTCGCCTGATGTTGACCTGGGGATGACAACATCACTCGGCACACCCTGAACGACCAAGCAGCCTTCTCTAGGGACAGCACTGCTTGCTCCACACGGAGAGGGGCCTAGAAAAGGTGGCCTAACCAAAGCTCGTCCCCTCGCAACCCCAGTTGGCTAGCCGCGGTCAACGGGCATCTTCTCATGCGGTCAAAAAACAAGAAAGAATAACGGATCCACTCTGATGACGACCACGACCGGACTCAACGTAGCATGCTGGAACATCCGAACCATGCTCGACAAAGCAGACAGCGGACGCCCCGAACGTCGCTCCGCCCTCATTGCCCATGAATTGCGGAGGTTAAACATTGACATCGCCGCGCTCAGCGAAGTACGCCTTCCGGACGAAGGCAGCCTCCAAGAACTTGGCGCTGGGTACACCCTCTACTGGTCAGGCAGGCCTGCATCAGAAAGACGGCTCTCAGGCGTGGGTTTCATGGTCAAGACCTCCATTGCGACTAAGCTGGAAAACCTACCAACGGGTCATTCAGACCGCATCATGTCCATGCGCCTCCCACTGAGACACCAGCAACACGTCACCCTTCTCAGTGTGTACTCCCCAACCCTCTTGGCAGAGCCTGCTGAAAAGGACAAGTTTTACACTGACCTGCGCAGCCTCATACAGAGCACCCCTGCAGACGACAAAGTCATCATCTTTGGCGACTTCAACGCCAGAGTGGGCCAGGACTCTGAAGCCTGGAAAGGAGTCCTCGGCAAGCATGGCGTGGGGAACTGCAATGACAATGGCCGCCTACTGTTGGAGTTCTGTGCAGAGCAGCAACTGGTCATCACCAACACTACTTTTCAGCAAAAGGACAGTCGAAAGACCACCTGGATGCATCCTCGCTCCAAGCACTGGCACCTTATCGACTATGTCCTAGTGCGTCAGAGGGACCGCAGTGACGTCCTCCTCACCAGAGTGATGCCCAGCGCAGAGTGCCACACTGACCACCGCCTTGTCCGCTGCAAACTCAGGCTCCACTTCAAGCCAAAACCCAAGAAATGGGGGCCCCCCAAGAAAAAGCTTGATGTTGCGAGCCTTCAGCGTGACGACGTGAAAGCTGCCTTTCAGACAGATTTACAGCGCAGGCTCAAAGACACAGCGGACCCAGCAGACTCCTCCCCTGAAACACTTTGGGAAGAACTGAAAACTGCTATTGCAAAATCCTCTGCAGAAGTCTTGGGTTTCGCTAGAAAGAAGAATAAAGACTGGTTTGACGAAAACGATGTAGAGATCCAGGAACACCTAGCAAAAAAAAGAGCCGCCCATCAGGCCCACCTAGCCCAGCCTTCCTGCCCTGTGAAGAAGTCTGCCTTCCGCCTCGTCTGCAGCAGTCTCCAGCGCAAGCTCAGAGATCTCCAGAATGAGTGGTGGACCAGACTTGCACAGAGGACCCAGCTTTGCGCAGACAATGGTGACTACAGGGGCTTCTACGAAGCATTGAAAGCAGTGTATGGCCCCAGGCACCTGGTACAAAGTCCCCTGCGAAGCGCGAATGGCCAGGCACTCCTCACAGATAATACCTCCATCTTGAACCGCTGGTCGGAATACTTTCAGAGCCTCTTCAGCGCTGAGCGCACTGTTCAAGAAGCAGTCGTCCTACAAATCCCACAGCTCCCAGTAAAAGTTGAATTGGACGAACCGCCCACCGCTGAAGAGACCCTCACAGCCATCCACCAGCTCAAGAGTGGCAAAGCAGCAGGCATTGATGGAATACCGCCAGAGATCTGGAAACATGGAGGCACAGCACTGCACAACAAGCTCCATGACCTCTTTCTCTGCTGCTGGGAGGAAGGAACACTACCAAAGGATCTCCGTGATGCAGTCGTTATCACCCTGTACAAGAACAAAGGTGAGAAGTCTGACTGTTCCAACTATCGGGGAATTACACTGCTGTCCATTGCTGGAAAAATCCTTGCAAGGCTGCTCCTGAATCGGCTGGTACCTGCCATCGCTGAAGACCAACTCCCAGAGGGCCAGTGTGGCTTCAGAGCAAACAGGAGCACCACCGATATGGTCTTTGTGCTGAGACAGCTACAGGAGAAGTGCCGCGAGCAGAACAAAGGGCTGTACGTAACGTTTGTCGACCTAACAAAAGCGTTCGACACTGTGAGCAGGCAAGGCATGTGGCAGATCCTGGAGCGACTTGGCTGTCCCCCAAAGTTCCTCAACATGATTGTCCAGCTACACGAGGACCAGCAAGGTCAGGTCAGACTCAACAATGACCTCTCAGAACCATTCCCCATTCTCAACGGCGTAAAGCAGGGCTGCGTGCTGGCACCGACCCTCTTCACCATCTTTTTTAGCATGATGTTGAAGCAGGCCACAGTGGACCTCGATGATGACGATGCAGTGTACATCAGGTATCGTCTCGATGGCAGCCTGTTCAACCTCAGACGACTGCAGGCCCACACGAAAACCCTAGACCAACTGATCCGTGAGCTGCTTTTTGCTGATGATGCTGCCCTCGTTGCACACACAGAGAGAGCCCTGCAGCGCATCACGTCCTGCTTCGCAGACGCTGCCCAGCTCTTTGGACTCGAGGTCAGTCTGAAAAAGACAGAGGTCCTCCATCAGCCGGCACCCAAGACAGTGTATCGCCCTCCTCACATCACCATCGGCGAGTCTGAACTAAAGTCAGTGCACCAGTTTACTTACCTTGGCTGCATTATCACGTCGGACGCCAAGCTGGACAAGGAGCTTGACAGCAGGCTGGCAAAAGCGAACAGCGCTTTCGGGCGACTTTTCAAGCGGGTGTGGCACAATCAACAGCTGAAAACAGGCACCAAGATCAGCGTGTACAGAGCTGTGGTCCTCACCACCCTGCTGTATGGTTCCGAGTCCTGGGCCCTCTACCGCAGCCAACTACGACTCCTCGAACGCTTCCACCAGCGCTGCCTGCGTACCATCCTGGGCATTCACTGGAGTGACTATGTCACCAATGTCGAGGTCCTTGAACAGGCTGAAACCGTGAGCATCGAGGCTTTGCTGCTGCGGACACAGCTCCGCTGGGCGGGGCATGTCTCCAGGATGGAGGATCATCGCCTACCAAAGATCACCCTGTTCGGCGAGCTTGCTACTGGACACCGTGACAGAGGGGCACCAAAGAAGAGATACAAAGACTGTCTCAAGAAGTCACTTAGTGCCTGCCAAATCGACCACCACCAGTGGTCTTCGCTTGCTGTGGACCGTGACACCTGGCGCTCCACTATTTACAAGGCAGCTGTCTCCTTTGAGGACTCTCGCAGAGCTAGCCTTAAGGACAAGCGGCTCAGGAGAAAGAACAGAGATGCCGCAACTCAGAACTCTGGCCATACCTTCCCCTGCAGCCACTGCGGTCGAACCTGCCTGTCCCGGATTGGCCTCCGCAGCCACGAACAAGCCTGCAGACGTCGTGGGCAACTCCTATAAAATCTTCGTTCGCGAAGTCCAGCCAAGAGAGAGATATTATTATTTAAGTGATGTCAGGTATCTATAAAAACTTGTCTTGAAACGAGATAATGCCGGAGTGGCTTTAACGTCATGTGGGAGTGAGTTCCACAGTGTGGAACCCGCAAATGACAAAGTGGATTTAAATAAATCTATTCGGGGTTCTGGAACAATATAAAGACCCCTCATATTCCCATAGCAGGAATCTGATTTTTTAAACAGATCTATTAAATATTCTGGAGCGATATGGTTCCACACTTTAAACATCAGTACCCCTTTGTTAAATTTAAAGTGATTTTGAAGGGGTAGGAATCCAGTTTTTTTGAGTTTTTCCTCGGTTGTCAAGTGCGGGTCGGGAAGAATTAATTTTGCCATTCTCCTATGTAGAGAATTTAATCTTTTTAAGTGGACATCACTGCAACAATCCCACACCGTCGATGCGTAGTTTATATGTGACATGATGTGTGCATTACTGAACAATTTTCTGGTTTCACTATCTGTGAAATACTTTAATTTCGATAACATAAAGACATTTCTAGAGACCGTTTTACATACATTGTCAATGTGCATCTGCCACCTGAGCTGATTATCAATTGTAACCCCCAATAGACGATGTTCGGCTACCTGTTCTGTGATGTCGTCGCCGAGTGATAGATTAAGCTTTATGGTTTCAACTGATACTTTTGGCGTGTTGCAATAATCATAGATTTTGTTTTAGTAGGATGCAGAATCATAGGGTTGACTTTAGACCATGCTGCTGTATCATCGAGACTTTGTTGGAGGCCGTTTTCAACTACAATTATGTCTTTGTTAGCTGTGTGGATTGAGGTATCATCGGCGAACATATCACACTGTGCTGCTTCGCAGGTTAGACTTAGAGGTAGGTCATTGATGTAAATACAAAATAAAAGAGGACCTAAGATTGACCCCTGTGGAACTCCGAGTTTTACATCTTTAGTAGAAGAGTACGCTGCATGTACAATTACTTTCTGCTTCCTGTTTTCGAGGTATGACGTAAACAACGAAACAGCCATGTCGTTTCGAAGATAATGCTTAAGTTTAGAAATCAATATTGTATGGTTCACTAAGTCGAAAGCCTTTTTAAAGGCAAGATAAATTACACCTGTCAGATGCGAATTATTCATATTTGAAAGCCATGTGTCCGTTAGTCTGCTCAGAGCCGTTAGACACGAGTGCCGAGGGCGAAATCCTGACTGAGACGAATGGAGCAACTTTCGTGATTCTAAGTAGTCAGACAGGTGTTTATGTATATGCCTTTCGATGGGTTTAGATACTACTGACAGCAGAGAAATGGTTCTATAGTTGTTAGGGTCAGTACGATCTTTTGATTTTGGCAGTGGAACGACTTTTGCGACTTTAAGGTCTGTAGGGAATACATTGTTTTGAATACATAGGTTGTAAATATAAGTAAGGGTCTCTACGATGTATGGTATATACAACTTTAATATTTGTGAGCTAATATCAACATGGCCGGAGGATTTCTTACTAGCTAAGTCACTAATTAATTTGCCCACTTCGTGTACAGCAAGTGTGGGGATATTAAATGGTGGTGCGCCAGTTGTTTTTCTGTTGCAGAAATTAACTAAGTAATCTGGGTATATGTCAGCCTCTGTATCGCGACTAAGAGTAATTATCAAATCCGCAACAGCCAGAAAATGTTCGTTGAATGTGTCGGCGGAGAGATTACTAGGGATGGTTATTGACCTACTACTATTGCCTCTGGTGATCGAATTTAGTACCACTGCTGACACATCTTTGTTGTCCTTGACAGTGTTGCGGATAAAGTCCCTCCTCGCGGCGCGCACCATTGATCTCACACGGTTTCGCTGCTTTTTAAATTCATCAAAGTTCTTTTCTCTCTTTAGGTCATTTCGCACCGACATAGCATGCATTATTTCTTTTGTCAACCAAGGGGGAAGTATCTCATTCTTTACTCTTTTTGTTCTAATCGGCGCATGTCTGTCTAATACTCCAAGGAATAATCTGTACCAAGTGGACAGCGCAATATTTGGATCATCTGCGAGAAGGACCTCGTCAAAAGGAGTGTTACTGAGATCATGTAGAAAGGCATTACGATTGAAATGCTTAAATGACCTGTAGGTTGTTGTAGTATGACTATTTTTCTTTAATTTGGGGAGTTTTACAGACCAGCAACAAATCACGGGGCAGTGGTCACTAACGGTTTGTTTGTATAGACGTGGTCAACGAGCGTAGAGCTCGTGGCGGTAATTCTGGTGGGGGATTTAACTAGCTGTACTAGGCCAAATAAAGAAGATGTAGTTTCCCATGCGGGATGGGGTTTAATCATGTCTATATTAAAGTCACCTAGAAGAATGACGTCATTTTGCCCTTTACAAACTTTGTCTAGGTTAGTAGTAAAATTGTCATACCACTCGAACGTAGACGCCGGATTGCGGTAAAGAAACCCGACAAATGAAGGTGAGCAATACGGGCTCTTGACCTCAATCCACACACACTCTACTTCAGCCGTTTCTAAGTCTTTACGCCTACGGACTAAGTGTTCGATAGAGTGATGAACGTATACAGCAATGCCTGTTTGACCGTGACAGGAGGAATCTCTTCTCATGATACTAAAATTAGGAATTTTCACGGCATCATCACTAATGTTTGAATTTAGGCGTGACTCGGTAAGGCCGAAAATGTCGAACGGTGTGGGACTGTTAAGGAACGCTGACAGGTCAGATATATTATTATAAAGATGAAAAACGTTGAGATGACCCACTCGTAATTTTTTTTCTTTTTGTTTGCCTCTAGCCATGAGTATTTCGCTAACAGTTGTATTTTGTTTCACAATGAAACAACTACAATAGCGGTGGTTGAGCAAACGTCAATCAAATATGTAAAGCCAATGTAAAAGGAAAACAAAACAATCAAAGAAAACAATTTTTAAAAAAGTATAAAATACAAAATCTGATGATCAAACGTTCAGGGATTATAAAAGCTCAGCGCCCACAGCTGAAGTTTATACGGGAAGTATCAATGTCCGATATCCTGAAGGAGCAATGTCAAAATGCTCCACGTCTAGTAAATGTTTGTGCTGCCGCGGATAAGTACATGCAATGACGACGAAAACAGAACTTAAGCCGCGGAGCACCCACAATAAAACGTATCACTGTAAATAAAACAGTCCATCAGTGTCCACAGTTACATTTTCTGCAATGTCTTTTCACAGTACGGCCTAATAAACACCGATTTAGATGAGAACGATTAAAAAAAACTTATACACAGTGAAATGTAAGTGAAAGCGCTACCCCAAAGCAGCGTTCACTTAAGACACTCGGTCTAGTCAGAGAGAGAGAGAGAGAGAGAGAGAGAGAGAGAGAGAGAGAGAGAGAGAGAGAGAGAGAGAGAGAGAGGAGAGAGAGAGAGAGAGAGAGAGAGAGAGAGAGAGAGAGAGAGAGAGAGAGAGAGAGAGAGAGAAATGAAATGAAATGAAATGAAACTTTATTTTCTAAGGATAAAAGAATAGGTGTGCAGACCTGTTTTCATTCTTGTCCTTGCTACACACTACAAAACAAAATAACGTACATAAAATCTCTCTCTTACCCACACACACACGCGTGCCGGTGTGCAATTGCCGCGTGCACAGGCTTGTGCCAGATTAGCTTTTAGCCTACAGGCGCCAAGCTGAAGCCAAGCCTGCACAACCCTCCACACACACACACACACACACACACACACACACACACACACACACACACACACACACACACACACACACACACACACACCATGTACACATACATTCTAGCTAAAAAGGCTACAGTAAATATAAAGAATATAAAGGATTTTGTACATAAAACAGCTATTGTTCTCATTATAACAATCAACACGGCTTACTCCAACAAACATACAACACGCATACAAACAAACACACACACACACACACACACACATACACACATACACACACACACACACACACACACACTGACACACACACACACTGACACACACACTCACACACACACACACACTGACACACACACACACGCCATTGCTCGCGCGCGTGCGCAAGCACGTAGGGATGCGCACGTGCACACACACACACAAACTCGCACACACACAGACAAACACACACACACACACACACGCACATGCGATAGCGGCCTCCCCGCGCCAAAACCGCGCACAGCTAGCTGCTATAGTCTGCAGTAAAAGTAATGTATAGTGATCCCGCAATCATCGCGCGCGCGGGTCGACGCGAAGAAACTATAGCACTGCTACGCGGCGCGAGCGTTTATGCTGTGTCTATCGACTGCATCCCGTCTGGCCAGCCGAGTCCATGGGGTCATGGATATTACATAATGCGGCTTGCTGGAATGCCAGCGGTATATTGCATGCGTTCATAAATGTTACAAGAGCATGCAGACTATCCGTGAAATGCCGCACAAGGCATGGAGTGCTACATGTAAGAATAAAAATAAAAATAAAAAATAAAAGAAAAAATTAAGTTTTGCCTAGATGTTTCAGCAGCTTGGTCTTGTAAGTTTTAAGCGATGGCGCGGCTCTAACATCAGCAGGAATAGAGTTCCATAACTTTGCACCAGAATAGGATATTGACGACCTATAAATGTCCAGTCGAGGCATCGGTACAACAAGATTGTTCCCTGGTGTTCGACTGGACCTCGTATGAGCAAAGTGGAACAAACTATTGAGATAGGCTGGTGTTTCTGAGAGGGTGATTTTGCGCATGAGCATCAACTTATTATACATAAACTGTTTTTCAAGTGGAAAAATGTCTAACAGCTTGAACTTATTGTCAGTACTAATGACTTCTGAGGGTCTGTCAACAATGAGTTTAATGGCTCTTCTGTGGAGCGAGTTCAGACTTTTTAAATTAGCATCGCTACTACCGTCCCAAATAGATGAGGCATAATCCAAATGTGACTGAATATGGGCATAGTAGAAGAGTTTCCTTGTTGGCTCATCCGCGAAATGTCTCAATTTCGACAGGAGGAATACATTTTTAGATACTATTTTACACAGTTTAGTAATGTGGCCTTGCCAGCACAACTTGTCGTCTAAGTTGATTCCAAGCACGCGTTGTTCCCTGACTTGCTCCACAGGCTGGCCGTTAAGTGTTAGTTGAAGGGGAGGGGGCTTCAACTGATGAGGCTTTTGCCGTGTGGTAATTAGCATGCATTTGGTTTTAGTGGGATTAGGTATCATGGCGTTATTTCTGCACCATTCAGATACCTCATTTAAACTGTCCTGGAGAATCTTCACCATACATGTTACGTCCGATGACGAAACGTACAGTGTCCCATCGTCTGCAAAAAGATTGCAAGTTACACTGGAGTCAGATATATGTAATGAAAGGTCGTTTATGAAGACAGAGAACAATAATGGACCAAGAATCGATCCCTGTGGTACTCTGTGCTCTATCACCCCTGTCACGGTTAGTGACTGTTTTGACAGAGGCAGTCGAAAGTTGCCGAAGCACCGGTCACGCAGGAATAGTGAGTTGTTGACAAGTTGGTAGAGACGGGCTAGTGTTCTTTGTTTTGTACGTGCGGGGCGCGCTAGTGAACGCGGCAGTGTGTTCACTGCAGAGTTTACCTTGTCGGGAGCACTGTGGCCCCTAAATGCATCACAGCATCATAAAATCATATTGGGAGTAACTGTGGTACTCTTTCCTAAAACAATAAAACTTAAAAATGACCTATCAGTTGTATACAAAATTTCTGAGGGCACCGGAAACAACGTACGTTTCCCAATTCGGCAATTTTAAATGGGAAAAAGCTATCATTCACCACAAACGTACCGTAAAGGATGCCGACTTTCCTTATTTTCCTGCACTTGTTGCTCACATTATTGAAACTCAATAGGTAAAGAGAGGTCAAAATGAAATGGAATAACTGAAGTAATTTTTTCTAATTAATTTTGTGTATTTTTACAACTTGAGGGTAGGGATACACAATCAACCACTGTGGAACTCACAGTGATCACAGCATCACCTAGTCAAGTTTATAATAATTGTGACATCCTGTTTTAATGATGTAAACCTGAAAATGGACTGTCGGTGCTATAGAAAATGTCTGAAGGCATCTGACACATTATTTTTGTCTTTTTTGCGATTTCGCAGGAATGGTCGTTTACTGGGTGCACAAATACCTTCAGAGGTAGAGATTCAATATTTTTTCATTCTGTTTTTTTTTTTTTTTTTTTTTTTTTTTTTTTGCAGAGGATGCAGAAGGTGTGCCTTAACATAATATTGCCTGATTTGCGCTTCTGGAATGAATTCTGATTTATTTAGAGGAAAATGTTTCTCAACCTCATTTTAGCACCTGTGAAGAGCGTGAATGGGGGTACCCTTGCGCCATCGGCTATATCTCTGGTCTGTTCCTAAAAATTTTCGGGGAACATGGCTTAAACATCTCAGGACATACTAAGGAACACTTTGAAACCCATCTTATTGAGTACTGGGGGAGGGGGGGGGGTGTGCACGGTAGACCTTCCTAGCTTATGGACTACTAGTTTCATAAATAAAAATATATGTTTAAGGCTTAACGTCTTTTGTCCACCACGAAGGTGATTTCAAAGACGGGGTACCGAAAAAGGGTCTGAACAAATTTTGACCCAAGTTGGATTCGAACTCGGGACCTTTCGGTTGAGAGGCGAAGACTGTTACCAACGAGCCACCCAGCTCCCCGTCTAGTTTCATGGAGACTGTGCAACATACTGGGTTATGGTCGCTGACAGCTAAGGAGGGAACATGTAGGGGAGGAGAAACTGTCTATGCATATTAATTTTATTGGCTCCTTCCAAAGGTCAAAGGGCAGGCATGTCAGCAAGTGTGTTGAAAATGTTCTATGTATGGCGAAATAAAAGCTACTGTATTTAGTTTTTCCACCTCAGAAGTAAAACTTGATACAATCTAGCATTATCGACACAGAAAAGAAAAGGCGAGATTGCCAGTGCTAATATTTTAAGTTTAAAAAGTAAAGTAGGTAAAAGCACTGTCAGGGGAGAGAATTGTGCTGTATCAACCAATGATCATAGATCTAGTTTGATCGAAGCACCCCCCCCCCCCCAAAAAAAAAAAAAAAAAAAAAAAAAAAAAAAAAAAAAAAAGATAGGAAAGAGGGGGTGCACTAAGTAAGTGACTGGAAGCAATGCATATGGAAGCCCCCCCCCCCCCCCCCAACCCCCGAAGGGGGACGTATCACATATCCCATTGTTCCAACCCCTTGGTGCATGGAAATTTAAATCTAGGTCCCCCAAAGGGGGGGGGGGCTGGAACAGTGGGATATGTGATACGCCCCCCTTCGTTGGGGCTTCCATATGCATTGCTTCCAGTCACTTACTTAGCACAGGTTTAAAGAGGTTTCAGTTGCACTCGAAAGGGTACAGAGACAAGCACAAAGCTGGTCAAAGAATGTAGAAATATGACTTATTTAGACATATTCAAATACTTTGGACTACACTCCTTTCATGGACGTAGAATACGTGGAGACTTAATCCAAGTTTTTAAAATTTATAATGGCATCGACGACCTAAATTGGAACGACTTTTTTGCAGCACCATTTTGTGACAGAACCCGAAACTCTGAAGGAAAAATCTTTGTACAGCATTGCAACCCTGACCTGCGGAAGTTTTGTTTTTCTAACAGAGTTGCCATTGTTTGGAATGAGTTGCCAGTTTCATTTTTTTTTAAAAAGCACCTAACATAAATTCTTTTAAAAACCTGCTGGACGAATTACCAAATTTTAAAGAGATTTTCTATTCCTATGATGAATGATTTATAGGAAAATTTGCATGCATATCAGACCCATAAAGTAATTAAAGAAAGAAAGGACATTTGCAAAGGCCTCACGGCCCATTTCGTCCTCACAATACTACTACTAGATCTATGATCATTGGTCGATACAGCACAATTCTCTCCCCTGACAGTGCTTTTACCTACTTTACTTTGTAAACTTCCTAAAATATTAGCACTGGCAGTCTCCCCTTTTCCTTTCATTTATTACGACAATATCGACTGCAACCCCTCCCCCATTTTAGTAAAGAAGTACCCAACGGAGAAAGAAACACGCTTAGAAGAGACGGGTACAACACAATTTATTAATATTTCGGGTAAATACCCTTTGTCAAAATAGACAAACAAACAGAGAGATTAGCCGCTACTTATCTTCATTGGCAGAAGGAATGTGGCAACTGAAGGAGGTGACGTAAAATAAAAGAAAAGGAAGAACAAAAGTGCGGGAAAAAGTAAAAATGACCTCAACGAAAAATCGTAAGAGAGAGACTCGGAAAGAACCTGAACACGAGAGACAAGAGTGTGTGCAAGCACGTGCAGGAGCGAGCAAAAGAAAAGGCGTGTAGGTGAGGCCAGAGAAAGAGAGAGAGAGAGAGAGAGAGAGAGAGAGAGAGAGAGAGAGAGAGAGAGAGAGAGAGAGAGAGAGAGAGAGAGAGAGAGAGAGAGAGAACGAACTGGGAGTACCCTTGGGCACGAAGTAGGTTGAGTGTCTAATACACAAAGCCTGCTAAACACCAACCCGAAGGCAAACTTTATATCACATTCAAGTTGAGGACTACCTCGGGGAAAAACGGGAGGACCCCGGGGAAAAAAAACCAGCATTTAGCACGGTACACAACAAGTAATAAGTCAATAAAACAAAGCAAATAATCAAATTCAGTAAGAGAATATTGGTATAAGTGTAGAGTAGGTAGTTGTGAAACCGTCTTCAAGGGTAACTCAAAAAATAAGGGGGGGGGGAGAGAGAGAGAGAGAGAGAGAGAGAGAGGAGAGTGACGGGGGCGGGGGGAGGGGGGGGGGAAGGAGGAAGGAGGAAAGGGAAGAATCAAGGAAAAAGCGTAAAAGAGAGAAAGATGGCTAGAGAGAAGTGGTAAAGGGGGTAAGGGGGGGTGGGAGAGAAAGAGGGAGAGAGAGAGAGAGGGGGGGGGGAAAGAAAAAAGAAAAAAAAAAGGGGGTGGGGTGGGGGCGGAAGACAACCAGCCAGAGCCACCAGCCCCACCCAACAGGCACCCACCAGCCCACAGAAAAACACACAGGCACGCAACAAGACGACCACAAACATCCCCAAGGGATGTACACGATCGCCCCGCCCCAAAACCGCGTATCACTCCGTGAACCGGAGACCGGGCGCCCGACAGGGAAGGGCAAGGGATCCAACTAAACGTTCGGCCAGCGCTGAGAAAGTCCCCAAGGGAAATGTACATATCAACCAGCGCCAACCTCACCTATCTGGTTAGTGAGTAGTAAAACAGAAGCGATACAGTGAGGTAAAGGTACAGTTAGCAGACACAAGCAAGGTAAAAAATGTTAATCTTTCATATTCATCCCGAGTGGCGCCACAGTGCCCAGTTTATTAATCAGAAATTTTTCACGGTCTTTCCTGGCCCAGACATTACTGGCTTGCATAAGCCAGAGGCCTTTAACCCGAATGTCTGAGACGGAGTGGTCGGCCTGATTGAAATGTCGTCCGACCGGTCTGTTGTATTGGTACTTGACAGACTGAAGATGTTCTTTGAAACGGTCGTTGATGGTTCTTTCCGTCTCTCCAACATAGAGTTGGCCGCATTTCACTAAATCACGTTGGTGGTTTGACACGTGAAGTATCTGTCTATGTTGAATTTGTAACGTGGACCATTCACCACGGTGGAAGGGCAAATAAAAGGACACGTCTTGCAATTAGGAACATTGCACGGAGTGGAGCCGGAGGGTCTGGTGGTATGACGAGGCTTGAGAGTAGAGCGAACAAGCATGTCCCGCAAATTAATATCCCTCTTGAAAGCTACCAACGGAGGTTCAGAAAAGATAGCAGCAGATTCTTGACTGGATGACAAAAGACCCCAGTTAGAAAGAAGGATTTTACGAACCGGATTGGTGTGGGGATGGTAGATCATGGTTACGATAGGCCTGTCACTATCAGCGGTAGGTTTAGTCTGCAGTATACTCGCGCGACTAAGTTTTTGTACCGTTTGGAGAGATCCTTGAACCACAGTGTGTGGGTAATGTCTGTCGATGAAAAATCCAGCCATTTCTTTGGATTGAACATCAAAACATGTTCTTTTTAGCCGAAGAAACTGGGAATATGGGATGCTGTTTTTAGTTTTGGGGTTGTGAGAAGATCGGTAGTCGAGGTAGGAATGTACCCCCTTTACCACTTCTCTCTAGCCATCTTTCTCTCTTTAAGCTTTTTCCTTTTCCCTTCTTCCCTTTCCTCCTTCCTCCTTCCCCCCCCCCTCCCCCCCCCCCCCGCCCACGCCCTCACCCGCTCATCACGCCTCTCTCTCTCTCTCTCTCTCTCCTTCTCTCCTCTCTCTCTCTCTCTCTCCCCCCCCCCCCTTTATTTTTTGAGTTACCCTTGAAGACGGTTTCACAACTACCTACTCTCCACTTATACCAATATTCTCTTACTGAATTTGATTATTTGCTTTGTTTTATTGACTTATTACTAGTTGTGTGCCGTGCTAAATGCTGGGGTTTTTTCCCGGGGTCCTCCCGTTTTTCCCCGAGGTAGTCCTCAACTTGAAGGTGATATAAAGTTTGCCTTCGGGTTGGTGTTTAGCAGGCTTTGTGTATTAGACACTCAGCCTACTTCGTGCCCAAGGGTACTCCCCGTTCGTTCTCACTCTCTCTCTCTCTTTCTCTCTCTCCGTCTCGCTCTCTCTCTCTCTCTCTCTCTCTCTCTCTCTCTCTCTCTCTCTCTCTCCTCTCTCTCTCCTCTCTCTCTCTTCTCTCTCTCTCTCAAATATTTATGTTCTGAAACGCTGGAGAAAGGCCTTGTCAGTTCGCTATGTTCACCTTCTAGAGTCCACTAACAGTGGGTTTGACGTGACTTGGAAGGATGTGGACTTTGACAATAACACTATCGACCGCACTGACTTCAGTGTTCGTACAAGGGCAGCAGGAATTCCTGATACACTTGCCAAGACATTCGTACAAGTGAAACGGGCGGGCGTCAACTACATTACTGTGACCCTGTATTACAAACGGAAGCGTAGCATGGGCGGAACCTGTCTGATCCAGGGAATACGAGCTGAAGAGTGGGTGAAGACGGAATTCCACCAGCTGTGTGCCCTGGTCAGGTCACTACAGAACGGGAACTTTAACGAAGATGATGTGCCCCCGCCAACATTCAGTCACCTACCCATGTGTTCTAGCTGCGAGCCACAGCACCCCCCATATCCGCACCAGTCCTCATCCTCCGTTGCAGTGTGTGATTTCACATCCACTGAGGAGAGGGATAACAGGGTTGTTAGCAACCAGACCACATCACCCTTCACAATAACACCATCCTTCACCTCCCCCAACATCTCCCCTAGCGAATCACGTGGGTTGTTGCTCGACGTCTCCTTGGCAGACACTCCCATCACTCCCACCCGCTCCACTCTAACGGAAACCTCAGGAGTTTCGCTCCTAATGCTGATACCGAAGGGGGATAACATGCTAAGGCCGATCTCGCCCCAGCACTTGTCATCGTCGGCAGATCGTGTCTCCTTTACAGCCACATCCCCTACAGATTCAGCCTGTGTTGTTCCTGTTATGGCAGCCGTGAATGATTTGCAAGTGTCATCTCCTGGCATGCAAACCCTCCTTCCGGCAACTGACTTTGAGATCAGCCCGTCAGAGGCAGAGTTACACACCGTGACTGCGTCTCGACCAGCTTCCTGTCCATCTGAGATAACCAACAGCAGCGACCCAGGTATGACCCAGGCAGCCGCTCATGTTACCTCCATGAACACCGTGCTCCCTCTCCGACATCTTGCCGCTCTACCAGCACCACAGAATTCATCACAGTTGTACTCCCGCCTACACGATGCTCTTAATATCATCGCGGGTCTTCGTGCTGATGTAGACACTTTGTTTAAAGGGCTGTCAGCGGCTCTCGTCAAGATTGATCAACTTGACAGCCACATCCGCGATGAAGCGGTGAGGAGAGCCAAGGATCTGCAAGCCACAGAGTCCTGCATGGGCGAGATGTTGTCTAGTCTCGACGAAAGGATAAATAGTGTCGAATCAGCTCAGCACGCTATGGACAGCACTGTAAACGGTTTATCCACGGCTAAACAGAATCACAAGCAGCGCCTCCGAGATCTGCAAAAGAAACTGAACAAAGCATCAGCCCATACAAACAGTCGATCAGTGACTGATAACTCTGACAGTACACCTACACCTCTGTCTGCTGCCCTTGACAGCAGTACCTCTCAGAGGTGTGCAATGGACATAGAAACAGTTGCATCCCCACTCTCCGCCCCTCCGCTTCTTACACAAGACGACATCATGGCTGTGTCCCTCCAGGCTATGAGAGTGGGTGAGAACGAAAGCCGGGAACGCCGCATTCCTGTCCGGATAACCGCCGGCCAGCCCGAGATCATCAACCAAACTACTGAAGCCAGCGGCGAACAGCAGCAAAACAACAGACCGTCTCACAGGCTGTCTCCGGAGGAACAGATACTTCAACACTCGGTATTCGCCGACACCAATACTCTAGTTATCGGAGACTCCGTTGTTCACTACATCAAGGCGGAGAAGATGTCTACGTACCCAGAGGAAAAGGTGCAGGTCATATCTGTGTCTGGCCTGAAAACTCCCCACCTGATTGGCTGGCTCCGGAGTCAAGAACCCTCTCACACAGTCTCTCTTGTGACCTTCCATGTCGGAGTGAACGACTGTAAGCAGACAGAAGTGACCAGCGCTGTGTGGGACCAGCTTGCCCGGCAATGTCGGCGGGTATTCCCCAGCGCATGCATCCAAGCTTCCTCCATTCTGCCAGCCCAGCGGGGACAACAGCTGAACAGGTCTAATACTGCCTCCAACGGAAATCTATACCACATGTGCAAAAAGCGTGGGGTAACATTTGTGGATAGCACGCTGATTTTCTCTACTACAGATGGATTTCCGCGCAAAAGGCTCTACAGGCGCAGTGACCCAATCCACCCTAGCCGGCAGGGCACAATTAGCTTGGCCATTAACGTGAAAAGGGGTGGGGTGCCTCCTGACACCTCCACAGCCATCCTTGCTCCGAGCAGTGGCCGGGACCGTGGTGAGAGGCGTAGCGGCGACTCTCCAGGACTGTATTCTGAAATTGTGGCAGGGACTGCGTCCTCTACATCTACGTCCTACCCAGGATCACAGTATGATGCAAATAGCCACCAGATAACAGGAGATTGTTTCAACAGCACATCTCAACAGCAACAGCGATGGGCCTGTTCGGCTTTTGTCCCCTCTGGGCTGGCGGAAGGGAGGCAAGCCAGACACATGCTGATACAAGACATGTCACTCCCGAGGCAACAGGAGGCACCAGATCAACAGTTCGTGACTATGTGGCAGTCACCTAACATACTGCAGTTCCCGACAGTTCCTGCAATGTACCCGCAGTATCGTGCGGCGCCAACGGACCACTTTTCGGGGAACACTATGGCGCAACCCTACCCATTCAACGTCACCGCACCGGCACACACTCCGTATACACACCACGACGTCTGGGCTCAGTACAATCGCCCAGCTTGTGTTTACTGAGACTATAACCAGAGCATCCTCCTATATACATCTATTAAACATTATGTTCTATGAATTGTCTGTTGGGCCAGTTGTTCAGCAGAATTTCAGTGACTAGACATTGCTTCCTAAATGATCTCTTACATCATACACATTGCTTCCTAAGTGATCTCCTACATCATAGACATTGCTTCCTAATTAATCTCTTATATCGTGTGCGCACTGTAACGGTGTTTCCTATCCTTCGTCTATTACTACATCAGTAACATTATCACTACGAGAATACATAATTTACATTTTGAGCGATTTGGGACGCTGGTTGGGTATCTTTGTGTAAGCGTACCACACATCGAGTGCACTGTGACACTATTTTTTCCTTGTGTGTTTCCCAGCACACCATCAGTCATAAGCGATTATTGACGCTTTTTGGAAAACTTCGAGTAACTCTTCATCTACTGGACAGTTGGTCAAGACACATTGAACTTGTAGTGTGTCAACGTATAGACTGCCTTGTTTTTCCTTGTCTGCACTGAAAAACAACACACGTCTATACAATAATATATATATATTTTGCTCTTGGTTCATAGGTGTTGATTTATTGTTATCTTTCTACATCAGTTATGTCTACAGACAAGCCTGATACGCATCATTTGCTTATAGGACATTTAAATATATATCATTTGTATAACAAAGTTCCAGATTTATGTGTGATGTTGAGTCAACCAAACGCTTTCCATGTGTTTGGAATAACTGAATCACGATTGTGCTCTAACATCAGTGATGAAGCCATTTCTATCCCGGGTTTTCATGTATTTCGTCGCGATCCTGCTTCCCCTAAACACACGGGTATAGCCGTGTATTTAAACAATTCAATTAGGGATTGCGCTCGAAGAAGGACAGATCTAGAATCAGACCTAGTGGAAAGCGTTTGGATTGAACTAAAAGCAAGCAAAGCCACCCCATTATTGATCTGCTTTGTTTATCGAAATCCCACAGCCACTTTTGAATGGTATGACACATTTACGGAAATGATGGACAATGCAACCAAATGTACTTCTGATCTATTAATCTTAGGCGACTTTAACATCAATTTGTTTTCTTCCAATCCTGCTTGGGAAACTACTCTTACTTTGTTTGGTCTCAAACAGTTGGTCACTAAAGCAACAAGAGTAACTGCCAATTCCTCAACATTGATCGACCATATTTACACAAACAACAAGACTAGAGTATTAGGGGTGCAGGTGCCCGAGGTTGCTATTAGTGACCATTACCCCGTCTGTTGTAGCTGGGCTCTGAAAGGTGACCGACGCCCCAAAAATCACCAACACATCACTATTAAATTCAGATGTTATAAACACTTTAACAAAGATGTTTTCCTATCAAATCTCTGTCAAGTATGTTTCAGTCACGTTTATAATTACACGGATCCCAATTCTGCGCTTGCAGAATGGTATGAGCTATTTCTAAGTGTACTGGATAAACATGCACCATACCGAGAAAAACGTGTAAAACGTGCACAGCCTCCCTTGTGGTTAAATAAAGATATCAAGGATGCTATGTCACTTCGTAATGAACTTAAAAACACAAGGAATTTGATGCCTATCGTAAACAGCGAAATAAGGTAAAATATTTTGTTCGTGAAGCCCAAAAGTGTCACTTTAAAAGGATCATTGACGAGAAAAGGGACACAGTTACAGTGTGGCGCGCCCTGAACACATTTACAAAATCTAAACAAAAGCCGGCATGCACCAGTGTTTCAGCAGATACATTAAATAAACATTTCCTATCTGCTGCTGATGTCCTATTACAAAGTTGTCCAAACATGTCACAAATATCAGACGTACTTGATAAATTCTGTGCCAAAAAGCTCAAGTCAAGTATTTTCAACATTCCTGTTATAACGGTTTATGACGTTGGTAAAACGATATCTCAGCTAAAAAATAAGAGATCAACTGGTCATGACGGCATTAGTACTGCAATACTAAAAATAGCTCTCCCATATGTCGTTGATTCTCTGACGTATATTTACAATCTTTGTATTCGACAGGGAACATTTCCGTCCAGCCTAAAGAAAGCAAAAGTCATTCCTTTGCCCAAAACTAAAGATCTTTCTGAGCCAAATAACTTTAGGTCCATTTCCTTACTTTCGACTTTGTCGAAACCAATAGAAAAACATATTCGCCATCATTTACAACAGTTCCTGGAAAAATCATCAAGTTTTACACCCCTTGCAATCAGGCTTTCGACAACGCCATTCTTGTCATACAGCGCTGATTCATCTGATTGATAGATGGCTCGATGCAATGAACAAACTGCAAACGACAGGGACAGTATTCTTAGATTTTAGCAAAGCTTTCGACTTGGTCAATCATAATCTACTTATACAGAAACTTAGAGCATATAGGCTTAGTAGCAACGCTGTGGCGTTTTTTCAGTCATACCTAGAGAATAGAACTCAATTTGTTCTTGTAAATGGCAAACAATCTGCAGATAGTATAATTCGTCATGGTGTGCCACAGGGATCAATAATCGGCCCCTTATTATTTTCTCTTTTTATAAATGATCTTCCTCTACATATTTCTCCCACTGGAGTCACCTGCAGCCTTTTTGCAGATGATGGCACATTAGACTTTTCTGATGCAAATGTTTTCAGTGTCAACCTCACCCTTCAGCAGGGTCTAAATGTTACATCAAAATGGTGTGCGGATAATTTCATGATTCCAAACACTGGTAAAACAAAGTGCATGCTCGTCGCCACCAGACAAAAACATCAGCTCAATCCCCCTCCTTTGAACTTGTTTCTGGGACCAGAACAAATTCAGCAAGTTAACGAACATCGAGTACTTGGCACACACATTGATAACTGTCTCAGCTGGCAGAGCCAAACAGGTAAGATATGCAAGGTGGTCTCAAGAAATTTGTTTCTTCTTGCTAAACTAAAATATTTCACTGACAGAAAAACAAGACAACTATTCTATAATGCACACATTAAATCGCATATTGATTATGTCTCATCTGTGTGGGATGGCTGTAGCGATGCAAATTTAAAAAGATTAAACTCACTCCATAGGCGAGAGCGAAACTTATATTAGATAAAAACATCCCACAACAAAGCAGTACCGACGAAAAACTTGCTTTACTTCATATGCTCCCTCTCCGTCAACACTTTGTTTTTAATAAGCTCCTTCACTGGCTCCCCATCCCCCAACGCATCCAATACAAGATTCTGTCTCTCTGCTACAAATCCCTGAACAACTACGCTCCTGCATATCTCTCCAACTTACTTCACCCCTACACTCCTCCCCGCTCCCTCCGCTCCGCCTCTGACCCTCTCCGCCTCCTCATCCCCCGCACCAAACTCAGCACTTTCGGCCCCCGCTCTTTCTCAGTATACGGTCCAACCACCTGGAACACTCTCCCACTCTCTCTCCGTCAGAAACACTCGCTCTCCTCCTTCCA